>JAJJWX010002496.1:0-467225 GCA_023529315.1 Papaver bracteatum
ATTTTTAGTTTGTATTAGGATTCCTCTACTCTTGTAATTTTCTTTTCTTTTGCATTTTATCTTTTTGGACTTTGGACTTGGACATTCTATCTTTTATTTTTATTTTAAACCCTAAGGAAGGGTAATATTAAATATCATCAAACTCCCGTTTGCGAGAAGGATTTGTGATTACAATATCACCGCCCCTGGTCGTTGCCATGACATAAGAGTGGGCCCGAGTCGATAACAATGGTTCATCCCCGTCTGCACGGAAGTGTTTTGTCAAAACACTCGCGTTAATCCCCTCGTTAGCTGAAGTTAACGATTCCTTCTGGGTTGTATATGTCAAGGACTTGAATACTCTGCTTTTATTTTCCTAGTAGCAAGAACTGCCCATACAAGATAAGGGGTCTGGATTTCATCACCGCTTTTTTCTTGTCTCAGCTTTAGAAAAAAGGATACACGAACCTAAGCTTTAAAATTTGAAATAGAACAAGACCTATAAGGTAACGAACTTAGTAGGAGAGTCGTTCAAAAAATATTATACCTCTTTTGCATACTTCGAAGTTCATGAAGGTTTCAGAATCAACGTGATCACCGCTTTGTAATACGGTGAGGCCTTGGGTATCAAAGATTTAGCAGATTCCTCGCCTCTATTCAATTTACTTAAACTCGATTGATTCCGTGAGGAGTTTGCTCAGATTGTAACGAATTCCATTTCGAAGGATTAGAACGTCTAGAAAAAACAATCTAAGTGGAACCATCATGCTTTTTGTTTTGCTAGAAATCGTGAGGTTTTCAGGGTAGAGTCGCCTTGTTTGCGATTGCATAGAACTTCCCTTCCGTTTATGATTTTTCTTATTTTATTTTGTTTTTCTAATGTATGCCCGAGGTAATTAGAGAACAAACTTGAAAAAAAAAACCAATAATGAAAAAAATATATTGGTATGTTTTTCAAATTGGTAGATCCCAATCTCTGCAACAAGCCTAGTGCTAGTTAGAGATCATGTCGGATTCTGTCCGCAGTGGGGATGGAAACAAATCCATCGTAGAGCTTGCTTTACGCGCGGGCATGTTTCACATTATGAAACTCCAATGACCATGATGTCACTAGTTATAGGGATTATTATGGATATTTTCACATCCGAGCATCAATACATGAACCTCAGTAACTACTCACACATGTATCATCCACCACGGGTGAAAATTAACATCTTTACAAAGGCCCAACTCTCACAATCATCACTTTTGGACCAGTTAGAAGCTGGAACTGCAGCTTTAGAAATGCAAATGCATGAATCTGTCGATATAATTCTTCTAGGCAATCTGAAATCTATGCTTGTACCTTATGTGGAGGCTTAGGCCATCCCATCTGAGAATTGCTATATTTTGCATGATTTTAGGCAATCTAGAGAATATCATGAAAATCCAAAATATGAAATGCCAACAGATTACAAAGTCGATAGTCATTGGGACCATAATCAACCTTTCAAGGTTGCATGATCAGATTTTATAGACCCTAATGACCATGCACATATGTATCATCCACCATAGTGGGAAGTTGAACAATTTTGTACTTCTCAACTGTGGAGGAAAATCTCAGACTCATCGAACAAAATAATGCTAGAGTGTATTGCATGATAAACCATATAGCATTGATTATGAATTTCCTACTCATTGAAGACTCTCCTTCCATCGAACAACTTAATGCATTATTAAAAATGAATTTGATTCGTTTACAAAATGTAGGAAGGAGGAATTTTGGGATGAAATGTTTGTTTGTCCTAATGAAATAAAATGTGAAAATAGTATGCCTAGTCTTACTCGTGCAGCTGATATTGCATATGAACCTGTTTTAAATGAAGGTACTAGAAATACTACGATTTTAAATAAGGAAATGCATTTCTGTGATAATGATGATGATGATGTTATGTTAGAAGAATATGTTTTTACCGAAAAATATTATCAACCTTTGAGTTCGTAGAGACATTAGGATTCTCTTCCTCGACCTTAATGAATGATGTTTCTTCTAGTGTTACATATACATGTGATGTTGATACTGATCTTGAGTTGTGCAATTGTCCTGTGAACAAGAGCATGACACATTTCTTGTGTCCGACTTAGAAAATGTTGAATCTCCTTTTAACACTAATGATCTTATGCATGAAAATATAATTGACGTGTCTGATTCTATACCTAGGTCACAACATGATGTCTCTTTGGATTTGTCCATGCATGAGAATAAAACTTTAAATGATGATGATTATGAACTAGGCCTTGTTGATTTGATCTATGAATGTGAGCATACTTGTCACACTTGTAGATGACTTAGGAGATGTAAATGTAACTAATGATAATGGTACTCTTGATCTCATCCATATGAGCAACTTAGACGTGCCTACTCTCCTTCTTAAGTCACCAACTGATGGTCTCCACCCGGACCTAAGAATTGTTCCTTTTAAGTGTCTTGCTAAATCAATGTTGTTGACAATTACAAACCTAGGGTTAGAGTTATATGCATCTCAAATTCTTTTGGACTTTTTGTCCACTAAATATCATGTTATTGAGAAGTCATATCGGAATACCCTCATGTTTTCCCATCCATCCATGACAAAGCCCACTTTGAGATAGACCTTTCTCATGTGATGAACCACTAAAATTGTTAGATTTTGTGCCCAAAAGTATTTCTATTGAAAAATCTAGGTTTGGGGTATCTCATTTTGTTTACTTTCTCACTTGCATTTCTATCATATCATAATTATGTGAGATTGTTAAAATTTCACGACTTTGTCCTTTGGGTTGATCCTCAACTCTTTAGATTGCTAGTGTATGGTGAATTTTTGTATATAATAATCCAGTAGATATTGTTAAATCTTGTTTCATGAACCGGTTAAGTTGTATTTGGTATATATTGTGCTAATCCAATGTGACATCAACGAGTTAATATTGGATTCTAGCATTGAATAATGAGGCTCTAATCTTGCTTTTGACATAAGGTAATCTCTTCCTTTTTCTCTACTCAACATAGTTCTCATGGTATGTTTCTACATTTAAATTCTATTCATCATTGAAAGAATGAGGACAATGTTTGATTTAGGTTTTGGGGTGTGTTTTTCATATAGAGTTTTTAGTCTTTTATTAAAAAAGAAAAATCAAAAAATCAAAAATCAAAAACAAAAATCAAAAATCAAAAAAATTTCAAAAAATCAAAAAACGTTTGCAAATATTTGCATAAAACCTCCAATTCTCAGAGATATTAGAGTCACTAGCATGCTTTTAGCTACGATTACATAGAGTATGACCGAAATACCTAAACTTAGAATTGCTGGAGAACACAATCGGTTTTCTTAGTTGTTTGAGCGTTAAAATTGGATCTAACCATACAGGAGGGCGAATTAGGTCTTGAAAAAGATTTTTGGTAGTAGAGTTGAGAGGAGACTACCTATTTTTATCAAGTGAGACATCAACTTTCATTTTTGTGACCATCTCAAGTTCTTTAGATATCTCGTATCACTTGTGCGGGAATGTTTGTAGTTAGCACCACTCTCTCTCTCTCAAACATAAATCAGATCCATAGAAATACATCAACAACAATGATCAAAACAACATAAAAATATTTGAAGAAAGTTAAACGATCTGAGGTTTACAAACAAAAACAATAAGAAACAAAATCGCGATGAATCAAAGAAGAAGAAATAAAGAACTAATAAAGAAAGGGGATGATTTAAATCCAGATCGAAATCGACTTCAACTTTGAAAGCGGATCTATTAATGGATGTATTGTGAAGCTGCTTGTGGAACGATCTTACATCTTTCCCTAACTCACCAGATCTTCATCTTCGAGAACATTTTATTCTTCTGATCAACCTGGATATTGCGGACTCCACCAATAAATAATCACTACTGATAAATGAACCAAATAAGAAGGAAGTAGAAAAACATGATTGAGTGGATTAAAAAAAATCAAGTTCAATCAAGATCTAATGAAGGCTAGAAGAAAATAGTAAATATGCAGAAAAGATATGAAGAAGAAGGTAGCAGTCGAATAAGAAAAGAAGCGAAGTATTTAAAGAAAAAAAAAAAAAATTAGGCTCCATTGAGCAACGTTTTCGGGCATCGTAAATAAAACCGACCCGTTTAGATTTTTATCCAAGTGGCTCGGTATTATGTAAAAAAAATATATATAAAAAAAATGGTTAGAAATTTTCAAGGTTATACGAAATTCAAGTTCATCATCAAAAGTTGAAGACCAGAAGACTAAGACGTTTATGGATCTCGAGAGAGTGGTGTTGTTTGCCCATCGTAAGTAAGGTAAGTGAGTACTTGATCCTCCCATAATTGATCATCGGAAAAGATTCTTTTTACCCACGGTGGTGTGGGGTCTCCGTAATTATTTAAGGTTTCTTCCCACCATTCAACGCAGATTTCACTCTTTATTCCTCATGCACACATGAGAGAGACTAGAAAAGCGGTCTTTTTGAGTGCAATTATCATAAAACTTGTTGGTAAGGGGTTTAAACTTGTAATCAATCTCAACCCAAAATCTTTCATATGGTATGGTTATTTCTCGCTTCAACTTTTAAAGGATGAGATTGCTGTTCTTTGGTAATTCTAACTTTTTAGTTACTAGCATGGTAAACTC
This sequence comes from Papaver bracteatum, assembly GCA_023529315.1. Lineage (NCBI taxonomy): Eukaryota > Viridiplantae > Streptophyta > Magnoliopsida > Ranunculales > Papaveraceae > Papaver > Papaver bracteatum. Next base: position 4,622 of record JAJJWX010002496.1, read on the forward strand.
TATGTCCTCTTCTCCTTGGATGCTTAGACTCTATTGTGAAATTCGAGAAGGTTTTGTAGGTACATCTCTCAGGCCCCTCACGAGATTACAACAATCAACTAGGGACACCTAGGGGTTTAAAGCTTAGTGCATACGCTTAAATGCATTCGAGAGACCTGATACGGAGTGGTATAGTTAGGATTTTTTAAATTATGTTTCACTTGAGGACAAGTAAAATTCGGGGTTTGGGGGTATTTATGAGTGCCAACATTGCATATTCATACATCTTTTTATGGCACTTAACTCATCTTTTGCGCTTTATTTTCATATATTATCCCAAATTATGTATTTTTTCTATTTTCAAGAATAAATATTTGTATTAATTAATTTTGTGTTTTAAAGTACTAAATAAAGCTTGGAAGAATTGAGAAGACAAAAAGAAGAAAGTTGGAAGCGTTGCAACTGACCGATCGCTGCAAATCTTACAAATTCTGGGATTAAAAATTCATGGGATTAAAAACCCATGATCCAAAACCCAAGACCCAAATCCATTTCCACCTCACCCCCATTGGATTCTTTCCAAAACATCCACCTCACCCCCATTGTATTCCATTTCATCCAACAATTAAACAAAACATGTTTTCTTTAATTGTTGAGTGGTTCTTCTGAAGAAATTCGAATCCCAAGTGTGAGAGAATTTTTGTGTATAAATAGAGAGGGTTGTTGTGTTGAAAACTCATCCAAGAATAGCTTGTTCATGTTAGTTTATCAAATTTCAGTTTTGTTGTAATGTTCTTCATGTTCTAGTTTCATTTGCTAGGGTTTAAATGAAGCGTAACTCATTAGTATGTATTCATATCTTGTATCTTGTTCTTGAAAGTTTAGAATTGTTTAAAGATATAATTTAATCCAAGTTTGTCAACATCTTTCTCTCACAATGAATGCTATGTATCCATTGTAGTTAGAATATCTCTATGTTGATTATTCTACAACTCATGCTTAACCAAATATTTATCCTCGATTAGTTGTGCTTTAATTAGATAGTTAATGCTTTGGAGAAATACTTTAGTTGTGATTAAATTATCCATTGGAGAAACACCTTAGATATACGGTAGACTTGAATCATTTGTGAGGACAAGAATAATATTACAAGTTGAATGCATATCATAAGTTAGTGGTGGATTTGAATACCCTAGTATCCATATTCTCGGTGTTTACACTCGATTTAATTGCGTATTTTAATTCAATATTATTTTCTGCTTAAGTCTTTTCCAATATCTCGTCAGATCGACAAAAGCAAACCCCTTTTGGTTACTCTACAATCAGGTTTAAGTAAGGATTTAGAATCAACTTCTACACTCTCCAAGTCTCGTGGTTCGGACTGCTTGCATACTGTGTTGTCATTCGATTAATCGCGGCAATTATGAGTATACACAATAGTAGGTATCTTTCCGATCCTACCATGGATTCAAAAATGCGATCGCTATTTCTTCCTCCAAAACATCGTGGATGAAATCGGTAAGGTGACCAAGCTATGCATCTAGAAGGAAGAGCAGATATGGTTAACCAACTTACAAAGAGATCCATCACCTCCTTGGTATGAACTTGAACTTCTTTTCGATTTGAAAATCCTGCTAATGAAAATATTTTTTAGGAATTTCAATAAATTATCTCAAACCACTATTGTAGAAGATTATTTTTGAACAATTTGAGAACCTCAAGGCCCCACAGATCGTCATTATCCGATCCGAAGGAGAACTATTTTGTCAGTGAGTTTCATTGGTGGATCGAGGATGACATTAAGCACTTTCGATCCGCATGTTCCACCCTCCACTTTAATGCAGCCTTCTCACTTTGATATAAAGCAAGAACATAACCTAGCCAACCAACGTAAATTTAACAAGCCTACCAACAAATTTTCTCTAGCCCCTTCTCAAGAAATAAACAACCCGTCACAACAAATTACCCACCCAAGCCTGTGGCCCTCCTCCTTACTTCCCATACCCTACCTCTCCCTTTAAAACCATCATCACCATCTCGACTTCCTATTCGGAGATTAACACCTGAACAAATGCCGAAGCGCAAAAGAGATGGATTGTGCTTCAACCGATGAAGTATACAAACCAGGTAATTTCGCAAAAACCAACAACTATTCCTAATGATAGTCAAGACTAAAGACTTAACGCGATGGCGGAAGAAGAAATAGCTCCACCGTAAGACACACATACCTTAGAAAGTGACATGGAAATATCTCTCCATGCTCTCACAGTCATACAAATGGAGAAACCATTCTAATCTCGCAATTTGTCCACGGAAAAAATATCCATCTTAATTGATAATCGGCATTTGCCACAACTTCATTGATAGTTATTTGGCCAAATCACTAGGTGTGTTATTCACCTATGTCCAACTTATTGGTTAACTGTTTCAAATGGGGATAAGATAGTCAGCTCAAGATCTGCACTAACTTAACACCGGCATATGCAGAATCATGATTTCATTAGCGACTTGAGATTTCTTCCTTTGGGGGTTGTGATGTTGTTCTAGGAGTTGGATTGGTTTAAGACATTGGGAGATATTCTTCTTAATTTCTCCACATTGAGTATCTCTTTCAAGTACCAAGGAAAACCATTACTTTTAGTAGGTACTCCTTCAACTCTCACTCTTCAAATGATAGACAATAACTAAATTGCAAGGGTTCTTTAAGCAAAGACTCTCATGGGGTTATAGGACAATTATTTTCGGTCCTCTCCCGCTCCTCCTCAAGAACCTCCACCACCATTTATCTCTGACATTTTACAACAATTTCAAGATGTTTTCCTGAGCCTACTTCCCTTCCACGTAGAGATCATTGGACCACTCATTCCCTTACACCAATTCAACTCCTTTTTTAAACAGAGACCATATAAATGCCCTTATGTTCAAAAAAGGAGGTCATTGAAAAGATGGTTCAATAAATGTTACCACAGCTGGGAATGTCCATCCAAGTCACATCCCTTTTGCCTCTCCCATACTTCTAGTAAAGAAGAAATACAATACGGAGATTCCGTGGACTACGGGCAACTCAACATCATCACAAAGTAAAAGATAAGTTTCCATTCCAGTTATTGATGAACTCCTAGATGAATTATTTGGCTCTTGTGTCTTTACTATAATTGATTTGAGATCTGGGTATCATCAAATTAGAGTCACATTATTGATATTTACAAAAACGACATTTAGGACCCATCATGGCCACTATGAATTCACAGTCATGCCTTTTGGCCTCACTAATGCCCCAGCTACTTTTCAAGCTTTGATGAATGACATCTTTCAACCTTACTTGAGGAAATTCATCCTTGTTTTCTTTGGTGACATTCTAGTCTGATCCTGATATGGAGACTCATGCTACATTTCGGTGACCTTATCTTTACTAAGAAAACATGACTCTATGCCAAACTCTCCAAATGTTGCTTTGCCCAACCAACTCTAGAATATTTTGGAAACCTCATTTCTCGAGGGGTTATGGAGACCATCTTCGCCAAGATCTCTGCTATGTCTAGTGGTCAACACCTTCTACCATTAAAGAACTCGAGAGGGTTTTGGGCCTCCTTTGGATACTATAGGAAATTTGTCAAAAACTATGGAGTGCTTAGTAAACCTCTGTTGACTTACTTGAAGAAAGAATGCCTTCAATTGGTCACCCGCTTCTACTCAAGCTTTCAATTCTGAAGCTATCCATGACTACTACTCTAGTCTTAGCTTTACCCGATTTTTCTAAAACATTTATATTGGAGACTGATGCTTGTGCCATCGGGTATTGGAGCAATTACTTGCTCCGCGAGACCTTTATACTTCTTTAGTAAACCCTTTGGCCCCAAGTCCACGGGCCTTTCTACTTATGAAAAAAGAGCTCATTGTTGTAGGATCTGCGGTTGCTAAGTGGAGGAATTATTTTTGGGCCATAACTTTATTATCAAAGATGATCAAGAGAGCATCAAGTACTTTTTTGGAGAGAAAATTACTACAGCATAAAACAAAATGGCTTATGGAAATTACTAGGCTATAATTATGAGATTCAATATAAGAAGGCATTGAAAACAAGGTAATGATGCTTTATCTGTAAGACATCACAATTACAACTCTTGGTCTACCATCACCATCTCTAGGCCACGGGAAGCAAGAAGTCATCTCAGTCTATGTTGAAGATCGGGGGCCCAACAACTTATTTCTCATCTCAACATAGCTCCAAATTCTAGCCCCAATTACACTTATCATCTTTGAAATTCTAAGATACAAAAATAGAATCTATATTGGGCGTGATCAATCACATCGCACAAAAAATTATTTTAGCAACACATGCTTAGGTTGGTGGCCATTCGGCATTCGGGCTACCTATATGAGAACAAAAACTCATTTTTCACGGCATGAAATCTGATATTTTTACACTTAGTATCTTCTTGTGATGTTTTCCAAAGACATAAGGGAGAACACACATGGGTGCAGGTTTGTTTCACCTTCTACCAATTCCAGGACCATGCTTGGCAAAGATATCGGCATGGACTTCCTTGAAGCTTACCCGGGGAGTGAGAGAAAGGAAGTAATTTTGGTGGTTGTGATGGGTTTACAAAGTACAACCATTTATACCCCTACAACATCTACGGTTTCCATCGGTGGCCAAGGATTTTATGCATCACATTGTGACCGCATGGTTTACTTACCTCTATCATCTCGGATAGGGAAAAGATCTTCCAACAACTTTTGTAAGACTTGTTCAAAAAATTTAGGTACTTCCCTCAAGCTAAATCACTCCTTTTACCACCCTCGGAAATATGAATGATTTGAAAGGGTCAATTCCCACCTTGAAAACTATCTCGGATGCATGACAAGTCAACAACCTAAAATTGGATGCAATGGCTGGACTTAGCGAATGGTGGTATAACACCGATTTCCATACTAGCCTCAAGATGTCTCCTTTAAGGCTCTTTATGGTTATGAAGCTCCACTTGGCTTTCCCAACCTCTGTCCTCTCAGAGTTGATTCGTGGAGAAATACCTACCAAAAGAGAAAACATGCTACTACTTCTTAAAGACACTCACCAAGGCACATGAGAGGATGAAACATTTTCTTGATGCTAAGAAGCGGAGCGAGGGTTTTTGAAATAGGATATTTGGTTTATCTCAAATTTCAGCCATAAAGACAAAGTCTCCATGTCTCTCGAAGAAACTTCAAACTCTGCTAAATATTATGGCCCTTTCTTTGTCATTTAGAAAATTGGTGCTCTTGATTACAAATCATGACTACCCCCAGGCTAGGAATTCACCCGGTATTTCATAACAAAAACTCAATAAGAAGATTGGTGCTCACATTCCTCCCTACACTACCAGGTAGTTGATCATGAAGGATGTCATTGTCACTCCCATTGCGGTTCTGATTAAAGGAATCACGATCGAGGTAACCACACATGTAACACAGCTCCTTATCCATTGGTCCAACTCATCGAGAGAGGAGGAGGAGGATACTTGGGAAGATCTTCGCAAAATATCACTCACTTTCCTTCTTTTAATCCTTGAGGACAAGGATTGTTTCATGGGAGGGGTATTGTCATGTATCTATGGTGTATCTAACCTGGGTGTACCCTCTGTGTGTGGTGCCTAACCTTAACAAGGTGTATTTATCCTTGGGAGTAAAGCTGTTAGCCTTAGCTGATGGGGTGACACTTTTCATCGCCATCTATTTGTCCTTATACTTCTATTTTGATTAGTGAGGGTTTTAAATGATGTAAGAACAAATTTGTGTTGGTTAAGGAGTTAATGAATCATCAGTTTTAGCTTAAATTAGTTCTCTAACTCATAGTTCAGGTGGAGGTAAGGAAATACGCGAATTTAATCGTTTCAAGTTACAAGATAAGGGTTAGGATTTCATACCGTTCTCTTCTTTTGAAACAATACCTTGAACCTGGATACACAACATTGTGGTTACTCTACAAGCATACTTCGAAGTTCAGAATCTCCGGTGAGGCCTTGGGTATCAAAGCCTTCTCTATTCAATTTCATGGATTGATTCAGAGGAGAAACGAATTCCTGCAGAAAGATCTTGGAACCGTCATGTAATCTTTGAATTTTTCTTCTGTTTTTCTAATGATGCGAGGTAATTTCAATTTGTACATCCCAATCTAACGCAACAAGCCTAATTTAGTTAGTCTTGATTCAATTAGGGATGGAAACTCGAAGGCTTGCGAACATTATGAAACTATGATGTCTCTCACGAGCATCGTGAACCCATACGCATGTATCATCCACCAGGGTGAAAATGAACATCTTTACGGTGCCCAACTCTCACAATCATCACTTTTGGACGAGTTAATAGCTACTTTAGAAATGCAAATTGTCATATAATTCCATCTGAAATCTATGCTTTACCATGACGTTTTGTGAAATTCGCTATCATCCACCCACGATTAGGAAGTTCAACAATTTTACGCTTCTCGATATGTGGAGGAAAATATCAGAATCCGAACAAAATAATGCAGTGTATTGCATGATAAACCATATAGCATTAATTATGAATTTCCTCTCACTCTCCGTTTCATTCCGTTATTAAAAATGAAATTCATTTACAAAATGTAGAAGGAGGAATTTAGGGATATTTGTTGTCTTTATTAGATAAAATATGAAAATAGTATCTCTTACTTGTGTAGATGATAATACATATGATAAATCGAAATACTACGATTTTAAATAAGGAAAATCAGATTTCTTGAAAATATTGTCGAACCTTTGAGTTCAGGAGACCTAAGTCACAATGTGAATATATTTCATCTCAGGGCTTATTGATTTGTTCATGAACCAGGAACGAGAAAATCAAGTTTAACTCTAGTAATCTTTGAACATCTGTCGTAGAGAATAAAACTTTGGATGTTCAATTTGTATATAATTGTCTTGCCTAATAATGAGTTCATCTGAAAGTATTTGGTAATCTTGCACCCAACGAGAGAACTTAGGTCAACTCTAGTAATCTATGAAGCTGTGATGTTCAATTCGATCTATATTTTGTCTCAGTTCATCGGACGAGAAACTTGATTATTGTCTAACTCTAGTAATATTTGTACATGTGATGTTCTTTAAATCTTCTCTATTGATATGAGGACAATGTTAGATTTAAATCTCAGTTCATCCGGACGAGATTTTGATTTTTTACAATCATATCTAACGTTTCAGAAAATCAAGTTTAACTCTTTGTTGATGTTCAATTTCGATATATTTCATCTCCAGTTCATCAGATTTGAGAAATTCAGGTCTAACTCTAGGACTAACTTGATGAAGGACTAATAACGAAAATCGAGGCGGGTTGAACACAAGTAGGAATGGTGCGTTTAATTACGATATATTTCATTTCCAGTTCATCGGACGAGAAATTCAGGTCTAACTCTAGTAATCTATGAACCTGTGTTGTTCAATTTTGATATATTTCATCTCCAGTTCATCAGGATGGGAAATTCAAGTCTAACTCTAGTAATTTCGAACTTGTGATGTTCCAATTTCGATATATTTCGTATCCTGTTTCGGAGGACGAAACTAGTCTAACTCTAGTAATATGTGAACTTTGTGATGATGTTCAATTCGATATATTTCGTCTCAGTTCATCCAGACGAGAAATTGAGGTCTAACTCTAGTAATCTCACGAACATGTGATGTTCAATCGATATATTTAGTCTTTAGTTCATCCGAACGAGGAACTCGAGTCTAACTCTAGTAATCAGAACCCGTGATATTGATTTGATATATTTCGTCTTGATTCATCGAACGAGGGACTCAGTCTAACTCTAGTAATCTTTGAACATGTGATGTTCAATTACGATATATTTCGTTTTCAATTCATCCGAACGAGGAACTCATGTTTAACTCTAGTAATCTTTGAACCTATGAGATGTTCAATTCGATATATTTCTTCTCACTGATTCATCAAAGAGTGGCTCGAGATCTAACTCTAGTGATCTTTGAACTTGTGATGTTCAATTCTCGATATATTTCATCTCCAGTTCTCGAGCGAGAAACTCAGAGTTTAACTCTAGTAATCTTTGAACTTTGTGATGTTCAATTTGTATATATTTCTTCTTGATTCATCCGAACGAGGAACTCAGGTCTAACTCTAGTAATCTTTGAACCTGTGATGTTCAATTCTTATATATTTCGTCTCAGTTCATCCGAATGAGGAACTTCAGGTCTAACTCTAGTAATCTTTGAACCCGAGATGTTCAAATATGATATATTTCGTCTTAGGTTCATACGAGCGAGTAACTTTCGAGTCTAACTATATTAATCTTTGAACCTCGGATGTTCAAATATGATATATTTTCGTTCAGTTCATCCAAACGAGGAACTCAAGTCTAACTCTTGTAATATTTGAACTGGGAGTATCAACGAAGAAGGTAACAAGTAAGGGAAACTTAGAGCGAGTTGAAAAAATATGTCTGATCGTACCTTGTTAATGTGTCGACTACGAGTTTTAATTTCCTTGGATCACATATTTGCTCTCCCTTTATCAAAAATCCATAAGTAATGGTTGTATATCTCTACCACACTATAACCTAGTAAAAGTACACGTGGGAAACACACACACGCAAAATTGTGTCCCTATATAACTATATAAAGAGAGAAAATCACTCAACCTAATCTCTATCTCTCTTTTTTTCTTTCTTCTGCGCCTCTCACCCTATTGATTTTGGTCTGCAAGAACGTGAAACCCTAATTCATGTCATTATGTCACATTTCTATATTACATCTTCTTATTTCTGTTTTATCCATGTTGTGCATCTGCTTGAGAGATTTTATCTATGATATGATTGTTACCTAAATCTTCTTTCAATGTTTAAATCCATGAGTATTGTTAGTCTGAAATCAAGATTGAGAACAAAACCCATTTCTTAAATTTCGTAGTCTTCTTTTTTAGATTTCTCATCATCACTGAATTTTATCTTTTATTGTGTTTGTTTGGCTCTATGAATGGAAGGTTTTAGATTTCATAAGTTGACATTATGGTTTATTTTCTTAATTTGTTATGTCAAATTTAGGGTTGGGGTTTGTATGATATTTGTTCGATTGAAGTCTTAATTTTGGTAAGTTTAAAATTTACTGTAAAAGCATGGAATTTCGATTTTGATTCAAATTTCGCTTTTGTAGCATAAGGTTTTTTAATGGAAGAAATTTTTCAGCTTTCGACTTTTATTTCTATATTCGCACAGGCGAAAATTGGCGAAAATTAGCATAGGTCCAACTATATCTTGTTCTTTCACTTTCACAAAGTAATACTAATCTCAAATCTGTATACTGGGGTTTCGATTTTGTTGTATTTATGAGTTGAAACTTTCAAACTAGGGTTTATTCTTCCTTTCTTGTTAATTTGTTGTGTCAAATTTAGGGTTTTCAATTTTGCTTTCAAAGTTTTTAATAACTTGGAATTGGGGTTTGTTTTGCTTATTCAAATTAGGGTCTGAGAATTACGGGGTTTACTCAATAAATACATTTGTAGATTTGTAGAGATTTAAAAGAGTCATGAAAATTAATAATTTCACGAGAATTATACGAAATTAAGAAAACTTTTGCGGAGTTACGCAGAGTTGTCTAATGTCTTGCAGACATTTGTAGAGTCTTGAAGAGTTGTATAAACAAATTTTATATGGAAATATGCATGATAGACATAAATATAAAATTTATTGTAGCTTATTTATTATAGTAACTTCAACTAAATTAAAATAAATTATTATTATTTTATATATATAACTTATTTCTTTGGTTCAATGAAATACAATAAAGTGTAACAATAAATTAAAATTATTATTATTGTACATTTGTACATAATAATTAAAATAAAAAAATATTTAATCATATCATATAATTTATACTTATCTATAATAGGAGTTTTATAGATTGTGTATTCATGAAAAAAATAAGATAGAGTAAAAAACATCTTTATAAAAAAATTGAAGTCTTCCAAAATCTTACATATTTTGCAAGACTTTAATCAAGGCAAATATATACCCAAAAGTCACTCAAAGTCTTGAAAATAGATAAGTATGCAAAGTCTTTGATTTTTCAAGTTTACAATGAGTAACACAAACTTTAGAAGACCTTTTGACAATATACAACGAGTAACATAAACTTTGAAAGAGATTTTAAAAGAATATAACCAATAACACAATACTTTGTAAATCCATTAAACTCTTTAGAAATCGATAAAAGTATTTATTGAGTAAACCCATGTTAGTATGTTGATTTTGGGCTCCGCAACTGTGATGGTGATTCTGAGTTGCAATTTTTTGTTTTTGTCTTAATTTTGATGAAGTTTTCATAGTCAATTTTTGGGTTTAAATCTATTTATTTATGGAAGTGATAGTTAAGGTTTCTTTTGTGATAGCATGGGGTTTTGATTTAGGTTGATTTTCCAACTTTGGTAGCATATGGTTTACTATAAGTCTTGAGTTGGTCTTATAAATGGAAGTCATGTTCTTGTTTGCTTTTACCTTTGTTTCTCTATTTGCACCAGCAATTTTCCCTACTTATTGGTGCTTTTGTTCACTACTTGCTTGGTCTTACTCCTCTGTAACTTATGTTACTAGGATAGAAAAATCTTTGCATAACTTTACAGGTATATTCAGTTGAGAATTCAACCATGATAGTGTTCTTGACTTAAAACTTTGGTTTCAAGCCTTATTTTTTGTTCTCCATTTCTATTGACATTATGATGAAAGGACAATATAAATTGATATTGAAGAAACATATTTTCTCTTGTTAATATTTAACTTGTGGTTTGTGTGACCTCTACGGTGCTGTTTCTGTTATACTTTGTGGCATGTTATTTGTTAAATGGTGGTGTTAGAAATCTGAAAAGTAATGTGTTTCCACAGTTATATGTGCGGTGGTGTCGTGATTTTTTTGATGCTATTATACAACATCATGACAATACCCCAGGTAGGGTGGATGAGAGTTGTCATAAACTAAACATTTAGGCCTTGATGTTTCATTGCTTATACTCTTCACTTACTTATTTGTACTAATATTCTTAACTAAGTAATCAGCTTCCTCTTATGCACTATTTTTGCTTATTATCTCTACTTTTTTTCTGTCTCTTTTAATAGGTGAAGCGACTTTTGGTTGAGGGATGGATGTCAATATTCTTTCCTGGGGTCCAAGATCACAAGGTATGATTCCGCTACACCTTGTTGCGTAGGGAGGGCATCTTAAGATCATGGATAAATTGCTTGAGAATGGAGAAAATATTGATGCTAGAACAAAGGGTGCATGTGGATGTAAGTATAAATCACCTTAACTAGTTGTGTTATGTTTAACAATCAAGAAAATAGTGAACAACAGGATGCTGGCTTTTTTTTAATCTTTTTTTAGGGGAAGTTTAGGTTCGATCTCACATATATATCGTACCCCACCCTTGCAAAGGGTGGCTTGACACCTTATTGAATGTTTTAGTTGTTACCTTTTGATGTTATATCTAGATAAAAGGTAGAGGTTGTTCAGTAGGATACCTGTTAGGAAATTTCTATCATCTCTCTCTTTTCTAGCATCCCTGTTAGTGTATGGATTTCCACAATTTAAGCTGTTGTTTGGTCACGACTTGTGAAACTTTTAATGTTAGTAATAATTTTTATTTTGATACTATTATGATTATGGTCTTCTACTACATTCCATCATATTACTCACGCAGTAGTTATGTGTAGTCAACTTAATTTTGTTTGTACAGTTTTGTGTTTGATAACTCATGAGTTATGTCTGCTGAAGTACTTTAGGCCTTGATGTATGATTGCAAAATTGTTGATGGTTATTTTAGGCCTTGACGTCTAATATATTGGTGATTGTCTATTTTCTTACACTCATAACTAGTCGTTGATTGCCTCTTATTTGTCCTCTTTGTAGACGAAGGGCACATTAAGAGGACCGATAGATTTTGTGTGTGAAGTTGGAGAAGCGTGTGACGGAGAGGATCTTTGCTGAAATTCGGTATGTCTCTTAGTTCTGGTTTTTACAAACCCTTTTATGGGTTCATTCTACCTTGCCTAAGTATGATTAAATCTAGTGCAATTCACATAACCTATTGTTTGATGTGTTTTATTTTTATTTTTAACAATATCTTTGGAGAGACTTCTCAAAAAATAGATGTTCCAATATGTCCTTGTGCCGTTTGTAACTCTGGAGTTCCTCCATTGGATCATGTCAAGGGTGACCATTGGTGGATTTTTGGTTCACAACATTAAGCTAAATCAAGAACATTTTTAGTTGATGGTGGTTTGTATGGTCTTCTTTGTGCTATATTGACTTTGGATATTCTATTTTTGTGGTCTAATGCATCTACCCTTCATCCAAAAGTTAGTCTATTGATTGAGAATTTGTAATTTCTCCAATGGATTCTTTTTTCCTGGAGTTATTTATTATGAATCTGTTATTGTTCTTTTCAGGTCTCTTCGAAAATTTCGAAGTCCATTTTCCGAGGACCCATTCTTACTTGATTCTTTCTGCTTTGATCCGAGAATTGAGATTAACATGGCTCTAACTTTCTTACATCGCGATATTGCTTCAGGACATGGTTTGAAGAAGTTTCTTGATGTAAGTTCATTGGCTGGTTTTACTTTTTTATTAACTTGTTATCAAGGATTCCACCACTATATCATATTGCTAGAGCTACCTGGAATTTTTTTGGTTGAGCAGGATTATAATGTTGTTACTACATGGAAAACATGCTAGATTGGCATGGATTTTGTTCCAAGTTATCCTACCAAACACAAGTTATTTCTCTTAACATTCTTGTTCTTTTACTTTTTATATTGCTAACCAAGTGTATTGGTTTGATTGAATCATAATTTTTGGTTGATGAAAACTCGCAATTGAAGGCCATTTATTTTGGCTTGTCCGATTTTGTGAAACCAGGTGATTTTTTACTCTCTTAGGTCTTGATCATATTATTGAAGTAAAATTAGGCTTCTTTAGCTTTTTCTGTTAAAAATTGGTTTCTAACTTCTAATTAATCTGACACGATGCAGATGAAAGGCTTAATGACATTGAAATGGCGAGGTCATCCTTGGATTAGTAATTACAATGATATTCAGGCTCATGAAAGCCAATATCGCTCATCATCTCTACGTAAAAGCTGCGTTAAGAGTGAATACTTTAATATTCTCTAAATTTGATTTGTTGAAATTTGTTTTGTCCACGCCTTTCTTTTCAGGCACTTTTTCTAAGAATTTCGTCGTTTTTAGTACTTCAATGATTAGCTTGAGTAAGAGTTTTCTGTATTTTCCACTTGCTTACCAAACTACAACATTATTTGTTTCTTATAGGGAAATAAAAGACTTAGACATAAATGTTTAAGTAGAAACTCCTCAGGAGTGAAAATCTGTTTTCATTTGTCTTGCTTCGTTCTTTGCCATTTTCTTATTTTTTTCTAATTTTCTATAATTGTCCACATTTTTGGTCTTGATGGAAAGAAAGGTGATGTCTATTAGCTTGTTCACACTTATTTTTTTTGGTGCATTGGAAGTTTGATTGGAAATCATATTTGTTTCTTTGTTCATAATGAATAGAATGATTTTTTGTAAATAGGTATGTATGAATTGTAAATTGCGGATAGTTTGTAGTTTGCAAATTGAGAATGTTTCAGATTAAAAAATACAAGATTGCAGGCCTGTGTTTGAGTTCGGTTGTTGTATTACGAGGCTGTGTTTCAGGTTTAATTGTGCAGGCCTGTAAACTGGAAGCCCAGGTCCATGAGAATGTCCCGGACTATCCATTTTTTTTATTTGTAATTGAAAGAATTGTAACAGATTTAACTATGACCAAAACTGTGAAGAAAAACAACACATGTCATCATCTTAATGATGTTACAAATGAGAGTAACTGTTTAAACGTTACAGTAATAGTGACAAAAATATGACAGGTATCCATATGGAATTTGTTGCAAAAAGTATGCAACACTTATATGTGTTATTGTAATCGTAACAAAAAGTGATACATGGAAAAAACAAATAGTTTCTTAGGTGGCGGTGTAAGACACGTGTCATTCTTTGTATTGTTATAAAGTTGTCATCACCGAATTGTTGCAAAGTTGTCATCACCGAATTGTTGCAAAGTTATAATAGCAATTAAATGTGGATAATTACTATGACAAATGAGCCATGTGTCGCTATTCTAAAATTAGGTTAACTGTTACTATTAAATAATGTAGCAGTTTATAAATGTGATTGTAACCAAATTTTGTCACGATGAAAACAATTACGAAGAAAGATAATAATTAATATCACAGCGTTTCTCTAACGGCGTATATGTGTTACAATTTTAATCTGTAACAGAAATGCCCTGGGACAAAATCCGGGTTTTGGTGTAGTGAAAGAAAAATGCAAAAACGAAACAATCGCATGCATCACGAGTAAACTACTTAGAAGAGAATAAAGAGGTTGCATCACATCATATGGAAAACTTTTGCAACAGGTTAGGCTGGGAGTATAGTAAGCACGTCAAAGAAGGGGAATTGCAACTAGGAGAGTTAGTGTTGCGAAAAATACCACCTTGTGAGAAAGGAGGAGACGGAAAATTGAAGAAAATGTGGGACGGGCCATATATTATAAAGAAAATCGTCGGAAATGGAGTGTACGAATTAATGGATAGTGAATGGAGAGATGTGGGAAGAAAACTTGAACATCCATGGAATCAAATATACCTAAAGAAATACTACCCTTAGGAAGTGTGATGACAAGGAGAATGTTATAATGTACGCGAATCTAATGAAACAGGAAAGCACCAACAATGTATTACTCGTAATATGAATGAGAATTGAAATATTTCTTGTTCAAATGATCAGACATTCCAGATAAATTACAAGTAGAAGAAAAAGGCAAAAATAAGACCTTATGCTAAGACCTTAATAGGAGGCAATAAGAGTAAAAACCTCTAAATAGGGAGGATAGGCATCCAAAGGTGCATGCGTGTACCCTAGGTCGCGTAAATGCAAGAGGAAAAATAGATAAGACCTAACGTGCATCACCATTGGGGAAAACCTAGTAATGCATGTCTCAGGGGAAAAAAATACCATCTTGGAATCTGAGTCATGGAGAGTTCGGGGCGAAATAAAAGCCCATTCAGCAGAGACTCCTGGGTCAAAAGCCCGGGATAATAAGTTCTCTCCTAAGGAGTGTAGAAACTCGATCGGTGCCCACAAGACCACGGTTGAGCCAAGCGCGCATGGGGTGTCTGGAGCGTTTCCATCCATTCTTGGAAAGTCTTGGCTATGATACACTCGCTCCTCAAGAAACCCCAATTAGGGTGTGGTCTCGTAACCATAAGTCATATCGGTGGAGGGATAAAAGGCCACCAAAATAACTGATTGTTGGTATCAATGGATGGGAAGAGCCTACCCTAACCCGGTAGGGGTAAGCTTCCTTGAAATGGTAATCATGGGGAATATAAAGACGACACCCTCCATTGGGGAGATGAATTGTGTCATAGACGTAAATATCATAGGGCTATCATGTAGACCTGTCATATTGACGCATAAATATATCCCATAGAGGTAATAATACGAAAAGATGATAAGGCGGAATCAATATGTCATTACTTAAAAGAGTAATGACTTCTTGCGATTTCGTCTCCCGACCATAAATAATACCTTGGGGAAAAGATAAGACCTATTAACAAGGGCAAGCTAACTAAGACCTCTACTTTGGGGGGCATAATAAGACCTTAAAAGAAACACACATAGACCCATGACATTGTTATTAACACTTATTTGCAGGTTAAAGGATAATGTAGAAAGCACCAAATTCTAGAAGAGATCATAACAAGATTAAATGGCGAATATATAAAGAAAAGAGAAGAAGTCCAAATACAAAATACGAAATAGTAAATGACAGGCAAAACAATTGAGGAAGAAAATAAAACAAACACATAGGATAACACATCAACAAAAAAGGACGTAGAGAAAGGTGATGAAAGGGCGAATAATTCAGAACATAGGTACGAATCTATCCAAAATTATTAACGCGATAATTATGCATGATAAAATTTATTCAACAGATATGATCTCCTTAGAATATGTCCTCATATATCCGTATAACCAGGTCCACAAAAGCAAAGAACATGGGCAAGTACGAGAATACAAATTTAGGAGAGAGAATCTTATTCACCTTGTTTGACAAACATTATACGGATCTTATTACCAATCACATTAAGTCAATCATAGTATAAAATGGTGTCATGTTTTGTTTTTACTAATAACCGAGTGTAGGGAAAAGAAATGATAATACAAAGACCAAGTACGAAAGGACGTTCATAAAAAATGAGATCCCCCAAGTTTGGGAGCGCCTAGATAATTTTCCAATGTAGAGTAACTATATAAAAAAGATGAAAGTTTTACAAGAAAGAAGAAAGACTAAGACATGAAAGACCCTCAGTCAGTGCAGTTACATTCTCCCTCCATGTTAGACAAGTTACCATCAAATTTTCTTTGAGAAGATTCTTCATCCTCTTCAGACTCTTGACCGACGGAGCGATCCCCCAAACCTTCTTCAAACACGTGATCACTCTCACCTTCTTATTTGTACTCCTCCTCACTACTAGATATGTATATTTATTCGTCATAGGAAGGAACATCAGGAAAATTAAAGTTCAACAAAGGAAGATTAAATTTAGTGCAGATCTCATTAGCATTAGTCTGAACGTTTAGATTCCATTTGGCAGAAGTGCATTTTCTTAGTGTTGGAGACGGAAACCACCAAATTCTCCTTAAGCCTAAGGTACATGGAATCCCTAGTGAGAAAGCTTCAATTTGGAGACTTCGGTTCCTTGGTAAGATCATCAATTTGTTAAAGATGGCCCTTCTCAGGTGGCTACAAAAAAAACAAAAGAGTTAGCATCGCATATGAACGAAATAAAAAAAATCAGCATTAGAATGTAGATTGAACCAGTTAAAACAACCTTCTTTTTCAAAATGATAGCCTTAACCATATCAGCATGATCTATTTATAAACTATCACGCGTAGCCAAAGCTATCCTAGCATTATCAATAACCCTTACATCCCATTCAAATGTTAGAAAAAAACGGGTGTTTCATTAAAATTAAAAAATTGCATGGACCATGTTTTGAACCCAAGACCTATTTCCCCTAGTTGGTTTTTTCATTTGAATGAATAAAACATTAGTCCTTCATAGTCTAAAACACTTAGAATTTTAGACTTAAATACCATGGGTTTTGCCTTAAGGGCATGGCCCTTTGGGTCTCTAGACTTTGGTAGTTGGGGGAAGAATTAGACTATTGGCTAGGTTGCCATACCAGTGCGACTTTATGGAAATTTTTCTTTCCGTCCACACGGTGCTTCTGAGAAGCACGTATCGCCATATCCTCGAGGGGCGAGGGCGGGGGCGAGGGTGTGGGTTCAATAAGAGCATATCTTTTTTTTAATGAAATTTTGAATTTGGTCTCACATTCTCGTACATGATACACGGTTTACTTGAAACTCGTGCGCACGGTCCTTCCTCGTGAAAGAATCTTACGCCTCACACGTGTAGACACAGCTTTCTTGACACTTGTGCCTCGTGAAGAATCTCGCACCCGACAAATGCGATTTCACTATTCTTTTATCGCATGCTTTTACTTAGCTTTTGACCGTGCCCGACAAATTGAACGCGTGATTCACGGATCTGTGTCTCAAACGTTCAAATTCTCACCTATAAATACGAGATGAAAACTTCATTCCAAAAACAAACCATAAGAACATCTTCTTCTTCCTTCTTCTTCTCCTTAGTCTTCAGAAACGTTAAAATTATGATATACAGAAAAAACAATAAGTTATTTTCAGAAACTTCAGAAACAATTAGTTCTTATGCAACTACTCTATTTTCAGAAATAATAAGTTATACTACTCTGAAAACGTTTTGAAAAATTAACTTTGTTTTAAGGTTATTGTTTTTCATTTCTGCTGCCAAGTTCTAAGAAGTGCTTTCTTTGTATGCTACAAAGAGGAGTACTAACAGTGGTTGTATCCTGGAGGTGACTTGCCAAGTGCTATAGCATCTCAGAGAAGTATCATGCAATATTACGTTTAGGTCAGCGTATCTCATACGTGCCTCTACTGCGGTTTTTTGTTACTATCATCAGTGCATCTCTTGGAACAACAATCACACATCAGTGCAAGCTAAGTATTTTTCCTCAGTTGAATACGATTGTTATCAATATTTTCCAACATTCTAAAGGTAATAGTGAGTTATTATAATTCTTGTTGTAACAACATGGGAAAAAATACTGTAGAAAGACCGCCAAAGTTTAGTGGAAAATACTTTAAACGATGGCAGTCTAAAATGTTATTTTTCTTAAAGGACCTAAGGTTAGATGAAGTTGCCTTACAGAGACCCTCTAGAAGACTTCGTGACCGTGGTTATGAAGATAAACTGGATAGGTGGACTAGGAAGAATTACTTGTGTAAAAATCATATCCTTAACTAATCTCAGTATGACTCTTTATACGATTTTTACAATGCAAAAGAAAACTTTAATGCTTTTGACTTATGGGAAGCCCTTGAAGAGAAATATCTTGCTGAAGCTGCTGGAAGCAAGAAGTTCTTGGTGGCTAAGTTCCTGGATTATAATATGAATGATGATAAGTCTGTTGTAGAACAATTCGTAGAACTTCAACTACTCATCAATGAAATTCTAGCTGAAGGAATGCATATTGATGAAGCTCTACAAGTATCTGCTGTGATAGAAAAGCTTCCACCATCCTGGAACGAGTACAAGAGGAGGCTGCGACATAAGAATCGAGAGATTACCATGGTGGAGCTAAGAAAGAAGATCCAAGTTGAGGAGCTTCTGTGCATCAAGGACAAGAGCCTGATGCTGAGTAAAGACATGTCCAACAAATCTCATATTATGGACGATGTTTCTGCTTCAAAGAAAAATCATGGAGAGTCTAGCAAAAGTGGTACACTACAGGAAAAATATACATCTACAACTGGAAACTTACAACCTTTTCCTAAAGGTCGTAGTACATCCCATATTTTACAACGTTTTTCAATGTAAGTGTTGTAAAATGGAATCACTACCCATCCCTAGAAGCAAAGGTTTGCGACAAGCAAACGAACAACAACTCTTCAAGAAAAAGAGTTGGTATGAACCATCCTTGCACTTCACAAGTTTGGGTTTTTATGTTATTTTTTTATGAAATTGTACAACTACGTTTATAAGGGTTGTTGAAGACAACCAAAAAATGAAAATATAAAATATGGGATGAGGGGATTCGAACGTGAACCTACTATGCGTTAGACTAACCTATGAACCATCCTTACACTTCGCAAGTTTGTGGTTTTTGGGTTTTTTTTTTCAAATGAACATGTATAACGACCCTTATAAGGGTTGTTGAAGTAAAATTAAAGGAATCGTATAACGACCTTTTATAAGAATTGCCCAATTAAAAATATAGTTGGCAAATGAGTTTGCAGGGCCTGAGGCAAGTCCGCACCAACAACCTAGCCTACGCTATCACAGTTCCAATAGGTTTTTGGTTCTTATTTACTAAACTTATGACCATATTTGACGACATGTATAAGAGTCGTTGAACATATGTGACGACCTTTATAAGAGTCGTAAAAATGAAATCAGATGTCTACAAAATAAGGCTCGAGGTCCCCCGAGCCGCAAACAACGCAAATCCTTCCCTGTAAACAATCACATACATTCTACAAGACTTCTTTATAAAGAATCCCATACATTCAATATGATAATGCATCTCATTTTATATCTGTTAGTTCCATGGCACTTTCATTTCATAGTTCAAGTACCCAATTTTTTCCAATCCACCAAAAAACATAAAAAGAATGGACTTTTTTTCCAGAAACAATGACAACCCATAACACCAAATGGTAACTAAACATATAAAAAGAAGCAAAATTCTTTGTGCATGTATATCTATAGTTCCATGATTTGTAAATGACTGTCTTATCATATATTCCATTCTTCTCTCCTCCTTTTTAGGGCTTGAGGCGCAATGAAAATGATAAATCATTTTCAACGGCGAGGAGTTAAAAAAGGGTGTTCAAAGTCCCGAACAAAGATCAAACATCACAATCACAGTAATAGTCGATCAAATATCACAACCACGTGGACCAACACAGATGCATGCATTGAGGCTGGAGAGCACAACTACAAAAACTGAAGTTCCCTTCAACTTTAAAGAACATCCAATTGGTGAACCTTCCGTGCGGTGGCCGATTGTCTAGGGGTGTTAGTCCGGAGAAATATTTCCTTAACGCACCAGGACTGGAGACTCGTTCCTTCTCAGGAAAAGGAAAACATATGGAAGATTGTTGAGGTAATTAAACTGAGTCTTAAATCTTTAATCGACTATTTTCATTAGTCTACAACTCTTTAATTCATAGCAGATCTAATTAAAATGATTTATGTTTATTCGCAACAACGATTCATTGTTCCTGAACATTACAAAGACTACTATTTTGGAAAAATGGGAACATATCTCAAAGAAGCTCGATCCAGGAGAGCTTGTTTGGTGTTAGATGCTTTTGATCAGCTACAAGGGGAAGAGAGAGAGAAAAAGGTTGCAAAGCTAATGCCCACAAGCATGATTGTCGTGAGAGTGGGGAGAGTTTGTGAAACGTGTGAACTCGGCTGAATTTGAGTAAGTACCGTTTCTAATATAATGAATGACTATTTGAAGCTTCAAAAAAATTAGAATGTGTCTAATGATTGCTATATTTCCCTTTGCAGGTGAAAAGACTCAAAATGCAAGAAATTCGTGCCGGAGCATACCACCCTCACACGATTAGTCGTGAAGGTTATGCCCGATTAGAGGCGAAGATGGTATGTTCTACTATTTTTAATTTTATATACTTCATTTGTTTGCTAGTTTGAGCTTTATTTCTTATTCTTGTGAACAATGCCCAAGTTAATAATGAAGATGATGAGCAGTGCTTAGCTTTGTGTATTAGATGTAAAGTTTTTCATGCATAAAATGAAAACTTGTAAGTTTTTTAATATCTCTTTTGGAAGGTGTTAACTAACTAGGATTCACAATTTCTATGCAAACCAAAAGAGAGGAACACAACTGAACTGTCGACAGAATTTGTTTTATGGAAAATGGGCCACCAACCACATCATGGAAAGGAGCCAAATCCGGCTGTTCTACAGGCTTTTGTGAGTAATCTTCTCTTCCTTTTCTGAATTTATGTGAGTTTCAATAATGCAAAAATATCTTATATGTTTCACATGAGCTTGTACAGAAAAAAAAATTGAAGAAGCCCAAGAAAATCATAGTTACGATTGTAGTGGATCGTCCTTGACAGACGATATTCTTTCGAAGGCTCTTGGTGAAGATAAAGGTGTAAGACTTAAAGGCATGGGGTATGGAGTGACACGTAAAAATATGCTAGCCAATGCCCACTACAAGTTGGTCATTAAAGAGTGTCAGGAAACATGTAGAGCAATGAATGATCGGCTTGTGATGCGGAGGTGAGAATTTTTTGTTAATGTTTGGTTTTTAGTTTTCTTTTATATGAAGCATGATTGTGCCCCACCGATTTCTTTGGTATGTTTATTCTATAGGAAAGGATCTCGAAATGTGTCGTGATGAAGTCTCCCACACTCACGGGGCCTCCGGTTGGAAGCAACAACCAGGCTAGCACTAGCGAGTTGTCCCATGCAATGAGAAAGAGTCAACTACTCCCACTACCACTCCTATTAGCGAGAACAAATGAGGTGCAAGTGCCATAGAAATTTACAGCTTGCAAGTTACTAATTTGGTACAAGGATGGAGAGGTGGTGGCTGATGCTGAAATTTGTGAAACTGATCTAGCGCAGCGAATACACGGAATGCCAATAGGTTTCGGAGCCTATAGTGTGTGTGTGTGTGTCTTGACTGCTCATGTGATCACATCTCATGTCTACAAGCCAACTTCAGAGTTCAAGTATGTTGGTGATGCTGTTGGATGTATTATCTCATGGCCCAAGGATCGAATAGTGTTCTCATAGACATCTTACCTTCTTAATCTTTTTGGAGTGTTAAGGAAACTACTTTTGGTAACAAACATCTTTGAATGTGTGTGTTTAACTTGAAGAATGTGAATGTGTTAAACTGGCAGGTGAACCTAAAAATAGTTCAGGTGAATGTGTTCCTTTGTTATGGTGAATGTGTTTCTTTGTTCACGTGAATGTGTTCCTTTGTTTGGTGAATTTGAATTACTTTAATTTGGTTTCATACCTAAATTGTTTTTTTAGATAATTATATGCACACAACACCAAACAAAGGTTGTATGTACCCATTCATATACTGAAAACAGAAGTTGTTACTTCAAATATTACAATCTTTAAGGATGTTGTGTTAGATATTATGACTACACTAGACAAAGGTTGGGAGTACTAGTAAATGTAATATTCACAACCATTATAGGAGTTGTTTTATAGATAATTACAACACATATAAGAGATGTGCTATATTTTTGAACAACCAAAACAGGAGTAGCCATAGGGCTAGTCACAATTCCTAAGTGGGTTGTGTTATACAAATTTACTACACATATTTAAGGTTGTGAACTCAAGTTTTACAATGTTAATAGGTGTAGTGACAGGACGATTCACAATCTATATAAGGGTTGTGAAAGAAACTCCAGAAAATAATGTTGGACTTTGACAACCATAACAGATGTAGTGAAAATAAAACTCCCATGGGGGGGGGGGGGGGGTTGTGATAAACCTTTATACTATTCACAGAGTTGGTCGTGGAAGATAATTCTACAATCCTTGTATAAATTGTGAAAGAATGAGTCACAACCATTGTAGAGGTTGTGTTAGCCTTTCAAAAAAAAATCAAAAGACAATCACAACTAAACCCAGGTGTAGTCCAAACTTGAACCACAACTGTGGTTACGACTCTTATCTAATGGTCGTAGAAAGTCAGGGATCTTCTACAACCCCCCCCCCCCCCTTCCGCAACCTATCAAGAAGTGTCGTCGTTGTCCTACTACGACACTTGTGGGTGGTTGTCAAAGTATGTTTTTCCCGTAGTGGTAACAAACGTAAAAAACGTCGAAACCGCGGTAACAATTTTAAGCCAAGGGGTGGTGTCTCCAAAAACACCGTCAAAGGCGACTGCTTTAATTGTGGAAAAACTGGTCACATGGCCAAGGATTGTAGGGCCCCTAAAAAGACCAATTTTTTTCCAAAACTTAAAAATAAGGCACACGTAGTAGATGATTCTGGATATTTCACTGGCATGGTGTCTGAAGTCGATCTTCTCTCTAACATGACCAATGTGAGAGACTGGTGGATTGATTCTGGAGCCACTAGGTATATCTATAAGTTCAGAAATGCTTTCTCCTCCTATGCCATAGTAGGAGACGATGAAAAACCGTTTGTTTATGGGAAACTCTTCCACCGCTAAAGTGGTGGGGAAAGGCAGGTCGAACTGAAGCTCACTTCAGGGAAAACTCTCGCATTGAATGACGTGCACCACTTCCCAGGACATATGCAAGAATTTTATGTCGAAACCATCTTACTAGGAAAAGGTTTTAAAATTGTTGCCGAGTCTAATACTGTTGTACTATCTAAGAATGATGACTTCATAAGAAAAGGCTATGTCACCGAAAACATGATTAAGCTGAGTGTATCTTCTTTGATTTTGAATGTTAATGCATCATCTTCTGCTTATGTTTGTGACTACTCACATGTTTGGCATGATAGACTTGGACATGTTAATTTCAAATCTCTAGAAAGACTTGCTAATTTAGGTTGCATTCCAAAAATTAACATTGATAAAAATCAAAGATGTGAAATTTGTGTTGAATCTAAATATGCAAGAAAACCTTTTAATAAAAGTGTTGAGCGTAGAACAGTTCCCATAGAACTGATACACTCGGATTTAGGAGACTTGAAATCAACACCAACTAGAGGTGGTAAAAAATGGTATATCACTTTTATAGATGATTACACACGATACTGTCAGGTTCATCTTCTTAGAAGTAAAGATGAGGCCTTAGAAGCCTTCAAATTTTATAAACTTGAAGTAGAAAACCAAAAAGGGGTTAAAATTAAAACTCTAAGGTCAGACCGTGGCGGTGAGTATGTGATACCCATAGGTGAGTTTTGTAAACATAATGGCATCATTCATGAAACCACTGCACCTTTTTCACCGGAGTCGAATGGTGTAGCCGAAAGAAAAAATAGAACACACATAGATATGGTGAATGCTTTGTTGACCAGTTCAGGATTACCTTCGAACTTGTGGGGGGAAGCTATTCTCTCTGCTTGCCATATCTTAAACCGAGTTCCTTTTAAAAATCAGATAAAACTCCTTATGAATTATGGAAAGGTAGACAACCTTCCTATGCATACTTTAAAGTGTGGGGGTGTTTGGCAAAGGTGGCCAATCCTCCTTATAAGAAAACCAAAATTGGACCTAAAACAGAGAGACTGTGTTTTCTTAGGATATCCCGAGCATACAAAAGCACATAGGTTCATGGTCATCAGTTTTGACCACCATAAATTGGTCTGAACACCATAATGGAATCAAGAGATCTTTGTGTTTTATGAACACATATTTCCTTTAAGGTCCGGAACTCATAAAAGGGTCCATGATGACCTCTCTGATATTCCTTAGACTAGTAAAACCCCATCTCTAGAACATGATATGAACCGAGAAGGATTAAGAGGGTTAGAACCAAAACAAGTTTTGGCCCAGAGTTTGTGACTCTTATGGTAGAGTCTGAACCTCAAACCTACAAGGAAGCTATGACTTCTCCGGAAG
Source organism: Papaver bracteatum (assembly GCA_023529315.1). Classification (NCBI taxonomy): domain Eukaryota; kingdom Viridiplantae; phylum Streptophyta; class Magnoliopsida; order Ranunculales; family Papaveraceae; genus Papaver; species Papaver bracteatum. The sequence continues at coordinate 29,381 of JAJJWX010002496.1, forward strand.
CACCCTTCTAGGAAGAAGCTTCAATAAGTGAGTGGGATTCCATTCAGAAAAACGAAACTTGGGAGCTTGTAGACTTACCTCTTGGTAGTAAATCCATAGGTTGCAAATGGGTGTTCAGAAGGAAACTTATAACAGACGGAACTATAGAAAAATATAAAGCTAGGTTGGTAGCTAAAGGCTATAGACAAAAGGAAGGATTAGATTTCTTTGATACCTATTCACTAGTCACTAGAATCACTTCGATTTATGATTTGAACATACATCAGATGGATGTTAAAACTGCATTTTTATATGGTAAATTAAATGAAGAAATTTATATGGACCAACCTGAAGGTTTTATTGTGAAAGGTTGTGAAAACAAAGTATGCAAATTGAATAAATCACTGTACGGTTTAAAACAAGCACCTAAACAATGGCATGAAAAATTTAATCATGTAATGATATCTAATGGCTTCAAGGTTAATGAATCTGATAAATGTGTTTACATTAAATCTGTGGATGATTCTCATGATATTGTGTGCATGTATGTTGATGATATGCTCATATTAGGCAGTAACCTTGGTATTATATATGTCATTAAAAGAATGCTTAGAGAAAACTTTGACATGAAAGACTTAGGCCCTACTGATGTAATCTTAGGGATGAAAATCAGAAAGATGTCTGATGGATATAGTCTTAGTCAATCTAATTATGCTGAAACTGTACTTAAGAGATTTAATCATGAAAGTGCTAAACATGCTTCTACTCCATATGATCCCGTTTGTAACTTGAAAAAGAACAAGGGTGAGGGAATTGATCAACTTGAGTATTCTCGCATTATTGGTAGTCTTATGTATCTGATGAACTGTACAAGACCTGATATTTCTTACTCTGTGAGTAGATTAAGCAGGTATACTTGCAACCCTGGGCAGGATCACTAGAAACCTCTCTACAGAGTTCTACGATACCTGAGAGGTACTTCAAACTATTTCTTAAGGTTTGGGAAGTATCCTGCCGTTCTGGAAGGGTATTGTGATGACAACTGGATATCAGACTCAGATGAGTGCAAGTCCACTAGTGGGTACATCTTCACACTTGGAGGTGCGTCTGTGTCATGGAAGTCTTCCAAACAGACATGTATAGCTCGATCCACTATGGAGTCGGAGTTTATAGCCTTGGAGAAAGCTGGAGAGGAAGCTGAATGGATACGATGTTTCCTGGGTGGAATTCTGCTCTGGTCCAATCCTGTGTCTTCAATCGCAATCCATTGTGACAGTCAAGCTGCTATTGGTTGTGCAATGAATAGTGTATACAACGGGAAGTCTATAAATTTACAAAGAAAACACAAGACGGTAAAACAACTACTCTCTATTGGTATTATTTCAATATACTTTGTAAAGTACAAGTATAATATTGCATATCCTTTGACGAAAGGATTATCTAGAGAGGTAGTTAAATCTACATCGAGGGGGATGGGACTTAAGCTCATAGAATAAATCATTATGAAGGATACTCAACCTTGTGATTGGATCATATCCAAGATCAAGGTTCAATGAGACAACTAATTTATGGTGATATCGGGAAAGCACTATCTTTGTCCCTCCCTATGGTGTAACCAAGTGATAGTGTTGCTTGCAGAATTCAGGATGATCTTTTGAGATATTAATGGGTTCCATAGCTTTGATTAAATCGGGGTGTGGTAGGACACTCTTTATGGACTCACCTTTATGGATGTTGGAAGTGGGGCCGCTTCCTATGAGAATCTGAGATAATTCTCTAGAGACATTCATTAAGTCCGGGATTTTTGCCCACGACCAAAATGGGCACAACGGAAAGAGCTTGGCAGCTTTCGGTTGAGGCATCATATGTGGCTGTTATTTCTGAATTTCATTCACTGTTGGCGGTTCAAGAAATTGTGTTCACCGTTACAACTAGCAGTTCCGGTAACCTCTCACTAAGTTAAGGTTAAATCTTTGGGACACCTTAGCCTAATTTTGATGCTTCTGTTTTCTCGTGTTTTATCGACATGTTTTATCATTCATGTGGGGGATTGTTATAAAAATGGGTGTTTCATTAAAATTAAAAAATTGTATGGACCATGTTTTGAACCCAAGACCTATTGCCCCTAGTTGGTTTTTTCATTTGAATGAATAAAACATTAGTCCCTCATAGTCTAAAACACTTAGAATTTTAGACTTAAATACCATGGGTTTTGCCTTAAGGGCATGGCCATTTGGGTCTCTAGACTTTGGTAGTTGGGGGAAGAATTAGACTATTGGCTAGGTTGCCTTACCCCTGCGACTTTATGGAAAAGTTGTCTTTCCCGTCCACGCGGTGCTTCGCAAAGAAGCACGCATGCCGCCGCCGTCCGTCCGGTCGAGTCGGGCTCGGGCGAGGGCGTGGGAGTGGGAGTGGGTGAGGGTGTGGGTTCAATAAGAGCATATCTTTTTTTTACTGAAATTTTGAATTTGGTCTCACGGTCTCACACATGATACACGGTTTACTTGACACTCGTGCGCACGGTCCTTCCTCTTGAAAGAATCTTACGCCTCCCACATGTAGACACAACTTTCTTGACACCTGTGCCCCGTGAAGAATCTCGCACCCGACAAATGCGATTTCACTATTCTTTTATCGCATGCTTTTACTTAGCTTTTGACCGCGCCCGACAAATTGAACGCGTGATTCACGGATCTCTGTCTCAAGCGTTCGAATTCTCACCTATAAATACGAGATGAAAACTTTATTCCAAAAACACACCAGAAGAACATCTTCTTCTTCCTTCTTCTTCTCCTTAGTCTTCAGAAACGTTAAAATTCTAATATACAGAAAAAACAATAAGTTATTTTCAGAAACTTCAGAAAAAATTAGTTCTTCTTCTTATCTGCTACTACTCTATTTTTAGAAATAATAAGTTATACTACTCTGAAAACGTTTTGAAAAATTAACTTTGTTTTAAGGTTATTGTTTTTCATTTCTGCTGCCAAGTTATAAGAAGTGATTTCTTTGTATGATTCGAAGAGGAGTACTAACAGTGGTTGTATCCTGGATGTGACTTTCCAAGTGCTATAGCATCTCAGAGAAGTAGCAGGCAATATTCCCTTTAGGTCAGCGTATCTCATATGTGCCTCTACTACGGTTTTTTGTTACTATCATCAGTGCATCTCCTGGAACAACAATCACACATCAGTGCAAGCTAAGTATTTTTCCTCAGTTGAATACGATTGTTATCAATATTTTCCAACATCAAATTCATCATTACTCACTATAAGTAAGCGAGAGCGGATCGTATTTTCTCGGGGAATCAAGGCGTTATTTTCACTTATAACTCGATCTCTCTCTGTTTGAACCAGGAGAATTGCTTCTTGGAATTCCTTTAAATCCTAAGCACCCTTAAGAATTGCTTGATCTTTTTCAGTTATTAGAGCACTCCTCTTCGCATTTAGACTCTTAGTTTCTCCTTTGGCTTCATGAAGACGGATCTTGAGGTTATTATTGACAGACATCATAGATCTATGCTCAAATTTAAGAGTTTCATACTTTGATTTGAGCTCGTCCAAATCAAAAGTCTCTATGTCTTCAGCAGGAAGTTCATTCAAGGTGGCGTTAAGGTGTTCTAAAAGAACAGAATCTTCAACAATATAATTGATTGCTTCATCGGTTAAATTGTAAACCTCTGCAAACGCACATAATTAAAGGAAGGGGAAAAATAACGCGGTAATATTCAAATCAAGGGAAAACTCAAGCACTCACCAACAAACAGAGTATTCTTTTCGCGAAGTTCCACCACCTCTCTAGATCACGATTTTTTTCTCGATGATTATCTTCAAGGGTGCGGATATTTTCTCATAAATCATAAATCACAAAGATAAGATAACCGAGAATTCTGCATGGAACAGGCAACTGACGTTAATAACCAGCACAAAAATTTAACATAGATTGATACGCAAAAGAGAAACTTACCAAGGATTCGAGGGAGAATTGAAACTTTAGACTCAAGGAAGAGGCAATCCCATGAAGAGACTCATGATTTGAAGAAGGGGAGTCACAAAGATTAATCATCGCGTCGCATACTTGACCAAGCACGAGATTATTGACAGTTGACAAAGAAGAACTAAAGACTTCAGAGAGAAGTTCCATGGAAGATTCAAACGAAGGGACATTAAAGGGGAGTAGAGCGTCATAATGAGAGCATGTATTCAAGATGGCAGCTGGAGCTCTTTTCCCCTTCTTCGAAACAATCTCAGGTGCATGACTTGAAGGCGTCACCATTTTCTTCCCCTTTGTCCTTGGACAAAGATGACCCCCCTTAGATGAAGGAGATCCATCATTAGATCCGGAAGCAAGATCTTTAGACTCGCCCTAGACACTCCAAGTTAGATAAGAAACAGAGGCAACAATATTGTTAAAAACAAATAAAATTATTTCTTACTTCCTTAGAGCGCGAATCCATCGCCTTTAATAGCTTATTCTTTTTCTTCAATTCCTAGAATTAGAAACATCAATGAGTATAATGAAGGGAGAAAGGAGGGACATCAAGGGCGAAATTAAAAGGATAATACCTCTTTTTCTTCCTCAGGCCAGTTAAGAACCCAAGGCTTATAATCAGTAAATCTAGTATGGGGGGAGCGGTCAAATCCATCAGCGTTCCTATCAGCGATGTACGGGGCCTCCACGATGAGAGGATACTTCATCCAGTTTGTATCTTTGGACCAACGAGCATAATCATTGATTTTATTATAAAAATCAATGTCTCGCGTAATTTTCTCATTCTCAGCAAAACCATCTGCCCGCCTCAAACGAATACCCCAACGATAACGCTCATCATCAACAAGGGCGACATCATAGTGCTTAAAGAAATTATCCATTGTGTACTCTTCTCTTTTGGGAGGAGTTTTCACTTACTTCATATATGAGGACTCCAAACCAGCTGCGCGGTGGGCATACTCCACCATGATCTTGATAGCGTCGTCATTTAACTTGAATACCCGCGCGAAAATTTGATGTGTTCTAAAAGTTCATAGAAGAGAGGAATCTCTGGATTGTAGAGAGGAATAGGAAGACTGGCAGAAAGTTGTCCAACCGAAATGATAACTCTTCTATCATTCCATTGTTTGAGTGCAAACCAATCAGGGCCAAGTGCTGTATCATGAGTTGATCCTGAAGGAACCGTCAGCAAGATTCCTTTCGATCCAAGATCACCCTTAAGTCTTTCAAGTTCTTTGAGTTGCTTCTAACCTGCTTTTGGAGCCATTTTAGTATGGGAATAGAAGGTACAAAAAGCTCAATCACAAGATTTAAAATAAAGATTTAAATCAGAAGAATAAGAGAATAATAAAGCTGGATAAGAGTAACGATGACAATGAATCAAGAATAGCAGCAAAGAAGATGACAATGAATCAAATATAGTAGCAAAGAAGAATAAGGATGAATCAGCGGCAGCATCAGCACTAGAAAAAGAAAGATGAAGAAAGATCAGAAGGTAAAAAAAGGAAATTGAAGGTGTGCAGGGATATATAAAGGATATTATTCCTCTTCCCGAGATATTTTATCCCTAAGGCGCATTTATTAAAATACCAACAGGAAGAGGCGGTTACCAGTAAAATGGGAAGGAATCAGAGACGTGTCAATCAGTTAATAATCGAGTCGACACGTGTAGACGATCATGCGGAAAATCCGGAAAAATATCGGTAGATCTGAAGAATACAAAGAGATGGGTTAATGTGCAATAATGATACTTCTCTTATCGCCCTTTCCCTTGAAAGACCAATACGAGAACAGGCAAAATGTGGGTGCAAAATACCGCACAACCAATAGTAATGCGAAAAGATCATTTGAGTAGCAGGCGAATATGACATGCCCAATATATCTCTGCTGACGAGTGCAATAACGTCACCAAGTCATACTAAATATGTGAAGATCAGTGCGCTATTATAAGGGTTAGCGCGATGATTATTATATAGGGAAATATTAATGCCCTCTCAGATCCGAAATTAGGTTCTTTATTAGCTGTCCTCCACTGTGTAAACCCTATAAAAAGGACATGAAGCCATTGTAAAGAAAAGAAAAACTTTTTGAATTTAGGAAAGAGAAAGTGTTTGTTTTATAAGTTAGGGTTTTCATAGTTTGTATTTGGAATTTCTTTGTGTTCTTAATGAAAATAACTTAAAGATTTCATCATCATGTCTTAGATTTATTAGTAAGATCACTTGGGTGTAGGATGTAGGATTTCCTGCAACTACAAAGAAATTCAGTGAAACACTACTAAAACTCCCAAGAGCTGCTGTAACTATCTCAATCTTGTTTAATATCTACACTTGAATGATGGTATGTACGATTTCCAAAGGATCCAAACAGAAACTCAACATAAAAAAAAAAAAAAAACATTCCAAAAAAGTAAAATATCTAAGATAACTAATTAAGCTAGATCGTATAATTAAAATGTGGAGGGCTATTTGGATGATATTTTCTTCTGTTTTCAAATTGCCTCTTTCTTTTTTGACGACAAAAAGCATCTCTAACTTCTATCAACGATAAGTTAGAGTAACTGCACTCCTTGACTTTGCCATAATTAGGACTTTTAGCCACAAGGGTAACGGAAAAACCATGCTTTTCTATTGGGGAAAGCCATAACTTTGGGGAAAGCCATAACTTTCTTCAATGGAGAAGATGGAAATATTTATTTTTTTCTAGCTTTTATGAGAGTTTGGTTACTTGCACTTAGGAGTTGGGACATCAGTAAATTCATTTTGAGTGAAAATTGTGAGATGCACCAATTTTCAATAATATCTAAAAAAAAAAATGACATAAAATTTTCACCTAATTTGACCCACCAATTTTCTCAGTAATAGTAAAATCATTACCTTGTGAGTTTGAACAACACACAGAGGTTTCTCCGACCAACTATTTTCCAAAAAAACAGTCGGTTAACAATTAAATATTACATGCTCTACATGCCACCTAGTTACTAAAATACCGCAGCCACGGTGGGGAGGGTCGACCGAAGAAAAACGAAACACTGCTATTGGCCTTCGACGGAGCTGAGGTGGTTTATCCTTCGTTAAATTAGTTCTACCTTCGACAGCTTGTTACTCAAGCTCCCCGTGGCCTGTTACTAGAGCTGGCAAACGGGAAAACGGGGATGGCTTGTTACGGGTTAAAACGGGCCAAAGCTTTCGGGCCGTTATTATTCAGGGGTAGTCATTTTCCAACCCGCGCCTGTAACAGGTTAAGCTTGCGGGCTCACGGGTTAGTTGGTTTGTGGCCAGTTGACTCGCCAGAAACCGATTCTGACATAGTTTCCTATGATTTCTGGTATATTCCTGGCCACATTCAGGCCATATAAAGCCTCTTCCCTGCAACCTAACATTCATCTAATTCTTTTGATATTTTTATTCAAATCCAATTCAATCAACACATTTAACAGTAACACAAACAGAAAGACTCAGTCTCAAACTCACACCAACGAAACCTTAATATCAAAATTACAAAACTTAACAATAATGTGACACTAAGTCTGCATTGAAACTTGAAAGGAACACAGAGTATACTAGTCATTGAGTTCCTCCAACTATTCAATATGCATCTGTAATTCTAAGCAAAAATAAATCAAACAAAAGAAAAGATCAAGTCAAAAACATGGAATGTGCATAATTACCACGCTTTATATTGAATAAGTACGCATACTAACTAGACGCGTAAGAACTTACTTCCCCATCATCCTCCACTGCCCCATCATCACCATTGAGTGCACCTGGTTCAATGCCTAATACATCTTCATGAATAATCCCATTGTCCTGATCCAACTTTTCTTTTCCTAAATGTATAAAAAGAATCAATGTTACATACTTACATATGATATTTAGACATTCAACTAAATAAAATATTCTTCTTCAAATGTCCCCAATCACGAGTTGAGTGAACCACTTAAGCACTTACCAATTCCATGTTCCCAATCACGAGTTGTTATCAACGCCTCAGCATTTTCAGGTAATAAGGAACTACGAAATCGATCAATTACCCTTCCACCAATGCTAAATGCAGATTCTGAAGCGACGGTTGAAATAAGAATAGTCAAAATATCCCCCGCCATTCTTGAAAGTACTGGAAATCGTTGTTCCTTGATTTTCCAATACTTTAGGATATCGAATGGTTGTTTTAAAGAACATCCATATATCTCGCTAAGATATTGATCTAACTCAGAAAAGTCATACTGCATATCACCACCATTTTCCTGTGCTGCAGCATATTCATGCATGAAACAAGCAAATTTATGCAGCAACATCTGAATTTAGATTCAAAATTTGAATTGTGAGCAAGATTCATTAGTCACTGACCTATTTCCTAATCATTTAATACTTACAATTATAGAAATACACACATAATCTATAAAAAGTACCATACTTAAGCTTTAAAATTACCTGCATAAGCTCACTTCCTTGAAGGTCAGAATTCCCACCAATTTGAATACCCAAATTCTGAGATCCACTGTCGGAAGCTCTTGAATTTGACAAGCTGTGATACTCATTATAAAGTTCTATCATATCACTACGCACAAGATCAAACTTATCCTCTAATTATCTCACATCAGGATACAACTTGGAGTAAGTAAATTTTAGAAACTTCATTTTCAATCTAGGATCTAACACAACTTCTATAGCCAATATAGGACTCAAGTTATCCCAATAAATGTCAAAGTTTTCTTGCATATTTTTTTACCATGTTCCTAATGTATTGAATTCTATTTGTACTTTCTTTCTTTAGTAACACCCGAACTTGACAAACTCCTTCAAAATATATATTGGAAGTAGGGTACTTACTACCAGAAAATTTAGTTGTGAGATCATAAAAAGTCTTGAGAAACTTTGTGACTACTTCAATTTAGTCCCATTCTTCATCAGTTGGACAATCTTCAAAGTCTGGATCCACTTCCTTCAAATGAGCGAAAACACTTTTATACACAAGACAACTATCTAGCATAAGATAAGTTGAATTCCATCTGTAAAGAACAAACACTTGGTGAGTATATTATAAACAACAATAAAATTCTCCAACGGTATAACAAAAGAAAAGTGGAAACCCACCTGGTTTTCACGTCTTGACGAATACCCCTTCTTTCTCCTGACATTCCCAAATTACCAACAATGTCCAAGAACTTTTGTTTTCTCACTTGGGACTTTTTAAGGGACTTTACTGACTTTCTTATCTTGAGCACAGCTGGATCAATCATCTCAAGTCCATCTTTTATAATAAGATCTAAGATGTTAGCACAACAACGCACATGAAAGTATTTTCCCTTGTTAAACATGATCTTCTTTGCAACAAGTCTACTTTTCATAATCCTAGCACAAGCTCCATTATTTGCAGCAATCTTCTATCATTGCAAATATCTTAGCAGCAAGATTTTCACCTGTATGGGGTAGTGGAAAGGTGAAAAGTTTAAGTGAATTTAGCAGCAAGGTTCACATGCACTTAAAATAAAAGATCTCAAGACTTGAGTAAGTGCTTCACCTGTATGTGGTGGTGGAAGGGGACAGAAATTCAGAAGAAACTTCTTTAACTCCCAATTTTGATCAAAAAAGTGCACAGTTAAGCTTATATATCCAGTGGTCGTAACTGAAGTCCACATGTCCGATGTTAGACATATCCTACCTGTAAGGGTAAGTCATAGTGTCATACATATCAACAAATCATATTATAATAAATTACTCATACATAAAAGTATAAAAAAAATATATGGATGATGGGTCAGTAGGATTTGAAATTGTGAATCATACCTGGAGCAAGTTTCAATCTGTTTCGAATTACTTCTTTTTGTGCTTTATGCTTTTTGACAACATCGGCTTTCCCAGTATTCCTTGATATTGGTTTAGCATCCTCATTTAAATAACTACATATGTTCCTAAATTCTTTCCACTCCACCACAACAAATGGAACATTTCTGGCAATGATTAATGTTGAAAAAAGATCCCGTAATTTTATCTGATCAACTTTGCGTACGCGGTAGACATCTGTCCATTCTTTGCAGATAATATCATCTGCCCTACATCATGAAACTCACGCTTATGGCACTTATGCCTCTTCATAGTTGAGGTTCCACCTTTATGGCTCTCATATCTATATCCCTGGCCACAAGCTTTGCACACTCCCTTCTTTGAACCATCTTCATCAACTACGAGCTCAAAAAATTCCCAAACAGCAGATCTAAGTTTGTGTTTCTTTCCACCTAAAACTGATGCAGATGCACAACCAATAGTTGGAGAATCATTCAGAGAGTCTATCATCTCAACATCATCATCCTCACTCATAACATCGTTATAATGATCTTGTTCATGTACATGTACACTTGACATCCTGTATGGAGCATTTGAACCACAAAATCAGTACATAATTAGCAATATTTAGCATAAATTGTAGGAAATAAAAGAAGCATACAACATACATTAACAAAATGACAAATTTGTAATTCAAATTAGTGCACCAGCACCATTGTATCACTATGATTCACATCTAACTTTGTACAGATTGACCAAAACATCAAATCAGAACCTTTTAATACATGTAACAAGAGGGGGTTTTGTGTTTAATTACGCTCTATCATCAAATCAGAATAATTTGTATAAAAAAATAAACCTTCACAGTTCACATCAACTTTATCATGTATGGAAATTTCATAATCAAATGGAAAATTAGTATTGAGCAAACCAATATCAAGTTATCAACAATCAACATTGAGCAAAAACTAAATTATATTTTTCAGCAAAAAAGACTAGAAAAGAATTCCACATAAACAGATGTAAGTAAAACCCTAGAAATAGAAAATCAAAAAATAAATAAAGAGGAGAATCTGATTAAGAAAAAACTACCTTCCTTTGATCTTTAGATCTACGGGTTTTTAAGCTTGCTATTGCTTTGTCCGTCACCGTTAGGGATTCAGGGAAGGAGGGAAGAAGAACTGAAGAAGGAGAAAGAAAAAGAAGAAAGGAAAGGCTTCTGCTAGGGTTTTTTGATTTTATATGACTGAGGGGGACACAAAAACACGCGTATATTGAAAGGAGAAGGACACGCGGCGTAATTTATGGGGTGGGGAAAGGAAATGCGGGTTAACGGGTACACCTGAGGGTTTCACGGGACGGTGCGGGCTAACCCGTTTTTCAACAAGCCGGCCTTTTTCCAATCCTAACCCGGCTTGGTAAGACAACCAGCCAAGCCGGGTACGAATTTTTACGGGTCGGTCCGGACCAGCTCGCGGGTTTTGGGCTTGATTGACAGCTCTACTTGTTACTTCTCAAAGTAGTCTCGGACACGCTCTTCTGCTTGACTTTCTCATTTCTCACTTTCTCAGTCTTCTCAATAATTTCTTGGTGCTTTACTAATAAAAAAAAAAAAGAGACACTATTATTCCTAGTACTATTCTAATATTAAAAGTTTGCTTTTCCTTTATGAAATTATATATTATCATTATCACTCTCTTTCTTCCCATTTCATCTCCTTCTTCACATTCTTCCATTTTCACAAAAATCTTGTAAGAAAATTTAGTCTTATCTTGTTTCAATATGGGAATGTTCTCAACCATCTGTCAAGTATTGGTTGCAGGAATTGCTGCAAGGTTTCTTTACAAGAATTGGTTAAGTCCAAAAACTAAAGATTCTGGGTCATCAACAGTTTCATCAGATCATAACTATGGTACTACTATCTCCTCAGCTGCTGTTAGTGTTTCAACTTTGGCTCATGATCTTCTTATCTTTGAGATCACTTCTCAGGTATATACAAAAATCCAAAACCTTTTACTTGAATTTCTTGATTTTACTTATATTTGCTAACTGCAATGAAATTTCTTGAATTTTGATTGAAGGTTCCTGAAAAACTTGGTGAGAATGTTGCATCTTCAACGAAAGTTCAAGCTAATTGGTACTACTATTACTTTAATCCTACTTGTTAATTTGATGATGTTTTAAAACCATATATATATTTAAGAATCTAATTTTAGAACTATTGGAATGGCGAATTGGTGAAATGAAGCTTGAAATTTGTTTGTTAAGGTACAAGAAACTATTGCAGGCATGGAGAGAAGCAACTCCAACACCCAAAACACCTGGACAAGTATCTAGGCTTGTCATTCTAACCCTGCATCCGCACGGAAAGACCGAAGTAGAGGTACGATAATGTCGATACACAACTCCACTGTGTTAATTTTATTTTTTTGATTGGTTGGTAGAAATTAGGATTCTTTGAGACACCGCATTAACGGATTCTTGTTTTTGTCAAAGGGTCTATTGAGATTCTATCGTCTTCCGTGTCTGCTTGCGCCTTGGGCTGTAATTGATGCAGCAGCAACAGTCACTCCTCCTTCTCGGGTTAGAATTCATGGAGCAGCAACAACCTCTCCTCCTTCTCGACCTGAAGGAGTGAAATTCGAATTGAATACGTGCCCGGTGAGATATTCTTCCCTGAAAATTTATGGAGCAGCAACAGTCTCTCCTCCTTCTCGACCTGAAGGAGTGAAATTCGAATTGAATACCTTCCCGGTGAGATATTCTTCCCAGAAATGATTGTGAAACTAGCTCATTTTAATTGAAGAGGTTTCAAATTTGGTTTCACAAGTGGAAATTACTACCAGGTGGATGCTTATGCTGTGGCTGATGGGGACGGCTTAACCGTTTATGTTGATGTCGCGGACCCTAGGGAAGCCACCCTGAGTGTGCCTGAGGATGTTCGAGTGGCAGTATCAGAACGATCAAAAGCACGTGCATCCAAAGATAAGCGGAAGGCCAAAGCACTGCATAAGACCATTATCCATGCTGGTTACAGGTTTTTGCTTATCTCAAAATTTGTTTCTACAGCAATAAAAGTCGCTAAAACCCAGTTTGTTGTTTATTACATACAGAGTCGTACGTGGTCCAAACAAAAAGGAAATTCTTGCCAGAGAGTACCGGATTCGATTGAGGTAAAACACTGCTAATTTGATTTTGGTTACATGAAGTTGCTCTAACACGCTATTGAATAAACAGGGGCATTGATGCACCAGAGAACAAACAGCGCTTTGGAAAAGAGGCGAAGAAAGAACTTACTAAGCTTCTTAAAGGAAATTGTGTGATTGTTCATGTGTATGGGAGGATAAATATAATCGACTCGTAGGAGATGTTTATTGCAATGGACAATTTGCACAGGTACCATAGAACTGCAGTTGCAGTTCCATTATATTACTTACATTTTAAGAAATCCCCTTTCTATGATCTCATCCGGTTCATTTTCCTTGCATCTTTGCTTTCCATGGTGCAGGAAGTAATGCTCAAGAAAGGGCTCGCTTGGCATTATGAAGCTTTTGACAAGCGCCCTGAACTCAAAAGGGTGAGTTTGAAGCCATATTTTGATTTTAGTTGTTCTTATTTCTCAAACTTATTCTTTGTTGTACATTATTTGACACACATTTATGTTTTGCATTAGTGGCACAAGGAGGCTGAAGCTGCTGGGATTGGGTTATGGTCAGATTCAGATCCTGAAAAGCCATGGGAATGGAGAAAAAATAACCCCAGAAAGAAAACTAGCATGTATCTTATTGGAAAGTATCCTGAGATGACAGCCTTCTAAACCCACTCTATATGTATAGGTTAGGTTGTCTGGCTAAACAACCAAATGGAACGGAAGTTGCCAATACTTTCGCCTTTGTATATTAGCAGAAAACCTTGAGGTAAGTGATAGTGTATCTTAGAGACAGTATCCTTACCATCACAAGTCATCCAAAATATTCTTTCTACTAGCAGTTTAGAGGATTTGTATGTTTTTATATCTGTGCTGGACCCTTTGAATTTTGATACAGCTGATCTGTATAATTGTATCGCGTCAGTGATACATTTATGTCTAAAATGGTTGCAGTAGAGACTAGAGATTCACGTCTTTACCTGAAAATCTAAGCAACCTTATAGGCAGATTTTGAACACCTTCTATTATTTAACGGGAGCCTTCTTTTAAAGTTCTAAGATTTGAGAAAGGAATCCCATTCCAAAGTGTTGAAGATGAAGCTCATTTGCCGTATAAAAAAACTTCAACCTCCGTAAAAAGTATTTTACTCCGAGCATACGCACCATGTCTACTCAAAGCTATACTCAGTTCCTTAGATATGAAGTTAAAACTTTGGGAAAAGCCAGGAATATAAACATTTCATTTAAAAAGCAATGTGTGGTACAATCCAAAGTTGATAAAGATTTTCCACAGTTCCTATCATCCTGTGTACCAAAAACCTGTTCTCTATTGTAAAAGACACCACAAGTGTACCTTAAATGATATTTTTTTGAGAAATGGGTGTACCTTAAATGATATTCTAAGTTCCTTTTTTTTTTTTCAAATTGCAAGTTGTCTTAATTTAATATATTAGCTAATAGTCGTTGATTGTGAATTAGTCTAGCAGGCAATTTTATGGATGTTAGTAGAAAAAGAGAACAACCACTGTAAAAATTGATTGTCTATGTAGTGTTTTTGTTTACCATACTAAATACTTACCTTTTGATGTAATTAAGTCGAAAGAAACCACATCTCAAAATAAAAATAGAAATGGGCACTGAATATACTCCAGTCTCTCATTCAAAGCGCTAACAATTACACTAGAAATCCTGAGTCATATTAACCTCTCAGAAATATATCCAACCTTTACAGTCATTTCTATTCAAAATTTTACTAAAACAATGAATTCAAAATTCCAACTTCAGTTTAAGTGCAAAAGAGCCCAAAGATAATGGTACTGTGGTCCAAAAAGAGTTTCCACCTGCTAATATGTCCCGTCCCATCCCATCCCAAGCATGTTTTCTCTTATGAAAAGTAACCAATTATCCTAATCTCTTATTGTCTTCTCAGTTGAGTCAGTCTTCCTAATATTCTCCTCTTACCAACTTCTTATAATTGAATTATTATTATCCATGGATGCTAAGAGGGGTACTAATTTGATTAGATGTGTACTAAAATATCCATAGCAAACAAAAATATTTCAATATTAGAGTGGTACACCCCTCAGCAAACCAGTACCTCCTATTAACTTGCTTTTCATTATTGGAGTAGTACCACTACACTACTCAGTGTTCTTGCTCTCTCTCTCTTTCCCTTAGCATTTTACATTTCTTTCTTCACAGTTCAAACTTTCTCTGCTTTATCCATCTTCATTTCCAATTTCAATATGGGAATTTATTCAAGTTTTCGCAATGGAGTTGGAAACACTCTTGTTAGGATCATATATGGGAACTGTTTCAGCAAGCCAACAACAATTTCTGATGATGATGATCAAGATAATACTAACACATCATCGCCAGATCACCATGTCTCCCAACCTCCTCCTCCTACTACTAATGGAGTTTCATCTCTGGGTTCTGATCTTTTTAATTTTGACAATACTTCTGAGGTAAAATCTCTCCAACACCTTAATTTCATCTTTGTGCTTTTCCATTTTATGGTATTAACATGAAATTTCCTGATTTTTTTTAAAGGTTCCTGAATTACTTAGTGAGCATGTTGCATCATCAAAGAAAGCTCAAGCTAAATGGTACTATTACTTTGACCCTGGTTATTTGTTTGATCTTAAATTACCACATTAATTAAACATGATTGGCAAAAATTGCTATATCTATTTTGAAATTTATGTGTAAAATGTTGAAAGGTACAAGAAACTTTTGAAGGCATGGAAAGGTGCAAAACCACCACCAAAAACGCCTGAGCAAGCATCTAGGCTTGTCATGCAGACCTTACACAAAAACCAAAAGGCTGATGTTGAGGTATATATACATTACTGGACATGCACTGCTCGAATTTGTGATTTCGCGATCAGTTTTTGGTTTAATTAGGATGTCAATTAATGAGTTTCGATGAAAGTCATGTGAAATTCAGTTTTTTGTTTGTTGTTGTTGTAGCGCTAAACTACTAATTAACTAGACTAAGGGTCTTTTATTTTTGTTTTGTTTAAGGGTCTGTTGAAATTCTATGGTCTTCCAGTTCTGCATGAGCATCAGATTGACATTCCAGCAGAAGAAGTCTTTCCTCCTCCGCGTCCCAAAGGAGTTGAATTCGAGTTACACATTTCCGGTGAGATAGTGCTGTTTTTTAAAATGATTGTTCTTTATCTATTCTAATTGAAACAATTTCAAGTTTGGTTTCACAACTGGAATTAAATTACTACTAGGTGGATGCTTATGCTGTTGCTGATGGGGACGGCTTAACCGTTTATGTTGATGTCGCGGACCCTAGGGAAGCCACCATCAGTGTTCCTGAGGATGTTCGAGTGGCAGTATCAGAACGATCAAAAGCACGTGCATCCAAAGATAAGCCGAACGAAAAAGCACTGCATAAGACCATTGTGGATGCTGGTTACAGGTTCTTGCTTATCTTCAAATTTGTTTCCTCAGCAATAAAAGTTGCTAAAACCCAGTTTGTTGTTTGTTACATACAGAGTCGTACGTGGTCCAAACAAAAAGGAAATTCTTGCCAGAAAGTACCAGATTCGATTGAGGTTAGACACTGCTTATTTGATATATTGGGTACATGAATTTGCAGTTGTTTTTAACACGCCATTGAATAAACAGGGGCATTGATGCACCAGAGAACAAACAGCCCTTTGGAAAAGAGGCGAAGAAAGAACTTACCAAGCTTGTTAAAGGCAATTGTGTGGTTGTTCATGTTTACGGGGAGGATAAATATGGTAGACTTGTAGGGGATGTCTATTGCAATGGACAATTTGCACAGGTACCATCTTTCAGTGTTCCTGAGGATGTTCGAGTGGCAGTATCAGAACGATCAAAAGCACGTGCATCCAAAGATAAGCCGAAGGAAAAAGCACTGCATAAGACCATTGTGGATGCTGGTTACAGGTTCTTGCTTACTAAGCCGGATTCGATTGAGGTAAAACACTGCATGAATTTGAAGTTGTTTTACGCTATTGAATAAACAGGGGCATTGATGCACCAGAGAACAAACAGCCCTTTGGAAAAGAGGCGAAGAAAGAACTTACCAAGCTTGTTAAAGGCAATTGTGTGGTTGTTCATGTTTACGGGGAGGATAAATATGGTAGACTTGTAGGGGATGTCTATTGCAATGGACAATTTGCACAGGTACCACACAGCCGCCTTATTGCTAGCAGTTCCATTATATTACTTACATTTTAAGAAATCCCCTTTCGATGATCTCATCCGGTTCATTTACTATGCATCTTTCCTTTCCTTGGTGCAGGAAGTAATGCTCAAGAAAGGGCTTGCATGGCATTATGCAGCTTTTGACAAGCGCCCTGAACTCAAAAAGGTGAGTTTGAAGCCATATTTTGATTTTAGTGGTTCTTATTTCTCCAACTTATTCTTTGTTGTACACATTTATGTTTTTCATTAGTGGGCTAAGGAGGCTAAAGCTGCTGGGATTGGGTTATGGGCAGATTCAGATCCTGAAAAGCCATGGGAATGGAGAAAAAATAACCCCAGAGAAGAAAACTAGCATGTATCTTATTGGAAAGTACCCTGAGATGATAGCCTGCTAAACCCACTCTTATGGAAAGGAAGTTGCCAATGCTTTCGCCTTTGTATATTAGCAGAAAACCTTGTGGCAAGTGATAGTGTATCTTAGAGACAGTGCTGACCATCACAAGTCGTCCAAATCTTCTTTCTACTGAAGCAGTTTAGAGGATTTGGTGTGCATATGTATGTTTTTCATTTTCTGTATTTTAGTACTGGACTCTTTAGAATTTTGATACAGAAACAGCAGAGCTGTATAATTGTACTGCATCAGTGATTACATTTACTATGTCTAAGATGGTTGCAGTAGAAATTCATCTCTTCACCAGAAAATCTAAGCCAAGTTTTAATTTGGAAAAGGCATATTTGGGCCCCCCTATATTTAACGTGCGCCTTCAGACTAATGGGCGCTTCCAGTCCCTCTTTTACGGTTCTCACATCAAGAAAGGAATCCATTCCAAACCGTTGTGCCGTGATGGGCTGTGCTTAAATTTTATCGTGATGGGGTTGGGACGTATTTATGTTGGCACTGTCCAATTTACACCTCTATGAGCATATGCAAACCACGTCTACTCATAGATTTACCGAGTTACTTTAAAAATGAAGTTACAACTTTCGGAAAGGCACGAATATAAAACATTTCATTTAAAAAGCACTGTGAGGTCCGATCCAAAAATGATAAAAATTTTCCACCTGCTATGGCTATCAGTCTATTTATACCAAAAACCTGTTCTCTATTGTAAAAGACACCACCACAAGTGTACCATAAGATGATTTTTTTTTATTTTTTTTTGGAAAAATGAGTGTACCTTAAATGATATTCTAAGTTCATTTTTTTTATCTTCTGCTTTGCAAGTTGTCTTAATTTTAGTTTAGCTAATAGACTTTGATTATGAATTAGTCATCACATTATTGATATCAATGCGTTTCTAATCTAGTGATCTTTTGTTTCTTGTTTTCATCTCAATGTGCAGGCGGGTCTAAAAGAAGAAATTGGAAGGAGGAGATAATGGAGGGAAAAGGAAAAGAAAGATTAATGGTCGATGTTGTGAGCAAGGGCGAAGAAATGGACCAGAATCTCACTAAGGGGACAACATCAGAACCATCAGAGGAAATAAATATTGATGTAAAGAAAAATGCAAAAACGAATCAATTGCATGCATCACGCGTAAACTACTTGGAAGAGAATAGAGAGGTTGCATCACATCATATGGAAAATTTTTGCAACAGATTAGCTGGGGAGTATAGTAAGCGCGTCAAAGAAGGGGAATTGCAACCAGGAGAGTTACTGTTGCGAAACATACCGCCTTGCCAGAAAGGAGGAGATGGAAAATTGAATAAAATGTGGGACATGCCATATATTATAAAGAACCCACAATTGGGGGATATGGGAATTAATTGGGGATATAGCTACGGGACAAAATAGGTGTCTCAATAGCAATTCTGGGTGACCCCCTATGTAATTATTATTTTAATTCCTAATCTAGCTAGCCCCACTAATTAGGATTAGTGATTAAGTATAATTAGTAAAATGTTAATTATTTGGGGGATAAATTAGTGTATATTTTTATTTGTGTTTGGGTGAGAGTAGAAGGAGGGAAAAAAATATTTGAGAGGAATTTCTTTTTTTTGAAAATGGGAAGATGATTGTGATGAGAGAATTACTGATAATAAGAGGTTGAAAAATTGATTTTTTTTCTTTGAATCCACCATTGTTGCAGCTGAAAAAGCTTGGTGCCAGCATGGTATTCAACCAAAAACTTTTTATTATGTGGGTTGGGGGAAGTATATTCATAAAAAATGGAGATGAAAATGGGGGATATGATTTTGTTTTTTGATTTTAAGTTTTTTTTTTTATTTTGAGGGAAGGGTATTTTAGTATATTCATAACCAAAAGTCACCCCTTAGCACACACCATGGGCTGGGGGAAGTAATTCATATCCCCCAATTAATTCCCATATCCCCCAATTATGGGTTCATTATAAAGAGAATCGTCGGAAATGGAGCGTACGAATTAATGGATAGTGAAGGGGGAGACGTGGGAAGGAAACTTGAACATCCATGGAATCAAATATACCTAAAGAAATTACCCTTAGGTAATGTGATGATAAGGAGAATGTTATAATGTACGCTAATCTAACGAAAAAGGAAAGCATCAACAATGTATACTCAATGAAAATTGAAAGATTTCTTGTTCAAATGATCAGATATTCCAGGTAAATTACAAGTAGAAGAAAAAGGCAAAAATAAGATCTTATGCTAAGAACTTAATATGAGGCAATAAGAGTAAAAACCTTTAAATAGGGAGGCTAGGCATCCAAAGGTGGCGTGTACCCTAGTTCGTGTAAATGTAAGAAGAAAAATAGATAAGACCTAACGCGCGTCACCATTGGGGAAATCCTCTCATGGGAAAGCAATACCATCCCGGAACCTGAGTCGTGGAGTGTTCGGGGAGAAATAAAAGCCTATTCAGCAGAGACTCCTGGGTCGAAAGCCCAGGATAATAAGTTCTCTTCTAAGGAGTGTAGAAACTGGATCAGGGCGCCATAGTACACGGTTTAGCCAACCGCTCCTGGGGCGCCTGGAGCGTTTTCAGCCATTCTTAGCAAGTCTTGACTATGATACACTCGGTCCTCAAGAAACCCCAATTAGGGTGTACTCTCATAAACATAAGTCATATCGGCGGAGGGATAAGAGGCCACGAAAACAACTGATTGTTTGTATCCATGTATGGGAAGATCCCATCCTAACCCAGTAGGGGTAAGCTTCCTTGAAAGGTCAATCAGGAAAATAATGACGGCACCCTCCATTAAGGAGCTGAGTTGTGTCAAAGACGTCAATATCACATGGCTATCATGTAAACCTGTCATATTGACGCATTAATATATCATGCAGAGGCAATAATACGAAAAGATGATAAGGCAAAATTAATAGGTCATTACTTAAAAGAGTAATGACTGCTTGTGATTTCGTCGCCCGACCATAAATAATACCTTGGGGCAAAGATAAGACATATTAACAAGGGAAGCAAAAATAAGATAATAAGACCTCTACTTAGGGGGGCGTAATAAGACCTCAAAAGAAACACACATAGACCCATGACATTGTTATTAACGCTAATTTGCAGGTTAAAGGCTAATGTAGAAAGCACCAAACGCTAGAAGAGATCATAACAAGATTAAAGGGTGAATATATAAAGAAAAGAGAAGAAGTCCAAAGACAAAATTCGAAATAGTAAATGACAAGCAAAACAATTAAGGAAGAAAACAAAACAAACACATAGGAGAACACATCAATAAAAAAGGATGCTGAGAAAGGTCAAAAAAGGGAGAATAATTAAGAACATAGGTATGAATCCAACCAAAATTATTAATGCGGTGATTACGCAGGATAAAATTTATTCAACAGATATGATCTCCTTAGAACATGTCCTCATATATCCGTATAACCGGGTCCACAAAAGCAAAGAACATGGGCAAGTATGAGAATACAAATTTAGGAGAGAGAATGTTATTCGCCTTATTTGAACAACATTATACGGATTTTTTTTTTTTTTTTTGACTTGTAAGGTTGATTGATAAGGAAAATGTAATAAAACTAGCCTTTTAAAGAAAGGACTAGTTCCCATTTTTGAATGTTACAAGAATATGTTATTAACTATCTATTACAACCTTCCAATGATTGATAAGTTCTCTAAACACATTGTTTGTAAACCAATTTTGATCCTCTTCCCATTGGTAAATTAGAATTTTGATCTGAGTAATGATCTCTTTCACCTCTTTGTGTCTTTTTTGAGTCAAAACTCTTATGTTTCTTTCTTTCCAAATTGCCCAAACAATTGCAAAGATGATGAGTGGCCAAATTTTTCTGCCCCTATTTCTTCCTCTTCTGAACTTCCAAGCTTGAAGTTGACAAATTAGGGATCCTCCTTGCACCCACTTGATGTTGTATCCGTTGATGAAGTAGCTCCATACTTTGTGAGAAAAATCACAAGTGAAGTAGCAAATGTGTTCTTGATTCAGATTGCGCATTGCATAAAGCACATTGTGCATTTCGAATTTGGCACCCTCTTCTCAACAAATTATCAAAGTTGGTATGGCATTTACGGGCTGCCGACCACATGAAGAATTGTACCTTTGCAGGCACATGTTTAATCCAAATGCAAGAATAAGGAACCAAGTGGTGAGGATCTGGCAATTGTTCAATGAACCATTTGTAACAAACTTTTGCCGTAAAACCTCTCGGTTGAGAACAGAAGAGAGAATCTTCATTGTTTGCATCTAAATTTGGAAGGATTCCCAACTCACGAAAAAGCTTAATCATGTCGAGTGATTTCAATTGGATGAAGATTTCTTGTGAGTTTTATATCCCAAGTTCCCCTGTGAAATCATGTCCTCGACAGTGACATCTTTCATTGTTGAGAGTTTGAAAATTCTTGGGTATCTTGTTTTTAAAGCTTGATTGCCAATCCAAGCATCCCACCAAAAATAAACTGCATCCCCCTTGTTCAGTTGAATATTAGTCATCTTCTCCACAATTTCTTTTTGCTTTTGTATGTTCATCCACACACCTTTTCCTTGAGTTTGATTTGACTCTTTCACAAGCAATGCTTCAGGTTTTGTCTTCATTTTTCTTGAATAACTTTCCTCCACAGAAGATTTTTTCTCTAGAAAATCTCCAAGTCCACTTTGCCAACAAAGCTTTGTTGGTGAGTTTAAGATTTCTTATTCCTAACCCTCCATGGCTCTTTGGTTTTTGCATCTTCTCCCATTTGATCCAGTTAATCTTTTTCTTGTCAACTGTTGAACCCCATAAAAAGTTTCTCATGATTTGATTTATCTTTTTCTTCACCTTTACTGGCATTTTGAAGATAGACATGTAGTAGACTGGCAAACTAGCAAGAGAAGAATTTATTAGAGTAATTCTCCCTGCTTTAGTGAAGAATTTCCTCTTCCATAAAGCAAGTTTTTTCTGAATTTTCTCAATTATAGAATCCCAAATGCTGCTCTGTCTTGCAGTTGCACCAACTGGCATGCCTAGATATTTTAGAGGTAATTTCTCTATGTTGCATTTTAAAATCTCTGCAATTGCTTCTAACTTGTGGTCTGCTCCGATACTTATAACTGCACTCTTCTGAAAGTTTACACTTAAACCATATACGGATCTTATTACAAATCACATTAAGTCAATCATAGTATAAAATGGTATTATGTTCTGATTTTACTAATAACCAAGTGCAGGGAAAAGCATTGATAGTACAAAGACCAAGTAAGAAAGGACATTGATAGAAAAATAGAGCCCCCTATGTTTGGGAGCGCCCAAATAATTATCCAATGTAGAGTAACTACATACAAAATATGAAAATTTTACAAGAAAGAAGAAAGAGTAAGACAGGAAAGACCCTTAGTCAGTGGGGTAACATTCGCCCTCCATGTTGGACAAGTTACCATCAGACTTTCTTTGAGAAGATTCTTCATCCTCTCCAGACTCTTGACTGACGAAGCTATCCCCCGAACCTTCTTCAACCTCCTGATCACGCTCACCTTCTTCTTCGTACTCCTCCTCACTTCTAGATATGTCTATTTCTTCGTCATAGGCAGGAATGTCAGGAAAATTGAAGTTCAACAAAGGAAGATTATATTTAGTGCAGATCTCATTAGCGTTAGTCTGAACGTTAACTACACGATACGGTTTTATCTCATTAGCACCATACGCCTACAAGATTATATTTAGTGAAGATCTCATTAGCGTTAGTCTGAACGTTTAGATTCTGCTGGCGAAGTTTATTTTTCTTAGTGTTGGAGACGGAAACCACCAACTTCTCCTTGAGGCTAAGGTACTTGGAATCCCTAGCAGAAAGCTTCAATTTCAGAGACTCCAGTTCCTTGGTAAGATCATCAATTTGTTGAAGATGGCCCTTCTCAGTGGCTACAAAAAAGAACAAAAGAGTTAGCATCACATATGAATGAAATCAAAAAATCAGCATTAGGATGTAGATTGAACCAGCTAAAGCAACCTTCTTTTTCAGTAACCATATAAGCATGATCTATTTCTAAACTATCATGCGTAGCCAAACCTATCCTAGCATTATCAATAACCTTTACAGCCCATTCAAATCCATCACCACTCTCTATAAGTAAGCGAGAGGGGATCATATTTTCTCGGGAAATCAAGGCGTTATTTTTACCTATAACTCGGTCTCTCTCAGTTTGAACTAGGAGAATTGCTTCTTGGAATTCCTTTAAAGCCTAAGCACCCTTAAGAATTGATTGATCTTTTTCAGTTACTAGAGCGCTCCTCTTCACATTTAGACTCTTAGTTTCCCCTTTGGCTTCATGAAGACGGATCTTGAGGTTATTATTGACAGACATCATAGATCTATGCTCAAATTTAAGAGTTTCATACTTTGATTTAAGCTCGTCCAAATCAAAAGTCTCTAAGTCTTCAGCAGGAGGTTCATTGAAGGCGGCGTTAAGGTGTTCTATAAGAACAGAATCTTCAAAGGATAATTGATTGCTTCATCGGTTAAATTGTAAACCTCTGCAAACGCACGTAATTAAAGGAAGACGAAAAATAAAGCGGTAATATTCAAATCAAGGGAAAACTCAAGCACTCACCAACAAACAGAGTGTTCCTTTCGCGAAGTTGCACCACCTCTGTAGATTAAACAAAAAGCTCGCCTTTGGCTTTAAGATTTTCGCCCTCTAGATCACGATTTTTTTCGCTATGATTATCTTCAAGGATGCAGATCTTTTCCCGTACATCATAAATCACAGCATGAGATAACCGAGAATTCTGCATGGAACAGGCAATGAACGTGAATAACCAGCACACAAATTTAACATATATTGATACGCAAAAGAGAAACTTACCAAGGATTCGAGAGCGAATTGAAACTCTAGACTCAAGGAAAAGGCAATCCCACGAAGAGACTCATGACTTGAAGAAGGAGCGTCACAAAGCTTAATCACCGCGTCGCATACTCGACCAAGCACGGGATTATTCACAGTTGACAAAGAAGAACTGAAGGCTTAAGAGAGAAGTTCCATGGGAGATTCAAATGAAGGGCCACTAAAGGGGAGTAGAGCGTCATAATGAGAGCAGGTATTCAAGATGGCAGCTGGAGCTCTTTTTATCTTCATTGAAAGAATCTTAGGTGGATGACTTGAAGGCGTTACCATTTTCTTCCCCTTCGTCTTTGGACAAAGACGATCACCCTTAGATGAAGGAGATCCATAATTAGATTAGGAAGCAAGATCTTCAGACTCATCATACACACTCCAAGTTAGATAAGAAATAGAGGCAACAATATTGTTAAAAAACAGATAAAATTATTTCTTACTTCCTTGGAACGCTAAGCCATCTCCTGTAATGGATTATTCTTTTTATTCAATTCATAGAATTAGAAACATCAATGAGTAGAATGAAGGGAGAAAGGAGAGACATCAAGGGAGAAATTAAAAGGAGAATACCTCTTTTTCTTCCTCAGGCCATTTAAGAACCCAAGGCTTATAATCAACAAATCTAGTAGGGGGAGAGCGGACAAATCCATCAGCATTGCTACCAACGATGTAGGGGACCTCCATGATGAGAGGATACTTCATCCAGTTTGTATCTTTGGACCAACGATCAAAATCATTGATTTTATCATGAAAATCAACATCCCGCATAATCTTCTCATTCTCAACAAAACCATCCGCTTGCCTTAAGCGAATACCCCAACGATAGCGCTCGTCATCAACAAGGGCGACATCATAGTGCTTAAAGAAATTCTCCACTTTGTACTCTTCCCTTTTGGGAGGATCTTTCATATACTTCATATACGAGGACTCCAAACCAGCAGCGCGACGGGAATACTCCACCATGATCCTGATAGCATCGCCATTTAACTGGAATATTCCGCGCAAAAATTTGATATGTGCTAAAAGTTCATAGAAGAGAGGAATCTCTGGATTGTAGAGAGGAATTGGAAGACCGGGGAAAAGTTATCCAAGCGAAATGATAACTCTTCTATCATTGCATTGTTCGAGCATGAACCAATCATACCCAAGTGTTGTATCATGAGTTGAGCCTGAATGAACCGTCAGCATGATTCTTTTCGACCCAAGCTTACCTATGTGAATAGTGGGTAAGTAAAGCTCAATCACAAGATTTAAAATCAGAAGAATCAGAGAAGAATAAAGATGGATAAGAGTAACGATGACAATGAATCAAAAATAGCAGCAAAGAAGATGACAATGAATCAGAAATAGTAGCAAAGAAAAATAAGGATGAATGAGCGGCAACATCAGCAGAAGAAAAAGAAAGATGAAGAAAGAGAAGAAGGTAAAAAAAAATAAAAATTGAAGGCGTACAGGGATAGATAAAGGATATTATTCCTCTTCCCGAGATATTTTATCCCTAAGGCGCATTTATTATAAGACCAACATGAAGAGGCGGTTACCAGTAAAAAGGGAAGGAATCAAAGATGTGTCAATCAGTAAATAATCGAGTCGACACGTGTATACGATCATGCGGAAATTCCGGAAAAATGTCGGTAGATTTGAAGAATACAAAGAGATATGTTCATGCGGAATAATGATACTTCTATTATCGCCCTTTCCCTTGAAAGACCAATACGAGAACATGCAAAATGTGGGTGCAAAATACCGCACAACCAATAGTAATGCGAAAAGATCATTTGGGTAGCAGGAGAATATGACATGGCCAATATATCTCTGCTGACGAGTTCAATAACGTCACCTAGTCATACCAAACATGTGAAGATCAGCGTGGTTTTTACAAGGGTTAGCGCGATGATTATTATACAGGGTGATCTTAACGCCTTCCTAGATCAGAAATTATGGGCTTTATTAGCTGTCCTCCACTATGTAAACCCTATAAAAGGGACATGAAGCCACTGTAAAGAAAAAAAAAACCTTTTTGGAGAGTTGTTATAAGGAATTTAGGAGAGAGAAAGTGATTTGTTTTACAAGTTAGGGTTTTCATAGTTTGTATTTGGAATTTCTTTGTGTTCTTAATGAAAATAACTTAAAGATTTCATCATCATGTCTTAGATAATTTATTAGTAAGATCATTTGGGTGTAGGTTGTAAGATTTCCTGCAACTACAAAGAAATTCAGTGAAACGCTACTAAAACTCCCAAGAGCTGCTGCAACTATTTCAATCTTGTTTAATATCTACACTAGAATGATGGTATGTATGATTTCCAAAGGATCCAAACAGAAACTTAACAGAAAAAAAAAATCCAAAAAAGTAAACTATCTAAGAGAACTAATTAAGCTAGATCGTATAATTAAAATGTGGAGCGCTATTTGGATGATACTGTAGAACTAATTGAGCTTCCGCAATATCAACTGCTTTGGGGAAATCCACAACTTTCTTCAATGGAGAAGATGAAAATCATTGTTTTATTTCTACCTTTTATGGCAATTTGGTTACTTGCACTTAGGCCAAGCACTATGGTGCCCATTTTCCCTACCCTATCCCTCATATGTAGGAAAAAAATCAAAAACCCAACCACTATGATCTCTCATATCCCTACATGTGTAGGGATATCCATCATTTTCCCTACTTGGAGGATCACATCTTATCCCCTTGTAGGGAAGGGAAATCACACGGTTACTTAGTTGCCGTATTATTTTACACTTTACGGCTACTCAGTAACCATATGGAATTTGATACGTCTACTGAGTTGCCGTAACATTTTACACTTTACCTTAAAACTTTCCTTTTTCACTCTTTTTTATTTACTAAAACTCTTTTTTTTCTTCAATTATATCTCCTTTTTACCTATTATATATCGTTTTTTTTACTCTAAAATATCTTCTTTTTACCTAGACAAATACAATTCTATTGGGAAAAAAAATGGGAAAAAAATGGGAAAAAATTTACGGCTACTCGGTTGTCGTATGCCACTATCCATACGTCTACTCAGTAACAACATCGTGTAGGGAAGGGAAAAGAGGGCACCATAGCGTTAGTCTGAAAATTTAGATTATATTTAGGGAAGATCTCATTAGCACTAAAAATAGCCAACCCCCTCTCGTTCATATACCCTAACCGCATATGCCACAACTTGGTAGTATCATCCTCATAACTTGAAGAACATACAGCTGCATCACCTATCACAGTAGTACCTTGCAGCGTATAAAGACCATTAGTTCTCTCTCCCTTCATAATCGTAAGAATTCCCATTGAGACACGAATAAATCTACCTTCACCTTGATACTTGAAGCCATTCGAATCAAGTGTACCCAAATAAATCAAATTTCTTCTCAAGTCCGGAACATGCCTAACCTTAGTTAAAGTCCTCACCATACCGTCATACATCTTAATTTGAATTGTACCTACACTCACCACTTTACAAGTGACATTGATTCTCATAAGAACTTTACCACCTTCTCTAGCTTGATAAGTAGTAAACCACTCTATATGAGGACACATGTGAAAAGGACATCCCGAATCAAGAATCCACCCACTCTCCGATTTTTCGGTATAAACCGTGAGAACCATTCCATCATCACTTTCTACTTCAACATTCGACACGGTGTCTTGGTTAGTATTCTTCTCAACATTCTTCCTTTTTTGACAATCCTTCTTGAAATGCCCTTGTTCCTTACAATGAAAGCAATATAATTTGTAGGATTTAGATTTACACCTTGACTTTGATCTACTTCTATCAAATCCACCCTTTTGGTTTCCTCTTACTCTTACAAACAACCCATCTCCCGTATTATCTTTACCATCAATACCCGTCTTCTTTAATTCCTTAGAGTTCAAAGACACTTTAACGTCTTCAATGGAAATTGTAGTTTTTTCATACATTACGGTATCAACAAAATTATCAGAAGATGGTGGTAAGGAAAAAAGAAAACCTATGTGTAGTTGCATCTTCTCTGATGGCTACATCCAAATGAAGATAAAGACTAAAACTTACTCAAACATGCAAGATTCACAGATAAACAAGATGTAAAGAGCATAAAAGTAAAGATTGACACAAGTATATAACGTGGTTCGGCCATGAAGACCTACGTACACGAGAAAGAATATGTTTTCTTTATTGATTATAAGGTCTTACCCTTGAAAGATCTACAAATCTCACTCAGATCTCTCACTCTTTCTCTGTCTAAATCTATCTCTGGTATTCTCTCTAGAATGACCATCTAACAATACATTAGTTAACTTGTCCATCTCCTACTACATGGACCGGTATTTATAGAAAAATAAAACTCGTGAAGGTCAGGCCTCGTCGACCTCTCGGAGTCATCATGCATCGTCTTTCCTGATTCATACTGGTTATATACTATTCCTCGTGATAGTATGCCAGGTTCTCCTCCGATTCATCTCGCCATGTTCGTCATCGTGAAGTTCTTCACCGAAGGTCCTCGTGCTGCTTCATCCACGAGTTATAGTATAGGTCGCCCGAGTCCTCTGCTGAGACATAGACTCGCCCTCGCTTCTTCTGATCCTTCATTATATGCGGTGTTTCATTTTAGACTTGACCGAATGAATCGATTAGACCACTCCTTCACACGCATCGTTCATGTAACGTTGATGGCAGGCATCTCGATTTAGGCGAGATCAGCTTTATGGAGAATGATTCGGTGCTCCTACCTTATCATCTCATCATGAGGTCATCCCTTGAGATGTTGACACGTGGCCATCAGGTATTTTACCCTCACACTAAGCTTGGTCTTCATCTTCAAATTTTGACATCAACATTTGCCAACTCCAAGAGAATTTTATTATAATCATCAATATGATCTAAAATAGACATTCCTTCATGCATTCTAAGAGTATGTAATTTCTTCTTAAGATATAAACGATTAGTTACAGATTTAGTCGTATACCTCTTTTCCAACTTGTTCCATAACCCATCCGGTGTCGTCTCCGTCGCAACTTCTCTCAAGGCCTCATTGCTCAAACACAACAAAATTATTCCATATGCTTTCTCCATGAGATCATCCTTTTCCTCATCCTTCAATGTTGTTCCTAGACCCGTTTTCCCCTTCAAGGTTTTCACTAAATCTTGTTGTACCAAAACATCCCTTATCTTTAGCCTCCATAAATTGAAATCATTCCTTCCATCAAATTTCTTAATCTCATACTTTGCCGCCATCTTAGATCGATCCCACCCGGAGCTCTGATATCAATTTGTTATAACAAATGGCTCTTCCAAGCACAGTCAATCAAGAATTGAAATAGAAATGAAATCAAAGTAAATCAAGCACACAAAACAAAAGGATTTATAGTGGTTCGATCAAGATGATCTACATCCACTTGCGAAGACAAAGAAACGATTTCACTATGTATCCAACAATACAAGGTATTGAATCAACCCGCTCTCAAGAACCCTAGCCCCCTTTTTGGTGACTCACACTCTCCTCACATGAGTTTCTCTCTCTATTAAGAAGATAAGGGAAAACAAAAGGAGCCTTATCTTTATATCTAACCTAAAAGTTCCTGACGCCTTTTTGGTTACATGGAAACAAAGTTTCTCACCTGGGCTCTAAAGGGAACAAGCCCAATTGAATACAAACCGTATTCAAGGCATAATACAACAGATATTATGTTTATGTGGAAGAAAAAGATAAAGCCACTGCTAGTAGTAGTCCCAGATAGAGGAAGAAAAAGATCAGAAAGAAACAAAAGATGAAGAACCAAAGAAAGCTCGAAAGAGTGGTATGTGTTCCAAGTGTCGCTCGATCAACCCACTGCCAGTAGTAGTCCCAGCTGCATGTAAGTGCTAAGTTAGGTTCTCTTCTTACAGCACCCTGAGGCCTTTTAGTAGAAATTTTCACACCTAAGCCCAAGTCTTTAGACTAGCTGGTTTCACCTCTGCTAGTTTCTCTTCTTCATTTTATTTGTTGACGGTGTCTGGTGATAGTAGAAATGAACCATGAAAATTAATGGCAACTTGATTATAATATAATATGTTTTTCTTATTTTGAGAATAGCCATGAAAACTCACACTGCAGAACATGTTCACTACAGTGTACATGCTCCATCAGTGCAGGTATTCTCTGAAAGTATTTGTAAGGGTATCTCTGGAATCTAGAGATACCCTTACAAACTCTGCTTCCCTGGGAAATTTATGATGCATTAGCTTCTTGCTTGTACATAGACAACACAATCTTGCAGTGACATGTATAGAAAGCCCCATACATGTCACTGCAATATCCACTGCTTTGGGGAAAGGCCTATGGAGAAGATAATAATCATTGTTTTTTTTTCTACCTGTCATGATAGTTAGTACATTAGTAATTGATTTTGAGTGAAAATTGTGATAGGCACCAATTTTCAATGAAATCTAGTACTAACATATTGACAGAAATCTACCACAGATTTTACCCACCAATTTTCTTAGTAAAAGTAGTTAATAATATCAGTAAATCATTCACGAAATCTTGTAAAATTAAGTCTTAGTATCTCTCTTTAAAATGGGAATGAATGCTCAAATATTCTTGTAAAATCATAATGCCCGGAGGCCCTGGATAGCATTTGAAAAAGATTGAAGTCCTAATTGACCCACACCTATGGTTCTATCGGGTTCCATTCACCTACCGCATCTTAAATCTCCTAGACTTCAATCATTTTCATTTGATAATGAAGATTTAACTATGAGTTCTTTGCACAATGTCCTTCTCTTGAATTTCTGGATTTGATGCTTTGCAACTTTATTCATTTGAATGTTAGAATTTCTTGTCCTAATCTCAAGCACTTTGAAATCTTTAGAGCCCCAGAGACTTGTATGCATGGTCTTCATTCGTATGCTTGGATTTGTATGCACTTTGAATTTCTTGTCCTAATTTCTTGTATGCTTTGGCAAGGTCACATTATGTACCCCAAGTCTCTCATACTTTAAGACAAATGATTACAAGTCAACAAACTACTCTCTTCAGAACATATCTTCTATAGTCATTGCTGATATTTCAGTCACAAGTGTCCGGAAAAATGACGATGCACCAGAGCTTCCTGTAGGGGTTAAAGAGTTGTTTGCTAAACGTATGATCCAGTTCTTGAGAGCGGTTCACAATGTCAAAGTTCTTAACTTGTCATATTTGTCTCTTGAGGTATGATTTCGTATATGGAAGATTTATTACGATATTTATTAGTTTTATGGGCGAGTAAACATCACTTGACAACTATTTTTCTTTTTTTGTGTGCCAAAAGTTTGCCTCCTGTGTTCTTGAAAAATTAGACACCAAGCTTCCTCGATATCAAAATCTTAAGTGCATGAAGCTGGGGAAGAGCCTTTCACCGGACTCTTTAAAAGCAATAACATATCTTCTGAAGTAATATAGAATATATTGAGGTAAAGATAACGCAGGTAACTAAAATAATCTCCGACTCCTAGTCTCTTTTCAAATGTTTGATATTTCGAAAGTTATATTCACAGCTACTCGACTCTTCATCTTCTTTAGCATTACATTGCGGATGACAAGGGAAACCTCTTTCAAAAGCCAGTATGTGCCCATATTATGATGAGGTAAATGCAATTTTACTTCCTATCATGTATAGATTCATGCATGCTACCTCATAGTGAAAATAAGTTTCTGGGTTTTCAATTTGATAAAGGTGAATTAAGCAGTAGAATCTTATCGGAAAACAAAGTTGTCATTGCCTGGCATGTTACGTAGCCTCAAGTCTGTTAAGATTCTCGGCGTTCAAGGACTTATTAATGAGCTCATGCTATTGGAACTTTTGCTGAAGAGTTCTGTGGCCTTAGAGCAAGTGGTTGTTGAAAGCTGTACTCCTGAGCAATGTCGTGAGTCAGACCAAGATCTTAGCAAGAGACGAATGAAGAAATTCAGTGAAACGCTACTAAAACTCCAACTATCTCAACCTTGTTTAATATCTACATCTGAATGATGGTATTTTATTAACTTTTCTATTGCTTCTCATGAAGGCGTTTTAAGAGATTTTGATGACAATGCCATTAGTTACCATCCAAAAGTTTATTTGGCTTGGAAGTTTTATTTCGAAATAAGTTTTTCACACAGTACTACAAGAAACCATAGGCCACTTGATCAAGAAAAGCAACTTCATGCTTTCAAAAGCTTAGCATAATACTAGGAACAAAAAAAAGAAGTTGGATATACGTATCACCACAATTTGATCGTGTGAAATTTTTCCAAAAAATCCAAACAGAAACTAAAAAAACACTCCAAGAAAGTATACTATCTAAGAAAACTAATTAAGCTAGATATTGTCTATAAATGAAATGCGGAGGGCTATTTGGATGATATTTTTTTCTGTAATCAACTTGCCTCTTTATTTTATGACTAAGAAAAGCATCTCTAACTTCTATCAATGATAAATAGTTTTTTGTTAGAGGAACTGCATCAGCTTTTGAGCACGGCCCATACCATGTTTCGCCGGAATCTTTCAATGAAACATAGCTGTTTGCATGAGGAATTGCTTGAATTCTTGAGCATTTGTCCATACCATTATGATCCCCAAGTTTGCTTATGGTTTGAGTTTTAGAGTCATAACAATAGAACAAGAAATTCTTTCTGCACAACATTAGTACTTGATTGCTTTTTGTAATGGAAAATGGTTCGTAGTAAAGATCACACCCTATACTAAAATCCTTGACCCAGTTCCATGAATTTTTGTTATAGTAGTCCCGTTTCTGATCGTGCTCTTGCTTACGATTTTTTCTCTTATATGCCCATATGTCTATGCGGGTATCAAGATTGAACCAAAATAGAGAGATTCATTGATTGAGTGTTTAGATAACAAGAATACAATGTTTTTGATATTTTTTGGATGATTACAAATGATACTACAAATGCCTATTTATAGGCTTACAAAGAGAAGAAGAGAACTATGCCTATGGAGGCTAACAACTATGCCTTTGGAGGCTAACAACTATGCTTATGGAGGCTAACAACTATGCCTTTGGAGGCTAACAACTATGCCTATGGAGGCTTACCTTATATTTTTTGTTTCTAGAATAATCTACATGTTTAGAACATGTTTAGAGGTAATTCTAACACTCCCCCTCAAGCTGGTGCATATATGTCGCTCATGCCTAGCTTGCCAACAAACTTCAGAAATATTTTACTTGGAACTGCTTTAGTTAGAATATCAGCTACCTGTTCTTCCGATCTAATTCTAGGTAACTCCACGATCCCATTATCCAACTTCTCTTTAATGAAGAACCTATCTATATCCACATGTTTTGTGCGATCATGATGAACTGGATTGTGTGCAATATCACACGCCGCTTTGTTATCGCAGTACAAACGAATTGGTTTCCTAGGAGGATACCCCAATTCAGTTAGCAGACGTTTTAACCACATAACTTCGCAGATACCCAGCGCCATACCTCGCCATTCAGCCTCTGCACTTGATCGTGAAACAACTCCTTGTTTTTTGCTTCTCCATGTAACAAGATTACCCCCAACGAATGTAAAATATCCTGAAGTAGACCTCATATCATCACATGACCCACCATAGTCAGAATCAGTATATGCCTCCATACTTTTGTAGTCTTGACCTTTCTTAAACAAGATCCCTTTTCCTGGAGCAGACTTCAGGTATCTTAGGATTCGCATTACCGCATTCATATGTGGTTCTCCAGGATTATGCATGAATTGACTAACAATACTCAATGCATATGCAAGATCGGGTCTTGTATGTGCCAAGTACATTAGTCTACCCACGAGCCTTTGGTATCTTCCTTTATCAACAGGTACTTGGTTGCCATCCGAACATAATTTCAAACCTGGCTCTACTGGTGTATCTACAGGTTGACATGCTTTCATACATGTTTCCTCCAACAAATCAAGGGCATATTTTCTTTGTGACAAGAATATTCCTTCTGTTGATCGAGATACTTCAATTCCAAGGAAGTATTTTAAAGAAGCAAGATCCTTCATCTGAAATTCACTTGATAGATAATTTTGGAGAGCATTTCTTTCTTCTGGATCATCTCCTGTAACTATCATGTCATCTACATATATGATTAAAGCTGTAATCTTACCTCGATTTCTTTTTAAGAATAAAGTATGATCTGAATTTGCCTGGCGATAACCAAATGCTCTCATAGACTTGGTAAATCTTCCAAACCACGCTCTCGGAGATTGTTTCAGACCATACAATGACTTGTTTAACCTACAAACTTTTCCGTTATGCAACTCTGACTCCATCATTCCTGGTGGAAGTTGCATATACACTTCTTCGGACAAATCTCCATGTAAAAAGGCGTTCTTGACATCAAACTGTTGCAATGGCCAACCCAAATTTGCAGCAAGAGACAACAAGACTCGCACTGTATTCATTTTAGCTACAGGTGCGAATGTCTCATTATAATCTACACCATAAGTCTGGCTATACCCTTTAGCAACCAATCTTTCCTTAAAGCGTTCAATTTCACCATTTGCCTTGTATTTGACTGTAAAAACCCAGCGACATCCCACGACTTTCTTTCCTTCTGGAAATTCAACCATGTCCCAAGTATTATTTTCTTGTAAGGATTTCATCTCATCGATCATAGCTTCCCTCCATTTCGGATCAGATAATGCTTCCTGCACGCTGTTAGGAATAACTACAGTAGATAATTGATTCACAAATGACTTATTTGATTCTGTCAGACGGTGATTAGAGACATAATTACTCATGGGATATTTAGCTTTTGATGAAATATCAGGTTCATACATAGTTTTAGGGATACCTCTATTCCGACGTTCGGCAATTGTTTCTTTGCAGGTTCAAGAACATCTTCAGCGAACGGTTGGATTGGGGTTGGTGATGTATCATTATCTTCTTCAACTTCATCTGCATTATCTTCTGATCCATCTGCATTATCTTCTTCAACTCCATTTATAGCTTCAATTTCACCATCTGTGTTAATTTCTTCCCCACTAACTTTCTGTTCTTTTGGAATATGAAGAACAACATCTTCTTCGATTATGTCTTCTTCATAGTCAAGAGTCTGAATTTCTTTTTCATACTCCCCCTGAAGTTCAGACTTCGAGTAATACATCACGTGTTCGTGAAACTTAACATACAATGTGATGTACATTCGTTTAGTTGGAGGATGGTAGCACCTATACCCTTTCTGACTTGCAGCATATCCCACGAAGACACATTTTAAAGCTCGGGGAGATAACTTGCTTCGTTGGTTCTTGTGTAAGTGCACAAATGCTACACAACCAAATATGCGTGGTGGCAAGTTTGGAACTGTTGGTGAAACTGTTGCCTCAGTGAGAGCTTGAAATGGTGTCTGAAAAATGATAGTGCTGGAAGGTGTGCGGTTGATCACATATGCTGCAGAGGTAAGAGCTTCACCCCAATAAGTTAACGGCATATGAGCTGATATTAATGAAGCACGCACAACTTCAAGCAAGTGACGGTTTTTTCTTTCAGCTACCCCATTCTGTTGAGGAGTATTAGGACAAGTTGTCTGATGAACAATACCACATTCTCTTAAATAATGTTGAAAATCAGTACTTAAATATTCGCCTCCGTTGTCACTTCGAAGAACTTGAATCTTTTTATTGTACTGTGTGTTGACTAATTTGTGAAACCTCTGAAATAAATTATTCACTTCATCTTTTTATTTCATCAAGCAAACCCATGTCATCCTAGTGCAATCATCAATAAAGGTGACGAACCATCGTGCGCTTCCAAGAGTGTTAACTTTAGACGGCCCCCAAACATCAGAATGAATAATCATGAATGGAATAGGACTTTTATTTAAAATTGATGGAAACAAAGTACGATGGATTTTAGCTAGTTCACATTCTTCACATTGAAAACTAGAAACATCAACCTTTGAAAATAGACTAGGAAATAGCCTTTTTAAGTAGCCAAAAGAAGCATGCCCTAACAGTCTATGCCATAACCAAATTTGCGATTTCTCCTTCTCCCCCTGAGTACCATTCACAGCTAAAGCATTAGATAATCTTTCTGAAATTTTTGACGCCAAATCTAGATAGTAGAGCTTTCCTCTTCTAACTTGAGATCCAATCGTTCGCCGTGTTCGGATGTCCTTAAACACACAAGAATTAGGCCAAAAAATAACAACACAATGTAAGACTTTAGTAATTTGGGAAACTGATAATAGATTATAACTTAGAGAGGGAACGACTAAAACCGAATCTAGACTCAATGTATCAGTAAGATTTAATGATTGTTCTCCAATTACTGGAGCCAAAGATCCATCTGCTGTGCAAACGGAGTTGTGTATGGATGTTTTAAGAGGAGAAACCTGTATGGAATCAAAAGTCATATGGTCTGTGCAACCCGAATCAATTATCCATGAGTTATTAGGAACAACTTGTGAAACATTAAAAACCTTACCATTGGTTATTTCCATAGTGGATGTTAGATTGCTTACCACATGTGCTGCTGCAACGGAGTTCTTTTTCTTGGGATCGCGCTTATCCCACCAATCTGGATACCCGACAATCTCAAAGCAGTTGTCATTGGTATGACCACGTTTATTACAATGAGTGCAGGTGGCGGACTTATCTTTAATGTTGTATTGACGACGGGTTGCCATTGCAGAAGTATCAACTTCAGTTCCTTTGTTCATTGTAGTATGCCAGACAGATTCACGTTGTACCAAAGCATAACAAGGTTCTAATTCAAGTATGGGATCCTTCCTTAGAATTTCCCCACGTATTTGTTCAAATTCACTATCTAAACCAGCAAGAAAAATATGCACCCTCATACGTTGAACTGATTTTCGATATAGTTCAACATCTTTTTCATTTTCCATAATCACCTTATCACGGTGATCTATCTCACTGAAGATTTCTACTAATTCCCCATAATAGACCGGGAGTGGTCTACCATTTTTCCTGGCAGAGAAAGCCCTTTGATTTAAGATATAAATTTGTAGTTCATCTTCTCCATCATAGAAAGCCTTAGAAACAAGCATCCAGATCTCACGAGCATGAGGTAAACGAATATATCATTTCATTATTTCGGTGACATAGACATTAATAGCCATCTCTTGACCTTTTGATTTTCTCGTACCATTTATCATACTTGTCATCATTTTTAGATGGAACTGGAGACGTACCGCGAATAAAGGAGATCTTCTCCTTCTCAGCAATATGCATCTCAATGATTTGAGACCACAGATCATAATTTGATTCATCCAAAGTAATTCCTGCCTTGAACGATGACCCATCGGATTGAAAAATAATTGTGTCGGAAGGTTTTGTGGTTTTAGAATTTTCTGTATCTGAATCTCCCATGGTTCAATACTAGATACAAGGAACCTTAACCTTGCTCTGATACCATATCAAGATTGAACCAAAATAGAGAGATTCATTGATTAAGTGTTTAGATAACAAGAATACAATGTTTTTGATATTTTTTGGATGATTACAAATGATACTACAAATGCCTATTTATAGGCTTACAAAGAGAAGAAGAGAACTATGCCTATGGAGGCTAACAACTATGCCTTTGGAGGCTAACAACTATGCTTATGGAGGCTAACAACTATGCTTATGGAGGCTAACGACTATGCCTTTGGAGGCTAACAACTATGCCTATGGAGGCTTACCTTATATTCTTTGTTTCTAGAATAATCTACATGTTTAGAGGTAATTCTAACAGCGGGAACTGTAATCCTAAACCCAACACAAATTACCTCCCAACACCTTGAGTGTATTAGACCAGAATAAATGTGGACGTTCCAGAACCTCAGGAGGTGGCAGAGGGAGCTTTCCTAACTCCTCATCTTCCAAATCGAAGGTGAGGATAACATCGTCATCATCCAACCAATGAAGGACTCCATTAGCCAAAACACCGTTGACACCGAACGTGAGATTCATAATAAATGTTTCTTTGTCTCTCCACTTGTTGCTTCCAATAGTATATACTTGGACGTGTGATCCGTGCGGCTGGCCATCGATGGCATAGATTCTAACAACCTTGTACTCGTTAGTTTGGTGGCAATAACCGAAACCACTCGAAACTAGCAGAAGTTCGTGCCAAACCCTACTGAAATTGTCTTTAAGAAAAATAAATTCCCCTGTTAAGGGATTGCAAACTGCGAAAGGTTCAGGGGTGTGGACACCAGGATCCTCTTTCTGAAAACAAACCAGTCCATTGCATGATCCAACAAGGATTTCATGGTGGTAAGATTTTAAAGCAAACCTGCCATGCTCCATCTCCATGAATGTCTCATAAGAGTAGTAATAGTTCATCTTATTACCATCATCAATATGATCATATTCTTTTCCAAAGTAAAGCTGGATTTTATCATCTTCGTTCTCACGGCATGCGAAAATAAAGCCTGCCTCGTTAAGACGTCTATCATCCAGGATAGTTTTCCATGATTTGCAGACACGTTTAGCCTGTAAAGAAGCTTCCCAAAAAGGTAAGCGAAAAAGTATGTTTCCTAAGATATCATTGTCAAGATTTTCCATGAAAACCTATAAAAACCTATACTCATCAAAAAGTTGATATTACCTCTTAGTTTTGTGTTTCTTGTATTGCGATGATTTCAATCCAAAAAATCACTGTTTCGAGATTTGATTTGTGTCTTATGACAGTGATTTTTCTCGGCTAGGGTTCTATAGAAACTCATCATTAGGATGGTTATATATAATAAACATGGCATGGGCCAAGACCTACCCCATCAGTCCAATCCTTGTATATATATGGCCTCATATATGTTAGA
Source organism: Papaver bracteatum (assembly GCA_023529315.1). Taxonomy (NCBI): domain Eukaryota; kingdom Viridiplantae; phylum Streptophyta; class Magnoliopsida; order Ranunculales; family Papaveraceae; genus Papaver; species Papaver bracteatum. The sequence continues at coordinate 68,492 of JAJJWX010002496.1, forward strand.
ATATATCCTTCATATACAAGGCAACCATGAAGATATAGTCAAAGATATTCTAGATAATTGTTAGAATTACCTAATTTGTAATGTCTAATATGAACTAATGTAAACAAGGATTAAAGAAGTCTAGAGTTAGGTAGAGTTCAAAGTATCTAGAATGATCAAGAGAGGTTGCTCAAATACCATAATGTAAAACATGTGATAAAAATGTTAGTCTAGTTTGTAGGCTAAGGAATTAGAACTCAATTTGGAGTTGCTCACTTGGAGGCTTAGCTAACTAGTATAAATAGGCATTTGTAGTATCATTTGTAGACACCTAAAATGAGTGAGATTAGGTCCTTAGTAAGTGAGAGTTGAGAGCTCTCTTCTTATGTGAGTTTATTTGTGTGGGGTTTGTAAATCATCTCAGTGATTACTGATGATCAATATCATTCACCCCTATGGGGTTTCATCAGTGGACGTAGGCGTTAGTGCCGAACCACTTTAATCTCTTGTGTCTTCTTTATTTTCATTTGATCCTTACTCTTACCACAAATCTAAGATGCTATCAGAGCTCCGAAGTTTCATCTTAATTTTCTATCATGGTATTAGAGCCCCGAAACATTTCAATTTCTATCATGGTATCAGATCCAATTTCGATCCAAATGGGCGTTTAAGTTTCCGCTACAAGATGAAGTTTAGGTTTCCACTCCTATCAGAGCCAGACCCCACTCAGAGCTATCCGTGTCCATCCATGTGTCGGTGGTTTCCGTACCACTCAGTGTCAGTGTATCCGTGGTTTCCGTACCACTCAGTATACGCCATCAATATGTCCGTGGTTTCCGTACCACTTAGATCCGCCAGTGTGCATCCGTGGCTTCCGTGCCACTCATTCAGTGTAACCCTTTCTGCATGGGCATCAATCCGCGTGCAGCCACAGTTGGCGGGCCGCAACCCGTGTGCTACAATCCGTCTGCCATGCTTCAGGTCCAGGGTGTATTCAAACTCGACAGGGTCGAGTTTGAGGGGGGGTGTTAGAAATAGTCCCACATAGCCCGAATGCCCCCAATTTCTCCAATCACCATTCCAACAAATAAGTCAGCACAACCACCCCAAGTTGTTCATGGCATCGTACCATCTATATCTCCAAGTCGTTCAATTGTTGTGTCGTCACATAAAGTAGCACCTAAGCAGCAACTCCCGAAAGGAATTGTACCATCCATGCCACCAAGTGTTCCTTCTCATGGAAAACCACCAGAGAGCTAGATACCTACCAAAATACCACTCGCTCCAGCACCCGTTGGATCTCCACCGAACATAATTCCTAGAAAACCACCAGCTATGCACCCCACCATGCCAAGAGTAGCTCCTTCAGCGGCACCACCTATCGAATCGCCACCAGGAGAACATACACGAAATCCACCAGCTGCACACCCAACCTTGCCGAAAATAGCTCCGTCCAGCGTATCAGAACCTACTGCATCACCATTATCAACTCCTCCGTCCAGCATCAACATTATTGCTTAGTTGTTATCACGCCGAGTCCTCTTTTAAAGATCGTTCAAGTTGTACACTACATTTCTCTCCGTGTTCAACTTGAGGGGGGGGTGTTAGAATATATCCTTCATATACAAGGAAACCATGAAGATATAGTCAAAGATATTCTAGATAATTGTTGGAATTACCTAATTTGTAATGTCTAATATGAACTAATGTAAACAAGGATTAAAGAAGTCTAGAGTTAGGTAGAGTTCAAAGTATCTAGAATGATCAAGAGAGGTTGCTCAAATACCATAATGTAAAACATGTGATAAAAATGTTAGTCTAGTTTGTAGGCTAAGGAAGTAGAACTCAATTTGGAGTTGCTTACTTGGAGGCTTAGCTAACTAGTATAAATAGGCATTTGTAGTATCATTTGCAGACACCTAAAATGAGTGAGATTAGGTCCTTAGTAAGTGAGAGTTGAGAGCTCTCTTCTTATGTGAGTTTATTTGTGTGGGGTTTGTAAATCATCTCAGTGATTACTGATGATCAATATCATTCACCCCTATGGGGTTTCATCGATGGACGTAGGCGTTAGTGCCGAACCACTTTAATCTCTTGTGTCTTCTTTATTTTCATTTGATCCTTACTCTTACCACAAATCTAAGATGCTATCAGAGCTCCGAAGTTTCATCTCAATTTTCTATCATGGTATTAGAGCCCCGAAACATTTCAATTTCTATCAATATATTCACCACGACCGTCCCAACACCTGAAATATTGTGTTAGACCAAGCACTGCTCCTTGACTTCGCCATAATTAGGAGTTTTAGCCAAACCAAGGGTAAGAACAAAATCCGTGCTTTTTCTATATGGAGTTTGCACACGAGTGTGGTTTGTTTCTGTCTTTGCTGGGTCCAATGACATTCAGCAAAGAACCCACTGCTCCCAATAAGTTCAGCATCACCCTTCACTAGGGCATATTGTTTTAAAGTGGTTTATGTTTCCCGTGTAGAACTACTCGTTAAACAATTTCATGATGCCACACACCAAAAAGACATGTCAAAATAAAGTGTTTATGATTGTTTTTCATTTTACAAATATGAATTATGATCACTTTATAGTTTATACTTTTGTCATACAAAACTAATCGATTTGATATGTCAATACGGGCTTGTTTTCTCTGGAACAAGAAGGTTACGAGTGAGAGGGGGGCACTTCTATAGGAAATAAGCCCAGAGATAGATTCAATAACCAAAAGACATTAGATGTGCTCGAAACATGAAACAATTAGTGAAATTACAAAAATTGGTTCAAGATGTGCATATTTAGGAACAAAACAGCATTGTACACTTAACATAAGCTTAAGAATGAAGAGTCTGCACCTGTTCTCTCTACCAGGAAGAGGCTCTATCTAGGTAATTAAAGCATACTGTATCCAAGGAGATCAAGATACAAGCAAACTATAGATGATCAGGGACATTAATTAAAACGTAAAGATAGTGAATCATGTTCATTCTACTCCCTCCATTCTACTCCCTCCGTACTATTTTAGATGATGTTTTAGGGTTAAATTTTTATTCCACAATACTTAAAAGTTTTCATGTTTTTCCACAAAAATACCAATAACACCCTTACATTTTATTTTGGAGCTATAAACTTATTTTTAAATTCACTAATCACAATTAATGTTTAAAGACTTTACAAGCGATTTGTTGGTGATATTGTTAAGTATATTTTATATATATTGCATTTATATCAAAAATAGTACTCCCCACCCCTAAAATATATTATTTTATTAATTAATGCCTGTCGTATTTTGCATACCGAACTTGAATTGGTTAAAAGAATTATTCACGTACGTATGTCGTTCTGTATTATTACCGAATCACGAACCGTTGACCGGATTTTTTACTGAATTTAATTTTTACAAATCCTTATAATACTCATACGTTTGCCGTTCCTTACACATGCCGTATCCCGAATTACTAACTAAGCTCTGTCATTCTTTTCCCCCCTCTCTCCTCCTTTTCCTCTCTCTCTCACGTCCCCCACCCACTCTCCCTCTCTCTCACCCTCTCTCTCCATCATCTCACGAACCCCCACTCCCTTCCCCTCTCTCTCCCTCTCTCTCTCCGTCACATTTTTTCTTTTAACCAAAAAATTATCTCTATCGTCGAATTATTCGGATTTGGGCCACTTTTTGAGCGCCGCACTATTCGGTGTTTCAATCTTGCTGATAGTGCGACTGCGAGCAAATGATAGGAGAAAAGTAGCCAGATTTAGTGTTAACTTTTTTCTCATATTTTTTTTCATAATTTGCAACACTTTTTGGCCAATCTATCACTCCAAACTCTCCCATAGGACTTAGCCATACTTTTTTCTTGATTTACAACTTATTATTGGTGCGCATGACCCACACGAGGAGTGGGTAGAGTAGCCAAAGCTAATCCTTTTCTTTCTCTCTTTTAATAATGCAGCAGAACTAATCCATCCAAGTTTCAAATCTTTATCAAGTTGAACTGCCTCTCTTTTCATCTCTTCTCAACACTCTATCTCTCTCTACTTCTACTTCTGCTTCTGCTTGCTAAAGAATCAAAGAATATCCAAACTCAAATTGTTTTATTAATTCTTGAATTTTATATATCACTTCTTTTGCTTTTCCACCAGCAAGGATAGCCAAATCTCTTACTCTCAACTTTGATTTGATGGCTTGAGTTTTGAAGCTAAATAAAGATTGAACGGGTTATTTTAATCTCTCCGTTGTTTCATGTTTAGCTGTCTGATCCATCTCAATTATCCTACTCTTTCCTCTCATTTATCAGAAATCTGATTTCAATTTTTATTTTTATTTTTTTCTCCATGATTATGTGTTTCTATATGAAACCCACTAATATCTGAATTTTGTTACATTGTTTGATTGACTTTACAGGATGAAAAAAAGAAAGAATAGACAATTGATGTTCTTGAGAAAACTGCTGCTCGGAAAAAGTTAGGTTGGAGAACAACGTTGGGTTCACGGATCTGGATGATACTCGGACCCGATAGTCTGTCTTCTACACCCGCGTTCGAACCTGGATTGACCCGAAATCTCTGTAAACATACTGTAGATTTTCTTTTTTACAGAAAAACTAATTTCTAATTCAGAATTTTGTTCGAATTGACTAAAATAAAAGGTTCAATCACTTAAATGGACACTTGTGTTTCATTTGATTGTTCATGCTAACTGACTGATGTTTTCATTTGATTATCATAACCATAATTCGTTAAACTTGAATCTATCATGAAACACCCAACCATTATCAGACTTTTTTTCTTCTTCTTTTTCGAAATTAAAAAAAAAGGAAGAAAAAACCTCATTTTCTTCCGGGCGAATTTAGGGGCCAACCAAAAGGATTTAGGGGCCAACACTAAAAGACAAAAAGGTCACCTAAACGTAAAAATGGGTCATTCCTTAACCGATTAAGCCGTATTGGCGAAATTACCCTTATACATTCGGAAGTTAAAGGCCAAAATTATCTACCGAATGTAGTGGTTCAATCCTCGACGTGCCAAAACTCGATTATGGTTCCATGGTGGTCAGTGCATATGGTTTGGAGTTTTTGGCCACTTTACATTCGGAGGTTATATTCTTAACTTATCTTTCGAATGTAAAAATTCAAAAAAATACAAATTATGAGTTTTTTCGAAAATCAGAATTTTGGGCCACTTTACATTCGAGAGTAAGAGTATTTACTTATCTTCCGATTGGCCCAAAATCCTGAATTTCGAAAAACACTAATCTTTGGAGATTTTGTAATTGTTACATTCGGAAGATAAGTAAAAGTTTTTACTTCCGAAAGTGTGTTGGCTGGCCCTTGGAACCGCCTAGAGCCATGGCGTGGTTGGTTTTGAGCCTGTCATATTCGGAGGATATGTCATTTGCATAAACCTCTGAATATAAGATGGCCCAAAAATCCGAATTTGGGAAAAATGAAGATTTTTCTCGTTTTGAACGTGCAATAATCAGACGATATTTCATAAACCTATACCTCCGAATGTGTGTTGGCTAACCCTCTACCATGGCCCTTGGAACCGCCTAGAGCCATGTCGTGGTTGGTTTTGAACCTGTCATATTCGGAGGATAAGTCATTTGCATAAACCTCCGAATATACGATGGCCCCAAAATTAGAATTTGGGAAAAATGAAGATTTTTCTGGTTTTGAACGTGCAATAATCGGACGATATTTCATAATCCTAAAATTTTCGAACTTTGGTACTACCATAATCGGTAGATAAAAATCTATATTATCTACTGATTATGGAAGATGTTCTTGGATTTACACTAGCAGAAACATAATCGGTAGAAAACTATCTACTTTATCTACCGATTATGGATGATGTTCTTAAGAAACGATGATGTTTTGAACGTGCTCGAAAATTCGGTTACTCTCATAGGAAGTGGACTGATTAGAAAAAAAAAAGGTTTTGAAGATCAAAAAAAATCGTAACGAGAGGGCTATGCCCCTAACCCCCGGACAATGGCAGCAATATGCTCTGAACCACTACATTCGGAAGATAATTTTGGCCCTTAACTTCCGAATGTGTAAGGGTAATTTTCGCTAATACGCTTTAATCGGTTAAGGGATGACCCATTTTTACGTTCGGGTGACTTTTTTTGTCTTTTAGTCTGGCCCCTAAATCCTTTTTCATGGCCCCTAAATTCGCCAGGCTTTTCTTCACATATTTTTTTTCTTCTGGTCTGAATGTCTGATTGTTCATGCTCCACATATTTTTCTGAAATATTTTATAAGGAAAAGAAAAAAAAATCCTCCTTTGAAATAGTAAACAATTAAATTCAAGAACTAAATGTTCATCTTACAACATTCCATCGACGTAAAAAAACTCAACAGCTTTCTCTATTTTCTTCGATTTACAACAAAATGTTTTGATTTGTGATACTTATACATAACCAATTTTTATCTTCTTCTTCGTGTAGAAAAAGGTTGGAATTGCTTTTGCTAAGGAAATGTTTGATTCAATGCCTGGGATACATATCTAATCTTGGAATTATAATTGGGTTGGTGAGAATGGCATTTGGATGGTTATGAGAAGTTAATTTTATGACGAAAAAATCCTTACAAGCAACACCTGTGCTCAATGCACTGCATTTGGTGTCTGATATTAATTACTTTGACATCTGTTGGTATGCATTAATTATTTTTTTTTGCATTTGTTTGTGGGCGAAATGGAAATGTGTTTAGTTTTATTAAGTAATTCTGCAATTTCTATCAGCCAATCTAAAAGAGATAAAAATAAGTAAGATCTTTTTTTTTTTTTCTGTTTTCGGAAGTAAATAATGTCTCAGGCTTCCGAAGCAAGACCAACAAGAGGAGTGGTGGTGGCTGCAACCCTATAGTATCTAAGGTGGTCTGGTATCACTTGATAAGTTATAGGCATGTCATCTTTTTTGGTCGGCCTCCCCACCGCACGCGGTCATCTGGTATATTAATGGACTCGTCAATTTTTCCTCACTGTATTCTTGGGGGAGGTGTCATAAAACTCATTCTTATCAGTTTACTCCAACATCACACCGGATAATTTCAATGCCGACTTCTACTCTCATTTCAACTCCATTAATCTCTTTCGTGCAACATATTTTTGTTAGAAAAAAAAAAACAATGTTTTGTTTTAATCAAAAAATGCATGGACCATGTTTTGATCCCAAGACCTATTGCTCCCTAGATGTTTTTTCATGTGAATGAATAAAACATTAGTCCCATATAGACTAAAACACTAAGAGTTTTAGACTTAAATAGCATTGGTTTAGCCTTAAGGGTATGGCCCTTTGGGTCTTTAGACCTTTGTGTATGGGGAAATCCCTAGACTATGGCAAGGTTGCCTAAACCTTATTGCATTTCTTATTGCCTTTCCCGTTCGCGCGGTGCTTCGCACAGAAGCACGCACGCTCGCTCGGCTCGGCGAGGGCGTGGGAGTGGGTGTGGGCTCGGCTCGGCTCGGCGAGGGCGAGGGCGTGGGCGTGGGCGTGGGAGTGGGAGTGGGAGTGGGTGTGGGTGCATCGTCTTTCCTGATTCATACTGGTTATATACTATTCCTCGTGATAGTATGCCAGGTTCTCCTCCGATTCATCTCGCCCTGTTCGTCATCGTGAAGTTCTTCGCCGAAGTTCCTCGTGTTGCTTCATCCACGAGTTATAGTATAGGTCGTCCGAGTCCTCTGCTGAGACATAGACTCTCCCTCGCTTCTTCTGATCCTTCATTATATACGGTGTTGCATTTTAGACTTGACCGAATGAATCGATTAGACCACTCCTTCACACGCATCGTTCATGTAACGTTGATGGCAGGCATCTCGATTTAGGCGAGATCAGCTTTATGGAGAATGATTCGGTGCTCCTACCTTATCATCTCATCATGAGGTCATCCCTTGAGATGTTGACACGTACATCGTGTATTTTACCCTCACACTAAGCTTGGTCTTCATCTTCAAATTTTGACATCAACATTTGCCAACTCCAAGAGAATTTTATTATAATCATCAATATGATCTATAATAGACATTCCTTCATGCATTCTAAGAGTATGTAATTTCTTCTTAAGATATAAACGATTAGTAACATATTTAGTCGTATATCTCTTTTCCAACTTGTTCCATCACCCATCCGGTGTCGTCTCCGTCGCAACTTCTCTCAAGGCCTCATTGCTCAAACACAACAAAATTATTCCATATGCTTTCTCCATGAGATCATCCTTTTGCTCATCCTTCAATGTTGTTCCTAGACCCGTTTTCCCCTTCAAGGTTTTCACTAAATCTTGTTGTACCAAAACATCCCTTATCTTTAGCCTCCATAAATTGAAATCATTCCTTCCATCAAATTTCTTAATCTCATACTTTGCCGCCATCTTAGATCGATCACCCCGTGAACTCGATATCAATTTGTTATAACAAATGGCTCTTCCAAGCACAGTCAATCAAGAATTGAAATAGAAATGAAATCAAAGTAAATCAAGCACACACAACACAAGGATTTATAGTGGTTCGATCAAGATGATCTACATCCACTTGCGAAGACAAAGAAACGATTTCACTATGTATCCAACAATACAAGGTATTGAATCAACCCGCTCTCAAGAACCCTAGCCCCTTTTTGGTGCCTCACCCTCTCCTCACATGAGTTTCTCTCTCTATTAAGAAGATAAGGGAAAACAAAAGGAGCCTTATCTTTATATCTAACCTAAAAGTTCCTGACGCCTTTTTGGTTACATGGAAACAAAGTTTCTCACCTGGGCTCTAAAGGGAACAAGCCCAATTGAATACAAACCGTATTCAAGGCATAATACAACAGATATTATGTTTATGTGGAAGAAAAAGATAAAGCCACTGCTAGTAGTAGTCCCAGATAGAGGAAGAAAAAGATCAGAAAGAAACAAAAGATGAAGAACCAAAGAAAGCTCGAAAGAGTGGTATGTGTTCCAAGTGTCGCTCGATCAACCCACTGCCAGTAGTAGTCCCAGCTGCATGTAAGTGCTAAGTTAGGTTCTCTTCTTACAGCACCCTGAGGCCTTTTAGTAGAAATTTTCACACCTAAGCCCAAGTCTTTAGACTAGCTGGTTTCACCTCTGCTAGTTTCTCTTCTTCATTTTATTTGTTCTGCTTTTGCTTTTGTTGACGGTGTCTGGTGATAGTAGAAATGAACCATGAAAATTAATGGCAACTTGATTATAATATAATATGTTTTTCTTATTTTGAGAATAGCCATGAAAACTCACACTGCAGAACATGTTCACTACAGTGTACATGCTCCATCAGTGCAGGTATTCTCTGAAAGTATTTGTAAGGGTATCTCTGGAATCTAGAGATACCCTTACAAACTCTGCTTCCCTGGGAAATTTCTGATGCATTAGCTTCTTGCTTGTACATAGACAACACAATCTTGCAGTGACATGTATAGTAAGCCCCATACATGTCACTGCAATATCCACTGCTTTGGGGAAAGGCCTATGGAGAAGATAATAATCATTGTTTTTTTTTTCTACCTGTCATGATAGTTAGTACATTAGTAATTGATTTTGAGTGAAAATTGTGATAGGCACCAATTTTCAATGAAATCTAGTACTAACATATTGACAGAAATCTACCACAGATTTTACCCACCAATTTTCTTAGTAAAAGTAGTTAATAATATCAGTAAATCATTCACGAAATCTTGTAAAATTAAGTCTTAGTATCTCTCTTTATAATGGGAATGAATGCTCAAATATTCTTGTAAAATCATAATGCCCGGAGGCCCTGGATAGCATTTGAAAAAGATTGAAGTCCTAATTGACCCACACCTATGGTTCTATCTGGTTCCATTCACCTACCGCATCTTAAATCTCCTAGACTTCAATCATTTTCATTTGATAATGAAGATTTAACTATGAGTTCTTTGCACAATGTCCTTCTCTTGAATTTCTGGCTTTGATGCTTTGCAACTTTATTCATTTGAATGTTAGAATTTCTTGTCCTAATCTCAAGCACTTTGAAATCTTTAGAGCCCCAGAGACTTGTATGCATGGTCTTCATTCGTATGCTTGGATTTGTATGCACTTTGAATTTCTTGTCCTAATTTCTTGTATGCTTTGGGAAGGTCACATTATGTACCCCAAATCTCTCATACTTTAAGACAAATGATTACAAGTCAACAAACTACTCTCTTCAGAACATATCTTCTATAGTCATTGCTGATATTTCAGTCACAAGTGTCCGGAAAAATGACGATGCACCAGAGCTTCCTTTAGGGGTTAAAGAGTTGTTTGCTAAACGTATGATCCAGTTCTTGAGAGCGGTTCACAATGTCAAAGTTCTTAACTTGTCATATTTGTCTCTTGAGGTATGATTTCGTATATGGAAGATTTATTACGATATTTATTAGTTTTATGGGCGAGTAAACATCACTTGACAACTATTTTTCTTTTTTTGTGTGCCAAAAGTTTGCCTCCTGTGTTCTTGAAAAATTAGACACCAAGCTTCCTCGATATCAAAATCTTAAGTGCATGAAGCTGGGGAAGAGCCTTTCACCGGACTCTTTAAAAGCAATAACATATCTTCTGAAGTAATATAGAATATATTGAGGTAAAGATAACGCAGGTAACTAAAATAATCTCCGACTCCTAGTCTCTTTTCAAATGTTTGATATTTCGAAAGTTATATTCACAGCTACTCGACTCTTCATCTTCTTTAGCATTACATTGCGGATGACAAGGGAAACCTCTTTCAAAAGCCAGTATGTGCCCATATTATGATGAGGTAAATGCAATTTTACTTCCTATCATGTATAGATTCATGCATGCTACCTCATAGTGAAAATAAGTTTCTGGGTTTTCAATTTGATAAAGGTGAATTAAGCAGTAGAATCTTATCGGAAAACAAAGTTGTCATTGCCTGGCATGTTACGTAGCCTCAAGTCTGTTAAGATTCTCGGCGTTCAAGGACTTATTAATGAGCTCATGCTATTGGAACTTTTGCTGAAGAGTTCTGTGGCCTTAGAGCAAGTGGTTGTTGAAAGCTGTACTCCTGAGCAATGTCGTGAGTCAGACCAAGATCTTAGCAAGAGACGAATGAAGAAATTCAGTGAAACGCTACTAAAACTCCAACTATCTCAACCTTGTTTAATATCTACATCTGAATGATGGTATTTTATTAACTTTTCTATTGCTTCTCATGAAGACGTTTTAAGAGATTTTGATGACAATGCCATTAGTTACCATCCAAAAGTTTATTTGGCTTGGAAGTTTTATTTCGAAATAAGTTTTTCACACAGTACTACAAGAAACCATAGGCCACTTGATCAAGAAAAGCAACTTCATGCTTTCAAAAGCTTAGCATAATACTAGGAACAAAAAAAAGAAGTTGGATATACGTATCACCACAATTTGATCGTGTGAAATTTTTCCAAAAAATCCAAACAGAAACTAAAAAAACACTCCAAGAAAGTATACTATCTAAGAAAACTAATTAAGCTAGATATTGTCTATAAATGAAATGCGGAGGGCTATTTGGATGATATTTTTTTCTGTAATCAACTTGCCTCTTTATTTTATGACTAAGAAAAGCATCTCTAACTTCTATCAATGATAAATAGTTTTTTGTTAGAGGAACTGCATCAGCTTTTGAGCACGGCCCATACCATGTTTCGCCGGAATCTTTCAATGAAACATAGCTGTTTGCATGAGGAATTGCTTGAATTCTTGAGCATTTGTCCATACCATTATGATCCCCAAGTTTGCTTATGGTTTGAGTTTTAGAGTCATAACAATAGAACAAGAAATTCTTTCTGCACAACATTAGTACTTGATTGCTTTTTGTAATGGAAAATGGTTCGTAGTAAAGATCACACCCTATACTAAAATCCTTGACCCAGTTCCATGAATTTTTGTTATAGTAGTCCCGTTTCTGATCGTGCTCTTGCTTACGATTTTTTCTCTTATATGCCCATATGTCTATGCGGGAACTGTAATCCTGAACCCAACACAAATTACCTCCCAAAACCTTGAGTGTATTAGACCAGAATAAATGTGGACGTTCCAGAACCTCAGGAGGTGGCAGAGGGAGCTTTCCTAACTCCTCATCTTCCAAATCGAAGGTGAGGATAACATCGTCATCATCCAACCAATGAAGGACTCCATTAGCCAAAACACCGTTGACACCGAACGTGAGATTCATAATAAATGTTTCTTTGTCTCTCCACTTGTTGCTTCCAATAGTATATACTTGGACGTGTTATCCGTGCGGCTGGCCATCGATGGCATAGATTCTAACAACCTTGTACTCGTTAGTTTGGTGGCAATAACCGAAACCACTCGAAACTAGCAGAAGTTCGTGCCAAACCCTACTGAAATTGTCTTTAAGAAAAATAAATTCCCCCGTTAAGGGATTGCAAACTGCGAAAGGTTCAGGGGTGTGGACACCAGGATCCTCTTTCTGAAAACAAACCAGTCCATTGCATGATCCAACAAGGATTTCATGGTGGTAAGATTTTAAAGCAAACCTGCCATGCTCCATCTCCATGAATGTCTCATAAGAGTAGTAATAGTTCATCTTATTACCATCATCAATATGATCATATTCTTTTCCAAAGTAAAGCTGGATTTTATCGTCTTCGTTCTCACGGCATGCGAAAATAAAGCCTGCCTCGTTAAGACGTCTATCATCCAGGATAGTTTTCCATGATTTGCAGACACGTTTAGCCTGTAAAGAAGCTTCCCAAAAAGGTAAGCGAAAAAGTATGTTTCATAAGATATCATTGTCAAGATTTTCCATGAAAACCTATAAAAACCTATACTCATCGAAAAGTTGATATTACCTCTTAGTTTTGTGTTTCTTGTATTGCGATGATTTCAATCCAAAAAATCACTGTTTCGAGATTTGATTTGTGTCTTATGACAGTGATTTTTCTCGGCTAGGGTTCTATAGAAACTCATCATTAGGATGGTTATATATAATAAACATGGCATGGGCCAAGACCTACCCCATCAGTCCAATCCTTGTATATATATGGCCTCATATATTCACCACGACCGTCCCAACACCTGAAATATTGTGTTAGACCAAGCACTGCTCCTTGGTCTAACACAATATTTCGGTGGTTTCCATGTGTCGGTGGTTTCCGTACCACTCAGTGTCAGTGTATCCGTGGTTTCCGTACCACTCAGTATACGCCATCAATATGTCCGTGGTTTCCGTACCACTTAGATCCGCCAGTGTGCATCCGTGGCTTCCGTGCCACTCATTCAGTGTAACCCTTTCGCATGGGCATCAATCCGCGTGCAGACCAGCCATGGCCTGGGGGCCGCAACCCGTGTGCTACAATCCGTCCGCCATGCTTCAGTCAGAGTGTATTCAAACTCGACAGGGTCGAGTTTGAGGGGGGGTGTTAGAAATAGTCCCACATAGCCCGAATGCCCCCAATTTCTCCAATCACCATTCCAACAAATAAGTCAGCACAACCACCCCAAGTTGTTCATGGCATCGTACCATCTATATCTCCAAGTCGTTCAATTGTTGTGTCGTCACATAAAGTAGCACCTACAAAGAACTCCCGAAAGGAATTGTACCATCCATGCCACCAAGTGTTCCTTCTCATGGAAAACCACCAGAGAGCTAGATACCTACCAAAATACCACTCGCTCCAAAGACCCGTTGGATCTCCACCGAACATAATTCCTAGAAAACCACCAGCTATGCACCCCACCATGCCAAGAGTAGCTCCTTCAGTAGCACCACCTATCGAATCGCCACCAGGAGAACATACACGAAATCCACCAGCTGCACACCCAACCTTGCCGAAAATAGCTCCGTCCAGTCAGACGTAACCTCTTGCATCACCATTATCAACTCCTCCGTCCAAAGATCAACATTATTGCTTAGTTGTTATCACGCCGAGTCCTCTTTTAAAGATCGTTCAAGTTGTACACTACATTTCTCTCCGTGTTCAACTTGAGGGGGTATTAGAATATATCCTTCATATACAAGGAAACCATGAAGATATAGTCAAAGATATTCTAGATAATTGTTGGAATTACCTAATTTGTAATGTCTAATATGAACTAATGTAAACAAGGATTAAAGAAGTCTAGAGTTAGGTAGAGTTCAAAGTATCTAGAATGATCAAGAGAGGTTGCTCAAATACCATAATGTAAAACATGTGATAAAAATGTTAGTCTAGTTTGTAGGCTAAGGAAGTAGAACTCAATTTGGAGTTGCTTACTTGGAGGCTTAGCTAACTAGTATAAATAGGCATTTGTAGTATCATTTGCAGACACCTAAAATGAGTGAGATTAGGTCCTTAGTAAGTGAGAGTTGAGAGCTCTCTTCTTATGTGAGTTTATTTGTGTGGGGTTTGTAAATCATCTCAGTGATTACTGATGATCAATATCATTCACCCCTATGGGGTTTCATCAGTGGACGTAGGCGTTAGTGCCGAACCACTTTAATCTCTTGTGTCTTCTTTATTTTCATTTGATCCTTACTCTTACCACAAATCTAAGATGCTATCAGAGCTCCGAAGTTTCATCTCAATTTTCTATCATGGTATTAGAGCCCCGAAACATTTCAATTTCTATCAATATATTCACCACGACCGTCCCAACACCTGAAATATTGTGTTAGACCAAGCACTGCTCCTTGACTTCGCCATAATTAGGAGTTTTAGCCAAACCAAGGGTAAGAACAAAATCCGTGCTTTTTCTATATGGAGTTTGCACACGAGTGTGGTTTGTTTCTGTCTTTGCTGGGTCCAATGACATTCAGCAAAGAACCCACTGCTCCCAATAAGTTCAGCATCACCCTTCACTAGGGCATATTGTTTTAAAGTGGTTTATGTTTCCCGTGTAGAACTACTCGTTAAACAATTTCATGATGCCACACACCAAAACGACATGTCAAAATAAAGTGTTTATGATTGTTTTTCATTTTACAAATATGAATTATGATCACTTTATAGTTTATACTTTTGTCATACAAAACTAATCGATTTGATATGTCAATACGGGCTTGTTTTCTCTGGAACAAGAAGGTTACGAGTGAGAGGGGGGCACTTCTATAGGAAATAAGCCCAGAGATAGATTCAATAACCAAAAGACATTAGATGTGCTCGAAACATGAAACAATTAGTGAAATTACAAAAATTGGTTCAAGATGTGCATATTTAGGAACAAAACAGCATTGTACACTTAACATAAGCTTAAGAATGAAGAGTCTGCACCTGTTCTCTCTACCAGGAAGAGGCTCTATCTAGGTAATTAAAGCATACTGTATCCAAGGAGATCAAGATACAAGCAAACTATAGATGATCAGGGACATTAATTAAAACGTAAAGATAGTGAATCATGTTCATTCTACTCCCTCCGTACCATTTTAGATGATGTTTTAGGGTTAAATTTTTATTCCACAATACTTAAAAGTTTTCATGTTTTTCCACAAAAATACCAATAACACCCTTACATTTTGTTTTGGAGCTATAAACTTATTTTTAAATTCACTAATCACAATTAATGTTTAAAGACTTTACAAGCGATTTGTTGGTGATATTGTTAAGTATATTTTATATATATTGCATTTATATCAAAAATAGTACTCCCCACCCCTAAAACATATTATTTTATTAATTAATGCCTCATTTATTTTGCATACCGAACTTGAATTGGTTAAAAGAATTATTCACGCACGTATGTCGTTCAGATTATTACCGAATCACGAACCGTTGACCGGATTTTTTATCAATTTAATTTTTACAAATCCTTATAATACTCATACGCTTTGCCGCTTCTTTACATGCCGTATCCCGAATTACTAACTAAGCTCTGTCATTCTTTTTCCCCTCTCTCCTCCTTTTCCTCTCTCTCTCACGTCCCCCACCCACTCTCCCTCTCTCTCACCCTCTCTCTCCATCATCTCACGAACCCCCACTCCCTTCCCCTCTCTCTCCCTCTCTCTCTCCATCACATTTTTTCTTTTAACCAAAAAATTATCTCTATCGTCGAATTATTCGGATTTGGGCCACTTTTTGAGCGTGACTATTCGGGTGTTTCAATCTTGATTGATAGTGCGACTGCGAGCAAATGATAGGAGAAAAGTAGCCAGATTTAGTGTTAACTTTTTTCTCATATTTTTTTTCATGATTTGCAACACTTTTTGGCAAATCTATCACTCAAAACTCTCCCATAAGACTTAGCCACACTTTTTTCTTGATTTACAACTCATGACCCACACGTGGAGTGGGTAGAGTAGCCAAAGCTAATCCTTTTCTTTCTCTCTTTTAATAATGCAGCAGAACTAATCCATCCAAGTTTCAAATCTTTATCAAGTTGAACTGCCTCTCTTTTCATCTCTTCTCAACACTCTATCTCTCTCTACTTCTACTTCTGCTTCTGCTTGCTAAAGAATCAAAGAATATCCAAACTCAAATTGTTTTATTAATTCTTGAATTTTATATATCACTTCTTTTGCTTTTCCACCAGCAAGGATAGCCAAATCTCTTACTCTCAACTTTGATTTGATGGCTTGAGTTTTGAAGCTAAATAAAGATTGAACGGGTTATTTTAATCTCTCCGTTGTTTCATGTTTAGCTGTCTGATCCATCTCAATTATCCTACTCTTTCCTCTCATTTATCAGAAATCTGATTTCAATTTTTATTTTTATTTTTTTCTCCATGATTATGTGTTTCTATATGAAACCCACTAATATCTGAATTTTGTTACATTGTTTGATTGACTTTACAGGATGAAAAAAAGAAAGAATAGACAATTGATGTTCTTGAGAAAACTGCTGCTCGGAAAAAGTTAGGTTGGAGAACAACGTTGGGTTCACGGATCTGGATGATACTCGGACCCGATAGTCTGTCTTCTACACCCGCGTTCGAACCTGGATTGACCCGAAATCTCTGTAAACATACTGTAGATTTTCTTTTTTACAGAAAAACTAATTTCTAATTCAGAATTTTGTTCGAATTGACTAAAATAAAAGGTTCAATCACTTAAATGGACACTTGTGTTTCATTTGATTGTTCATGCTAACTGACTGATGTTTTCATTTGATTATCATAACCATAATTCGTTAAACTTGAATCTATCATGAAACACCCAACCATTATCAGACTTTTTTTCTTCTTCTTTTTCGAAATTAAAAAAAAAAGGAAGAAAAAACCTCATTTTCTTCCGGGCGAATTTAGGGGCCAACCAAAAGGATTTAGGGGCCAACACTAAAAGACAAAAAGGTCACCTAAACGTAAAAATGGGTCATTCCTTAACCGATTAAGCCGTATTGGCGAAATTACCCTTATACATTCGGAAGTTAAAGGCCAAAATTATCTACCGAATGTAGTGGTTCAATCCTCGACGTGCCAAAACTCGATTATGGTTCCATGGTGGTCAGTGCATATGGTTTGGAGTTTTTGGCCACTTTACATTCGGAGGTTATATTCTTAACTTATCTTTCGAATGTAAAAATTCAAAAAAATACAAATTATGAGTTTTTTCGAAAATCAGAATTTTGGGCCACTTTACATTCGGGAGTAAGAGTATTTACTTATCTTCCGATTGGCCCAAAATCCTGAATTTCGAAAAACACTAATCTTTGGAGATTTTGTAATTGTTACATTCGGAAGATAAGTAAAAGTTTTTACTTCCGAAAGTGTGTTGGTCGGGCCCTTGGAACCGCCTAGAGCCATGGCGTGGTTGGTTTTGAGCTGTCATATTCTGGGAGGATATGTCATTTGCATAAACCTCTCGAATATAAGATGGCCCAAAATCCGAATTTGGGAAAAATGAAGATTTTTCTCGTTTTGAACGTGCAATAATCAGACGATATTTCATAAACCTATACCTCCGAATGTGTGTTGGCTAACCCTCTACCATGGCCCTTGGAACCGCCTAGAGCCATGTCGTGGTTGGTTTTGAACCTGTCATATTCGGAGGATAAGTCATTTGCATAAACCTCCGAATATACGATGGCCCCAAAATTAGAATTTGGGAAAAATGAAGATTTTTCTGGTTTTGAACGTGCAATAATCGGACGATATTTCATAATCCTAAAATTTTCGAACTTTGGTACTACCATAATCGGTAGATAAAAATCTATATTATCTACTGATTATGGAAGATGTTCTTGGATTTACACTAGCAGAAACATAATCGGTAGAAAACTATCTACTTTATCTACCGATTATGGATGATGTTCTTAAGAAACGATGATGTTTTGAACGTGCTCGAAAATTCGGTTACTCTGCCGGAAGTGGACTGATTAGAAAAAAAAAAAAGGTTTTGAAGATCAAAAAAATCGTAACGAGAGGGCTATGCCCCCCGAACCCCCCCCCGGACAATGGCAGCAATATGCTCCTGAACCACTACATTCGGAAGATAATTTTGGCCCTTAACTTCCGAATGTGTAAGGGTAATTTCGCCAATACGGCTTAATCGGTTAAGGGATGACCCCTTTTTACGTTCGGGTGACCTTTTTTGTCTTTTAGTCTGGCCCCTAAATCCTTTTTCATGGCCCCTAAATTCGCCAGGTTTTTCTTCACATATTTTTTTCTTCTGGTCTGAATGTTTGATTGTTCATGCTCCACATATTTTTCTGAAATATTTTATAAGGAAAAGAAAAAAAAAACCCTCCTTTGAAATAGTAAACAATTAAATTCAAGAACCAAATGTTCATCTTACAACATTCCATCGACGTAAAAAAACTCAACAGCTTTCTCTATTTTCTTCGATTTACAACAAAATGTTTTGATTTGTGATACTTATACATAACCAATTTTTATCTTCTTCTTCGTGTAGAAAAAGGTTGGAATTGCTTTTGCTAAGGAAATGTTTGATTCAATGCCTGGGATACATATCTAATCTTGGAATTATAATTGGGTTGGTGAGAATGGCATTTGGATGGTTATGAGAAGTTAATTTTATGACGAAAAAATCCTTACAAGCAACACCTGTGCTCAATGCACTGCATTTGGTGTCTGATATTAATTACTTTGACATCTGTTGGTATGCATTAATTATTTTTTTTTGCATTTGTTTGTGGGCGAAATGGAAATGTGTTTAGTTTTATTAAGTAATTCTGCAATTTCTATCAGCCAATCTAAAAGAGATAAAAATAAGTAAGATCTTTTTTTTTTTTTTCTGTTTTCGGAAGTAAATAATGTCTCAGGCTTCCGAAGCAAGACCAACAAGAGGAGTGGTGGTGGCTGCAACCCTATAGTATCTAAGGTGGTCTGGTATCACTTGATAAGTTATAGGCATGTCATCTTTTTGGTCGGCCTCCCCACCGCACGCGGTCATCTGGTATATTAATGGACTCGTCAATTTTTCCTCACTGTATTCTTGGGGGAGGTGTCATAAAACTCATTCTTATCAGTTTACTCCAACATCACACCGGATAATTTCAATGCCGACTTCTACTCTCATTTCAACTCCATTAATCTCTTTCGTGCAACATATTTTTGTTAGAAAAAAAAAAACAATGTTTTGTTTTAATCAAAAAATGCATGGACCATGTTTTGATCCCAAGACCTATTGCTCCCTAGATGTTTTTTCATGTGAATGAATAAAACATTAGTCCCATATAGACTAAAACACTAAGAGTTTTAGACTTAAATAGCATTGGTTTAGCCTTAAGGGTATGGCCCTTTGGGTCTTTAGACCTTTGTGTATGGGGAAATCCCTAGACTATGGCAAGGTTGCCTAAACCTTATTGCATTTCTTATTGCCTTTCCCGTTCGCGCGGTGCTTCGCACAGAAGCACGCACGCTCGGCTCGGCGAGGGCGTGGGAGTGGGAGTGGGAGTGGGCTCGGCTCGGCTCGGCGAGGGCGTGGGAGTGGGAGTGGGAGTGGGAGTGGGAGTGGGAGTGGGAGTGGGTGTGGGTGTGGGTGTGGGTGTGGGTGTGGGTGTGGGTGTATCCGACGTGGGAGTGGGAGTGGGTGTGGGTGTGGGTGTATCCGACCCATTATTTTCACTGAAATTTACCACACGCTTCTCCCACACATGTAAAGAATTTTATTCTTTGCCTTCTCGGTTTTGGATATCCGACAGCCACTAGTAGCATCTTTAGTCACACACGGTTAATTCTCACGCGTGAATTCTCTTAACTGTTTTCATCGTAAAGAATCTTTAATCTCACGCGTGTGGACACCTGTGCACAGAGATTTCTCGTCGAGAAGAATCTTACCCGACAGATGCGTTTTTTACTGTTATTTTAACGGATGCTTTTTGCTTTTACTCGTCCGACAAATTGATTGCGTGATTTATGGATCTGTGTCTCAAACGTTCGAATTCTTACCTATAAATACGAGTTAAGGTTTTCAGTTTAAAGACATACCATTCAGAACTCTTATCTTCTGAATTTCTCCTTCTTCTCTAATTATTTTCAGAAACTTAAGTTCTTATTAATATTTGTCTTAAAACTCAGAAAACGTTCAGTTCTTTTCTGAAACAAGTTGTAGTTTACAAAAACATAATTTTGTATAACTACTTCTTGATTTACAGAATTTTAGTTCACAGAAATATAGTTTACAGAAACATAAAATTGTTTTTATATTACTCAGAAACAATTTGTATTTTCAATTTGAGTTTTTGTTTTTAACTTTGGCTGCCAAGTTCTAAGGGTTCTCTCTGTGTATGCTACACATACGTGCCTCTACTAAGTTTATTGAGTTATTTGTTACTACTTTCAGTGTAATCTAAGTATTATTTCCCATTTGCATTCGATTATTGTAATTAATTCCAACAATCTAAAGGTAATATCGTGCCTTATTGTAATATTGTAATACTGTAATATTCTTTGTTGTAAGAACATGGGAAAGAATACTGTAGAAAAACCACCAAAGTTCAGTGGTAAGGACTTTAAGAGATGGCAGTCTAAAATGCTATTCTTCCTAAACGACCAAAGGTTAGATGGATATGCTTTAGAAAAACCCTCGAGAAAACTTCATCGCCGTGGTAATGAAGATAAATTGGACAGGTGGAATAGGAAGAATTATTTGTGCAAGAATCATATTCTTAACTGTCTTGATGACTCCTTGTATGACTTCTATAATGCAAAAGAAGATTTTAATGCTTTTGATTTATGGGAAGCTCTAGAAGAAAAATATCATGTTGAAGCTGCTGGAAGTAAGAAGTTCTTGATGGCTAAGTTCTTAGAATACAACATGACTGACGAAAAGCCTGTGGTAGAACAGTTCGTCGAACTTCAACTCCTCATCAGCGAGATTCTTGCTGAAGGCATGACTTTTGATGAAGCTCTACAAGTATCGGCTGTGATTGAAAAGCTTCCACCCTCATGGAGCGAATATAAGAGGAGGCTGCGACACAAGACTCGTGAAATCACCATGGTGGAGCTTGGCAAAAAGATCCAGGTTGAGGAGCTTATGTGCAGCAAGGACAAGAGCATGATGCTGAGCAAAAACATGTCCAACAAAGCTCATGTTTTGGACGATAAAGCTGCTTCAAAGAAAACTCCTGGAGAATCCAGCAAAATGGGTAATAGACGTAACAGACGTCGAAAACCCAGAGGTAACAATTTTAAGCCTAGAGGTGGTGTCACTAAGCACACCATCAAAGGCGACTGTTTTAATTGTGGTAAACCTGGACATATGGCTAAAGACTGTGAGGCCCCTAAAAGGATCAAATATGATCCAAAACAGAAAAATAAGGCAAACATAGTAGAGGACTCTGGATATTTCACTGGCATGGTGTCTGAAGTCGACCTTGTCTCTAGTATGAATAATGTGAGAGACTGGTGGCTTGATTCTGGAGCCACCAAGCATGTCTGTAAATTCAGAAATGCTTTCTCCTCCTATGCCATAGTAGGAGATGATGAGAAACTGTTCATGGGAAACTCTTCCACCGCGAAAGTGGTGGGGAAAGGCAAGGTCGAACTGAAGCTAACTTCAGGAAAAACTCTCGCATTGAATGACGTATTCTATGTCCCAGACATATGCAAAAATCTTATCTTAGAAACCATACTGCTAGGAAAAGGTTTTAAAATTGTTGTTGAGTCCAATACTGTTGTGATTTCTAAGCATGGTGAATTCGTAGGAAAAGGTTATGTTACCGATAACATGATTAAGCTTAGTGTATCTGATTTGAAATTGAATGTTAATGCATCTTCTTCTGTTTATGTTTGTGACTCCTCACATGTTTGGCATGATAGACTTGGGCATGTCAATTTCAAATCGCTAGACAGACTTGCTAATTTAGGTTGCATACCAAAAATAAACTTTGATAAAAAACAAAGATGTGAAATCTGTGTTGAATCTAAATATGCAAGAAAACCATTTAATAAAAGTGTTGAACGTAGAACAGTTCCTTTGGAATTAATACACTCGGATTTAGGAGACTTGAAATCAACACCAACAAGAGGTGGTAGAAAATGGTATATCACTTTCATAGATGATTACTCACGATACTGTCAGGTTCATCTTCTTAGAAGTAAAGATGAGGCCTTAGAGGCTTTCAAGTTTTATAAACTTGAAGTAGAAAACCAAAAAGGAGTTAAGATTAAAACCCTTAGGTCTGACCGTGGCGGTGAGTATGTGATACCCATAGGAGAGTTTTGTAAAAATAATGGAATCATACATGAAACCACTGCACCATATTCACCTGAATCGAATGGTGTAGCCGAAAGAAAAAATAGAACACTCATAGATATGGTAAATGCTATGTTAACAAGTTCAGGGTTATCTTCGAACTTGTGGGGGGAAGCTATCCTCTCGGCATGCTATATTTTGAACCGAGTTCCATTTAAAAAATCAGATAAAACTCCCTACGAATTGTGGAATGGTAAACAACCTTCCTATACATACTTTAAAGTGTGGGGGTGTTTGGCCAAGGTGGCCATTCCTCATCCCAAGAAAACTAAAATAGGTCCTAAAACAATTGACTGTGTTTTCATAGGATATCCTGAGCATACAAATGCTCACAGGTTTATGGTCATCAGTTCTGACCACAATAACATTGGTCTGAACACCATAATGGAATCAAGAGATGCTGTGTTTTATGAACACATATTTCCTTTAAGGTCTGGACCTCGTAAAAAGGTCCATGATGATCTCCCGGATGTTCCATCGACTAGTCAAACTCCAACTTTGGAGTATGAGACTGAACCAAGAAGAAGTAAGAGGGTTAGAACTGAAACAAGTTTTGGCCCTGATTTTTTGACTCTTACGGTAGAGTCTGAACCCCAAACCTATAAGGAAGCTATGACTTCTCCGAAGCTCCTTTCTGGGAAGAAGCTTCATTAAATGAATGGGAGTCCATTCAGCAAAATGAAACTTGGGAGCTTGTAGACTTGCCTCCTGGAAGTAAATCCATAGGTTGCAAATGGGTGTTCAAAAGGAAACTAAGAATAGATGGAACTATAGATAAATATAAAGATAGGTTGGTAGCTAAAGGCTATAGACAACAGGAAGGAGTAGATTTCTTTGATACCTATTCACCAGTCTCTAGAATCACCTCGATTAGAATGTTGATTGCTATTGCTTCAATTTATGATTTGCATATACATCAGATGGATGTTAAAACTGCTTTTCTATATGGTGAATTGAATGAAGAAATTTATATGGATCAACCTGAAGGCTTTATAGTAAAAGGTTATGAAAACAAAGTATGCAAGTTAAACAAATCTCTTTACGGTTTAAAACAAGCACCTAAACAGTGGCATGAAAAATTTGATCATGTTATGATTACTAATGGTTTCAAGGTTAATGAATCTGATAAATGTGTTTACATTAAATCTGTGTATGATTCTCATGTTATTGTTTGCCTATATGTTGATGATATGCTCATATTAGGCAGCAACCTTGATATTATTAATACCATTAAAAGCATGTTTAGAGATAATTTTGACATAAAAGACTTAGGCCCTACTGATGTAATCTTAGGGATGAAAATCAGAAAGACGTCTGATGGATATAGTCTTAGTCAATCTCATTATGCTGAAACCGTATTAAAGAGATTTAATTATGAAAATGCTAAACCTGCGTCTACTCCATTTGATCCCACTTGTAAATTGAAAAAGAACAAGGGTGAGGGTATTGATCAACTTGAGTATTCTCGCATTATTGGTAGTCTTATGTATCTTATGAACTGTACAAGACCTGATATTGCTTACTCGTGAGTAGATTAAGCAGGTATACTTGCAACCTGGGCAAGGGATCACTGGAATGCTCTCTTCAGAGTTTTACGTTACCCGAGAGGGACCTCAAACTATTGCTTAAGTTTTGGGAAGTATCCTGCTGTACTGGAAGGGTATTGTGATGCCAACTGGATATCAGACTCAGAAGAGTGCAAATCTACTAGTGGGTACATCTTCTTGCTTGGAGGTGCGTCTGTCTCATGGAAGTCTACCAAACAGACATGTATAGCTAAATCCACTATGGAGTCTGAGTTTATAGCCTTGGAAAAAGCTGGAGAGGAAGCTGAATGGATGCGATGTTTCCTGGGAGGAATTCCACTCTGGCCCAAGCTTGTGTCTTCAATTGCCATCCACTGTGACAGTGAAGCTGCTCTTGGTTGCGCAAAGAACAATGTATACAACGGGAAGTCTATACATATACGAAGAAGACATAAGACGGTGAAACAACTACTCTCTACTGGTATTATCTCGATAGACTTTGTAAAATCCAAAGATAATCTTGCAGATCCTTTGACAAAAGGCTTAACCAGAGAGAAAGTTAAATTTACATCGAGGGGGATGTGACTTAAGCTCATTGAATAAATCACCATGAAGGATACTCAACCTTGTGATTGGATTTCCAAGATCAAGGTTCAATGAGACAACTAATTTATGGTGATATTGAGAAAGCACTATCTTTGTCCCTCCCTATGGTGTAATCGTGCGATAGTGCTGCCTGCAGAAATTAAGGATGATCTTTTGCGATCTTAATGGGTACCATGGCTTTGATTAAAGCGGGGTGTGGCAGGACACTCTTTATGGACCCACCTTTGTGGATGTTGGAAGTGTGGCCGCTTTCTATGAGAATATGAGCTGATTCTCTAGAGACATTCATTAAGTCCGGGATTTTAGCCCACGGCCAAAATGGGCACAACCGCAAGAGCTTGGCAGCTGTTTTCTTCGGTTGAGGCATCAAGTGTGGCTGTTATTTCTGAATTGCATTCTTTGTTGGCGGTTCAAGACATTGCGTTCACCGTATCAACAAGCAGTTCAGGTAACCTCTCACTAAGTTAAGGTTCAATCCTTGGGACACCTTAGCCTATTTTGTTGCCTTATGTTTTATCGTGTTTTATCGACATGTTTTATTATTCATGTGGGGGATTGTTAGAAAAAAAAAAACAATGTTTTGTTTTAATCAAAAAATGCATGGACCATGTTTTGATCCCAAGACCTATTGCTCCCTAGATGTTTTTTCATGTGAATGAATAAAACATTAGTCCCATATAGACTAAAACACTAAGAGTTTTAGACTTAAATAGCATTGGTTTAGCCTTAAGGGTATGGCCCTTTGGGTCTTTAGACCTTTGTGTATGGGGAAAGCCCTAGACTATGGCAAGGTTGCCTAAACCTTATTGCATTTCTTATTGCCTTTCCCGTTCGCGCGGTGCTTCGCACAGAAGCACGCACGCACGCTCGCTCGGCTCGGCGTGGGCGTGGGCGTGGGCGAGGGCGAGGGCGAGGGCGAGGGCGTGGGAGTGGGAGTGGGTGTGGGTGTGGGTGTGGGTGTATCCGACCCATTATTTTTACTGAAATTTACCACACGCTTCTCCCACACATGTAAAGAATTTTATTCTTTGCCTTCTCGGTTTTGGATATCCGACAGCCACTAGTAGCATCTTTAGTCACACACGGTTAATTCTCACGCGTGAATTCTCTTAACTGTTTTCATCGTAAAGAATCTTTAATCTCACGCGTGTGGACACCTGTGCACAGAGATTTCTCGTCGAGAAGAATCTTACCCGACAGATGCGTTTTTTACTGTTATTTTAACGGATGCTTTTTGCTTTTACTCGTCCGACAAATTGAACGCGTGATTTATGGATCTGTGTCTCAAACGTTCGAATTCTTACCTATAAATACGAGTTAAGGTTTTCAGTTTAAAGACATACCATTCAGAACTCTTATCTTCTGAATTTCTCCTTCTTCTCTAATTATTTTCAGAAACTTAAGTTCTTATTAATATTTGTCTTAAAACTCAGAAAACGTTCAGTTCTTTTCTGAAACAAGTTGTAGTTTACAGAAACATAATTTTGTATAACTACTTCTTGATTTACAGAATTTTAGTTCACAGAAATATAGTTTACAGAAACATAAAATTGTTTTTATATTACTCAGAAACAATTTGTATTTTCAATTTGAGTTTTTGTTTTTAACTTTTGCTGCCAAGTTCTAAGGGTTCTCTCTGTGTATGCTACACATAGAGGAGAACTAACAGTAGTTGTATCCTGGAGGTAATTTGTAAATTGCTATAGCATCTCAGAGGAGTAGCAGGCAATATTACCTTTAGCTCAGCGTATCTCATACGTGCCTCTACTAAGTTTATTGAGTTATTTGTTACTACTTTCAGTGTAATCTAAGTATTATTTCCCATTTGCATTCGATTATTGTAATTAATTCCAACAATTTTATCACATGGGTGATTTTCAAAATGGTAATTGAGTGTTATACATCTTAGATTACGCTCATTTATACCGGGAATATAGAGTTTTATATTAGGAATTTGCTAAACTATTTGCTTTAAATTAATTAATAATGTTTGAGCTTTTTAGAAAAGTTGGCACAAATTTATGAGTCAGGGTGTGAATAAGATTGTGCATAAATCCTCACACATGTATGTATACATATAACACGTAAAATGCTTCAAAAAAAAAAATATAACACGTAAAACTAACAAAAATTGCTGATTTTGGAATATCATAGTTTTACTCACCAAAGTCATTATGATTTTTTTTCACACAAATTTAGTCAATGAAACCAAAATTTTGCTACACCAATTGAATTGGTTACATAACCCAATGCTATATGAGTCTCAATGTCGTTATTTCACGATATTATTCACAGAATTTTAAAAATGCCAAATGAGGTTCTACAACTAATCAATGCCGAAGAGAGCTCCGTGAATCGGGAGATAAACGATTCAAATCACCCATCGTCAAAAATCAAAATCTCTTTCACCTACAACCCTATTTCCCAAACCATCTGCCATGATTGTTTCAATTCTTACCAACTAAACCTCATATCCACCGGCCCTTTCACGATGTAGTCAATTAAATGATGGGGGTGCTCTGATTAAACGTTGGTGTTTCCCCTTAACCTAATGTTGGTGATACCGATTTTACCTAATTTTCATGCTGTGGTCTTTTCAATGGAGTTAACTATCAATTGTTTCCAAATGATAAACTATGAACATTAAATTCAACTGATTTGTTAACGTTTTCTACACAATCTGGTTTGATCTCAAAAGTAATTCTGATTTCTTCTTTGAAGAATTTCATCAACATGAGATTTCACCTTTCTCCCCTATGTTCAGACAGAAGGTCTTCAATACAACGGGTCTTTACTACAAGTTCCAAGGAAGCACTGTTCAAGCACCTATTGTTATTGTTGTCTTCTCAGAACCCTTTTTTATACACATCTGAAGATAAGGTTTTTGAAGTGAGCCCTTTCTAGCTATAACCAATATCAACTCATCAAAAACAACTCCATGTAATCTGCAAAACCTAATTATCACAAATCCAATTTTCTCAATGGTTTTATCAATTTAAAACAGGTTACTCTTTACCCATTTCACCTATAAATACTGCTTAACAATCTCTATTCCTTAATCCCTTTCTCCTTCTTCTCCCTAACTCCTTGCATGTTTTTACTTTCACTTGCTCTATTTGTTTGTCCTGTTTCACTTTATGTTGCTATCTCTATGTCTAGGAGAGTTACTAGAGATGTCTTTTTCAATAGTTTTATTGGTTATCATGCTAGGAATCACTCTATTCCTGTTAGGCAATGGCAAGATCAATTGGTTGGTTGTTTTATAACAAAAATGAACAAAAACTCATTTCATTTAAGAAATTCTTTAAAATATAGATGGAAGTTGCTTGGTGAGATTTCTGTTAGCAAGCTTGGTAGGGGCATTTATCTGATTAAGTTTGAATCCAGTCTTGAGATGTTTTTGATTCTTAGGCAAGGAACTAGGGTGATTTATGGAGACACTTTTTTATTTCATCCTTGTAACTTCTCTGTACTCCCTGAAAACATTGAAATAACCTCTGAGATTTTTGATTTAACCCTTCACAAGCTCTACCCAGAGCAATCTAGAATCATTAATGTCAAAGAAAACACTCAGGTTTTTGGAGAACTAATTGCATTTGATGACCCGATTCACCATTACAATGGTTACAACTCTATGAAAATAAGGCTCAGAATGGATATTTCTCAACCACTACCAGTTGGTACTAATGCTCCTAATGATAGAATGTCTACTAACTGGATTGATTTTGTTTATCAAGAGCTGCCCAGATTATTCTGCAGCTTCTGTCATATACTTGGCCATGAACACCAAGACTGCATTGAAATATACTTGCTCAACCACCAACATTTGCTGCCTCAAGCTCCTGCACCAGTTCCACTTCAACCAAATCTACAAGCTCTAGGGCCTTTTATTGAACCTGAATATGATGATGATTATTTCGAAGATATGATTCACAATGTGGACCTTGAAGACCATGATTCTGATTGGAGTGACTGGGGCTCAAACCCTTTTGGCTCCCCTGTATCCTATGATCAAAACAAGTCTTCCATTTCATTCTTCGATGGAGAAGGGTATTAGCAAGAAGGGTTTCACTCTGACTCGTCCTCAGATTTTGCAAGAACCATCTCTGAAGCTTGGATGGTTGAAGCAAATAACTTTTTTGAAGAACCAATCTCTGAAATGGTCTCTCTTACACCATCTCAACCTGCTGATTTACATCAACCTTTCAGTCTTGCAATTTTCCTGGTATCATACATTGAGGATTCGGAACTCATTTCAGACTCTGAACTGCTAAGTCCGGCCATAAAGAGATTCAACCCTGAGCAGCAATCTTTCCTTCAAAGTTCAGGCATTGGTTCCTCATCAGGTCCAAAGATCACAAGTTTAGTCACTAGTGAAGACTATGAGCAGTGGACTAGTGTCTCCTAGCCGGCTAAAAGGTTCAAGCTTGATACTATCGATCACTCAGTATTTACACCATCAATCAGTTCCATCATCTGCACCTTCAACACTACCTATATTGGAGAAGGCTCTACACAACCAGTCTCTCAGGATCCACCTGCAACTAATAAGTAATAACAACACCAACAAATCTTCATGATCACACACACCCAAAGCAAAAGACACATTCAAGGGCCAGTGGATATCGCTTAAATTTTTGGTTCACTCTGTCAATAACCCATCTTTATATGTATATTATCCTTGCTAGTTTTCTCAAGTATTACCTAGGTTGAGTTGGTGGTTTTATAAGCTTTTGGTTACCACCCTTTTTGCTTGCTCACTTGGTCTATGTTCCATATATATAGATCTTGTTTGTATGCATCTATTTACTATGTTCAATAGTGATATATAAGCTTCTAATATGCTGCTTTCTTAAGATAAACTTCAGAATTTTATTCTTACACCGTTGATTTCAATTGTCTATAACTACCTCAATAAACTGCCTTTGAACTACTTCATCTGAACCTAATAGCTATTTCACTGCCC
This sequence comes from Papaver bracteatum, assembly GCA_023529315.1. Classification (NCBI taxonomy): domain Eukaryota; kingdom Viridiplantae; phylum Streptophyta; class Magnoliopsida; order Ranunculales; family Papaveraceae; genus Papaver; species Papaver bracteatum. Next base: position 98,167 of record JAJJWX010002496.1, read on the forward strand.
TTCTCTAATTTTCCTAGAACTTATACTGATCTTCCTTTTACATTGATATTGCATTGAATTTCTCTAAACTGCTCACTGCCTTCTCATTTGCTCTATCCATTTTAACTGCTAATTTTTGTTAACTCAATACCTATATCTTTATCTGCTTTGCTATTCGACCTTGCACTGATTCCTATCTCTAAATTTCTTAGAACTTGTAACGAAATACTTTTGCACTAAACTTACACTAATCTTGCACTGATCTTGCTCTGGAATTTCGTTGAACTTGTTCTTAACTTATACTAAACTGTATTGATTGCTCACTTGGTTTAGAAACCCATTACATCTGCCGATATATATCATCTCAAATCCTTTTTTTGTATATGATCTCGGCAATATAGTCCCATCTAGATTGTTAACTTATATTACTATTAATTTTGGTTTTAATTGGTAGATATCAAATATCTTAACTTTAAAATTGAAAAAATCTTCTTAGCTTATTTCTAATGTGAATTTTTAGTCATCTAACTTCTGGTCTTTTACCAGAATTAAACCCATTAAGATTTGCAACTGTCTCCTTTCATTTCCATCTTTTTAACTTGTTCATGCACCCTGGGTTATTCTCTTAATGTATTGTATCTAACTTCCTCTCTGGTTATCACTAGGACCTTCCTTTTGGGTTTCCATTTTACAGGCCTTTCTTCCTTAAAGCCCACTATAAATTTATATTACCATTCCGTCCTAGCCTCCCCACTCTTCCCACCTACAACAAAGAACAATTAATCTAGTAATCATAACCCACAATGACTATCCTAGCTTGAAATTTTCAAGGCATAAACCTGCCTTCATCTATTCAACACTTAAAAGGATTAGTCTCCTTACACAAACCTAGCATATTATTTATCTCTGAAACTTTAGCTAACGAGCAATACATTAGAAGATTATCACAAACCCTTCAATTCAATAATTGGTTCACCGTCCCAAAAATTGGAAAACGAGGGGGACTATGCTTAATGTGGGAAGACAACCTAAACATCCAAATCTTATTTCACTCTCAGAACTTCATCCATACAAAAGTTACACCACCACCTCCATAACGACCATGGTTCTGCACGGGCGACTATGGCCCACCGCACCCTGATACAAGAAAAATTCTTAGGCAAGAATTTCCAACAATCTTTCACAACATCAATCCATCCATACCTTAGTTACTACTAGGAGACTTTAATTACGTCCTTGATCAATCGGAAAAAAAGGAGGAAGACAAGTAACATATGCTCAATCTCAACCTCTCCTCACTCTAATGGACCAGACGGGTTTTATCGATCTAGGATTCCGAGGAGACCCCTACACCTGGACAAATAACCAAATGGGGCAAGATAACATTCTAGAAAGATTAGATAGATCTATGGCTACCCAACTTTGGAGGACGGAAAATCCACATGCAGCAGTTACTCATCTTCCAAGAATAACATCTAATCATGCACCTATACTATTACAAGAGAAAGCAATGGACTGGGGAGGAACAAAAAATTATAAATTTGAACATCTATGGCTCTCTCATCCACAAATCAGGCAAGTAGTTCAATCGGCTCTGGAGCAACAGCAAGATATTGAACCTACCCTTGACCTCCAACTCAAACTAATAACAACCAGACAAACTATCTTGGAATGAAACAAAATAACCTTTGGCCACCTACCAACTATGATCAAGAAATCAACAACCAATATCAAATACACTCAACATCAATGTGCAACACAAGCGGGAGCCGACCTGGAATATTGGCTGAATCAAGGAAAACAACTAAAAATAAACCATGTAGAACTTCTACAATGTCATGCGACATACTGGCAACAGAGATCTAGAATTCAACGGCTACAATCAGGCGATCTCAACACAACCTTTTTACACACTAAAGCTACCATCCATAGAGCATCTAAAAATATACAACAACTACAAGACCCACAAAACAATTGGATTGACAAAAAAGAAGACGTCATCCAACTCATTCTGGATCACTACTATCAACAATATACGGTGCCACCTACAGTAATAAATGAAGAGCTCTTTACAAAAATCAGACCAAGATTAACTCCCAGACAGTCAAGCCTACTTACGAAGGAAGTAACTACAATGGAAATCAAACAAGCACTCTTCTCCATAAATTCTGAAAGTGCTCCGGGTCCAGATGGCTATACAAGTAAGTTTTTCAAAGTTTTCTGGGAAACAACTCACACCCAATTAATAGCAATGGTTCGGAGTTTCTTTAATAAATTAAATATGCATCCTCTAATGAACCACACGAACATAATACTTATACCTAAAGTCGAACATCCTTCAAAAACTTCTCAGTTCAGACCCATAGGACTCTGTAACGTCACATATAAAATCATTTCAAAAATTCTAGTCAATCAACAAAGATTAATACACGATAACATAGCTATTGCTGGAGAACTATTCCATCATATCAAAACCTCCAACCTCACCAAAGACCCAAAAATAGTTCCCAAACTAGACATCCAGAAAGCCTACGACAACTTAAATTGGGGATTCATCAAAACTTCATTTACAAAACTTGGATCTCCTCAAACCTTCATAGACTACATTATGTTATGTGTCACATCAGTTACATACTCGATCAACATTAATGGTACACCCCATGGATACATTAGCCCAAGTAGAGGTATCAAACAAGAAGACCCACTATCTTCCTATATTTTTATCATCTGTGCTGAAATCCTATCTACAAACCTGGGAAACCTTCAAAACCATAAACTAGTTCAAGGACTTAACATATCAAAAAAAGCACCACCAATTATGCATTTAATTTACACGGATGATTTACTAATTAAATACAAAGCCTCAGACCTGAGTAACCAACACATTAAAAACCTACTCCAATCCTATAGCACTTCTGCAGGACAAATAATTAATACTACCAAATCAGTAATCATCCATCACCCACACTTAGACCCAAACAAGATAAATGATCTTCGGAAATTCTTCAACATGCCGGCTACATCAAAACCTCCAACTTATCTTGGAGTCTAGTTCAAACATGGGAGGAAATCCAATCAAACCTTTGCTCCCCTCCTTCAGCGGTTAGCCCGAAAAGCTAAAGGATGGATGACAAAATGCCTAACTCCAGCCAGAAGACTCACTCTAATCAAAACCTCCCTAACTCCCACCTCAAATCACATCATGCAAACACAAAACCTACCAAGCAATATCCACAAACAAATAGATCGTATCACCAGAGATGTTTTCTGGGGACGTGACTCAAAAACTAGAAAACTCCACCCTATAGGATGGGATAAAGTAACAAAACCATTAAACTAAGGAGGATTAGGAATAAGGAAGAGCAGTGAACATAATAAGGCACTTCTCATGAAAAGAATCTGGAATCTACATGAATAACCTAATTCTATATGTGGAAGTCTATTCAGTGCAAAGTATCTAGATCACCAACCAATCCTATAGGGCATAGATTATGTACCCTCCTCCTCAGCCCTCAATGAAGACAACTGGCTTCAATGGTCCCCACCATGCAACATCTAATGTTTCATCGTATTGGAAATGGATTATCAACCCCAATAGAAGCCAATTGGATCCTGCATTTAACAAATCTAGACCCGATACAATGCTTCCCAATCCGAATGGAAGCAGACATCATTGACCCAATATCCCATTCCTAGAATCATGAAAAATTAAGCACCCTTCCCAATCATATAATAAAAAAAATCATAAACATCCATCTCCCCAAAATAGCCCACAGGATACAATTATATGGCTACACTCAAAATCTGGAAATTACACTACCTCATCAGGATACAAATGTCTAACCCAAGGTCAACCATCTCACACCCCTCTACCTCCTACCAAATTTCTATGGACATTACCATGTCCACAAAAAATTCGGCTTTTCTTGTGGAAAGCCATAAATGAAGGATTATCAACCTTCTCTCTCCTACATCGCATCCATTTGACCAACTCAGACATATGCCCGAGATGTAACGTGGATCCAGAATTGGTAAGTCACATTTAAATCCACTGTCCAACGACAACTAATTCATGGAACACCTTATTCAATCACCCCACAAACCCACCAACCTCCAATCCCCCTACAACTTTCACCTTAACAAGCCAGACAACCATATGCCAAATCCTTCAACAACCGACGTCAGATTCTGCAATCTCCACTTTCTGTTTTCTATTATGGACCTTGTGGCTGGCAAGGAATGATCTAATATACCAACAATAGCAAACAACTTCAGAACAAATCATAGCATGGGCGCAGAAACTACAACAAGGATACTACGAGGCTCTACACTCTTTTCCGCCAATCATTCAAGGAGATACACCAACTTTTAACCACCCATTAAGAGATAAAAGGATATCAACAATATCAGTAGGATGGTCCACTCCGAACAACAACTGGATCAAGATTAACACAGATGGAGCAGCCATAGGTCATCCGGGATTTGCAGGAGCATGATTTATCTGCAGAGATTCAAACCCACAAACATTATTGGCTCTAGCTCAACCACTGGGAATTACAACATCACTAACCGCAAAAACTTGGGCGATGCTTTTAGCCTCAAGAACAACATCATAAAGACAATGGCCAAGGGTTCTCTTTGAAACCGACTCAGAAAACCTACTTCGCTTCATCACTTCTTCCAACCCTCCACCTTGGCACATAGCAGGAATGATTAAAGAAATCAAAATTAGACTTCAAAAAATCCCGCAGACAGCTATTCAGCATAACAACAGAGAAGGAAATCAAGCAGCCGACGGATTAGCAAATCATGCAGCGGATGGGATCAAACATGAAGCTCTTTAACTAAAATATGGGACCAGGCAATCCCATCCTTTATCAGTCAAATTTTATTTCATGACTCCGTGGGTACCACATACCCACGTCAAATTGTAAACTGAATTAATTTTTTTTTAATAAATGCTTCAAAAAACAACAACTAATCAATGCCTTCATGATTTTTTCCTTCGGTGGTGATCATGCCTGCTAATAGGGCTGCCATGCTAATAGGGCTGCCAGTTTACATGGTAGGCCTAGGATACCGAATAATTTCCAGTTTGTCCTGTACGATTCGATACGTTCTCATTAAACTGGTACATTCTATAGGTGATGATGTAGAGTACTGCTAACCACTAAGTATACGTTAAAGAAAAGTATTTCTCCAAACTGCCATTTTCAAAGTGAATCATTTAAAGATTTGATTTGATTTGATTATCAAGAAATGTTAATCGATATCAAGGTTGTGGCCTTCAATAAATTTCCCACGGACGCTAATGTTTTGTTTTATATGAGATGCACGGGTTTTCAATGATATCTAGTAAAAAATTTGTTGGATATTTTCAATAATTTAGAAACTAAAACTGTTTTCGTTTTTGGTTTGTCACTATAATGGGGAAGTGTTCTGTGTTGGATAAACACAATGGATGTTAGTTGGAGATGAAGGGACACCTCTAATAGGTGTAATGGTTCATAAAGGACACAACCATTCCCAACAGACACTTTATGTGTCTTTTGGAAGTGAAGAGGCATCTCCAATAGGCATGAATAACCCTATAAGTAGTGGAGGAATTCTCCCATTCTTGAGAATGAATTCAACCTGTTTTCTCTCTATCTAAAGCATCATCAGAAATCTCTCTCATGTGTTCTTGGTTGGGTCAAGGGGTGCAAACCTTGAATCCAATTTCCTGTTGTAGGGCTTTCATTGTATCCTGAAGGCATTATTTCGCATACCTGTTGCAATCGCCAATTTATATTAGGAGGGTAGAAATAATCGTCTAAAAGAAATCACCCGATCCTTGAAAGCTTTTGAGTACAACAACAATTTTCTTTATGTTTATTTCATCCTCCGTTTTTACCCATATTTTCCAACAGTTTTAGACGATTAATTTTTCGAGACGATAGAGGGTGAAATTTCTGCGTTAACAGATGGTTACAACGATATAAAGAGCACGTTTCGGAGATAAGTATAATATTTCCAACAATCTTAAAGACGATTCTATTTTTTTTATTTTCGGTTTCTTAGAATCATTGTGTGGTATACGCCTCTTGATGTGATTATGCGATTAGTTATACATATTCATTTATTGTGAAGTATTGGGTTGATATCTCCTTGTTGCCATGCACTAATTATTTTGACCGTTAGAATTGCATGCATGAAATGTTGGTTTATATCTTTCCCATTAAACTTTCTGTTCTCGGTGGATGTTGATAATGGTTATTGGCGGTTCACTAATCATTTTCGCCATCACCACTAGATGCATGCAATTCCTTCTACTCTGATCATCTATCCTCTTGATTATGATAGGCTTAATAGCACAATAATATATAGGATTTATTGTGAGTGCTAGGCAGAAATAAATAATTGATTTGATACTTTGTTATTCATCATTTTGATTGGTAAATAGAACAGACATGTCTCTTGGTTATGTTTGCATGCCTTTAATTTATTGTAAGTTGTAACCGTTTACAATACTGTTCAGAAGATTAGTGAGAGATAGACATCTGTCTTCAAGAGACACATCCCTCCGTCCTTTTGTTTTGAGGTTGAATACAACGACACAACAAGTTTTTCAAGACACTCGTCCTTCCAGAAACCATTTCTTAGGAAATGGTATGTGGTCTGATTTGACTCTCGAACAGAATGGGAGATGTGATTTTATTTGGTTCATCAACAACCGAATAATCTTTAGCATCGCATGATGATGGGAAGGGATGCAATTTGTATCCAAATTTGAAGAAGGATACGACCAAGTTTCATGACATCACACGATGATCATGAAATGTGGGGAGAAGGGATTGCAATTAATAACCCAGGTGGGAGGTGCCTGTTGAATACTAGGGCTTTGGTGATTCAAACCCAAACCCTACACAGGATGCAGTAAACATGTTTCCCTTTGTACGAATTTATTGGAGTACAGAAATTAATTGCATGGGCCAATGAGTTTTTGCAAAAGCCATGAAATAGAAGATATACTTTGCACAGTTTACTTACAAAAGTAAAAGGTCCAGAAATTTGAAGTCAAACAAATCGGCGGTGATGAGGAGTATATCAAACTTTCACATATTTTAGGTGAAATGTTTGGAAACTATAGCCAAGTCCAATGCGGTATCCGTACCAATACACTGGATTTGAAGATTTCTTTAGAAATGACCGTTGTGCATGTTTGATACTGGCCAAACAAGTTATATGTAAATATGACTCATTTGGTCGCATGACAATTGAAGAGTATTGTCATGAATGCTCTATGATTAGAGAACCAATATAGAGATCACCAATTTTATGGTACGGATATAATTCTTGAAATGGAATTATAAATTTTAAAGTCTGAAACTGTAATTGTTAAGATAACAATTGCATGAAATGAGCATAATTCTTGTGATAAGAATTATAGGTTCCAAATTTGGAAATGGGCATGTCTTAAATGACATTGAAAGGGAAAAGTGGAATACCGGGGAACATGTAACGTTTGAAAATTGGACGGCCGACCAAATATCCAAAAATGAGGTGTTACGATATTATAGATGCATAAATTATGAACATTTGCATTACTTAATGTATAATGTTAAATAGACATTGTCTATGTTTTAGGGTACAAATTTGTAGATGATTGGGCATGAGTAGAGGAGTTACTCATCGTAATAATGTGCTTGTTGAAATAGCAAGTTGCCTACAAATTTTCTATGCCTCTAGTGTATGCAAGTCTATAATGACTTCTTGTGAATTAACCGCAAATGTTAATTAGGATCACTAGAGAAGTTACAATTATTTTGTAAAATCAAATAGGAACATTTTTAATAATGTTTTCAGAATTGATTGCATGAGTAGATGCAATTAATGAGGAGGAATGGCTTGGAACCTAACTTGTAGAGATCCCATTTTTGGAAGAAGCCATCTCAAGCGGTCTTGATTAATTGTGAATCAGGATATGATCTATAACGTCTTTAACAAGACTTATAATGAAAAGTCAAGACATACAAGTCTTAGACAAGGAACGGTAAGTCAATTACTCAAGAAAGGAGTAATTGCAGTTAACCATTGAAACGGAGAAAAGCTTGGTAGACCTACTTATGAAGAGTCTCCCAAAGGAATTAATTTCAATGAAGTATATAGAAATGGGACTAAGGTCTGTGAAGGAAGGTTGATCTCCCATAGCAGAAACCCAACCTATGTTTTGAAAAAGATAAACAAGGTTCAATGTGGTACCAACAAGTTATGGCTGTAGATTATGGAGCACTAACATAAAACTTCCCATTTCAAGTTAGTGCTGGTTTTTCTGCAAGAAAATAGGATGGATGTAAATCCTTAATGAGTCTGTGATTAGTAAAAGGTGTCTCGCAGAAACACCTTCGAGACTTACATATATGAGTATGGAAATGTGGTCCGTTTCCTAAGAGAAGAAGACAGTTCTCTAAAGAAGACTCATGAATAAGGATATAAGCACAAGGCCTTTATAGTGCTTGGCTACAGAACACATGATTTATGGAATCAATATGTGTGGAGACTCTGGTTTTATCATAAGGGATACTTGGTTCAAGACTGGTTTCACCATAGAATCTCGATAAGGCTTTGAGTTTCTTACACTAAGTGAAGGTTCAAACCCAGAAGGTACCTATCATTTATGTATTGATTTCAGCGATGATGCTTAGTCCCAATTGTGCTTGAACTACGTTGGCTTGATCCCACTCGGGGTACGAGGCGATCACTTGAGTGATGCGACCACTCCGGTTTTATAAGTTTTATTTTATTTTATGTTTTTGGTTTTTGAAAATAGGGGGAGATTGTTGGATATTTTCAATAACTTAGAAACTAAAACTGTTTTCGTCTTTGGTTTTTCACTATGATGGGGAAGTGTTCTGTGTTGGATAAACACAATGGATGTTAGTTGGAGATGAAGGGACACCTCTAATAGGTGTGATGGTTCATAAAGGACACAACCATTCCCAACAGACACCTTATGTGTCTTTTGGAAGTGAAGAGGCATCTCCAATAGGCATGAATAACCCTATAAGTAGTGGAGGAATTCTCCCATTCTTGAGAATGAATTCAACCTGTTTTCTCTCTATCTAAAGCATCATCAGAAATCTCTCTCATGTGTTCTTGGTTGGGTCAAGGGGTGCAAACCTTGAATCCAATTCCTGTTGTAGGGCTTTCATTGTATCCTGAAGGCATTATTTCGCATACCTGTTGCAATCGCCAATTTATATTGGGAGGGTAGAAATAATCGTCTAAAAGAAATCACCCGATCCTTGAAAGCTTTTGAGTACAACAACAATTTTCTTTATGTTTATTTCATCCTCCGTTTTTACCCATATTTTTCAACAAAATTGACAGGAATTGTTCACCTGATTTTACACACCAATTTTATTCGTACAAGTAGTTAATAATCTCAGTAAAAGCATTATCCCCTGAGTTTGAAGTTTCAACAATACAAGGCTGTTGCTCCTACCAAACCAACTAATTTTCTACAAGCAATTAGCCATAGTTGTAATGCATTAGCCAAAATTAGGAAAAACGGAAAAGCTAAAGCAAATGATAGTAAAATACTATCGGTTTTACTCTCGGTACTCCCCCATGCTAAAGGTGGGTACCAATGCTGCTAAGGGAGGGTACTACCAATCAGAGATATGACTATTTGGATTATTTTGATTTATATAGTTTGATACCCTCCACCAACGATACTGGTACCCGCCCTTAGCAAGTAGCGTGAGAGTTCTAAAAAAAAAAAGAAACACTATTTTCATAGTACTAGACTACTAGTACCTGCTTTTTACTTACTACTCTATTGTTAAATTTTGCTTTACCTTTATGACTTTATCATTATCACTCTCTTTCCCACTTCATTTCCTTCTTCAGATTCTTCCATTTTCGCAAAAATCTTGTAAAATTAGAAATCTTATCTTTTTTCATTTGTTTCAATATGGGGATGTTCTCAACTATCTGTCAAGTATTAGTTGCAGGAATTGCTGCAAGGTTTCTTTACAAGAGTTGTTTCAGTCCAAAAACTAAAGATTCTGGGTCATCAACAGTTTCATCAGATCATAACTATGGTAGTTCTGTCTCCTCAGCTGCTGTTAGTGTTTCAACTTTGGCTCATGATCTTCTTATCTTTGAGATCACTTCTCAGGTATTTTCGAAAATTCAAAACCTTTTACTTGAATTTCTTGATTTTACTTATATTTGCTAATTGCAATGAAATTTCTTGAATTTCATTGAAGGTTCCTGAAACACTTAGTGAGAATGTTGCATCTTCAAAGCAAGTTCAAGCTAATTGGTACTACAATTACTTTAATCCTACTTGTTTGATGATGTTTAAAAACCACATATTTAAGAATCTAATTTTTCTATATTGGGAGTGGCAAATTAGGATGAATTGATTAAATGAATCTTATTTTGTATGGTTTGAAATTTGTATGTGAAGGTACAAGGAACTATTGCAAGCATGGAGAGAAGCCAATCCAAAGCCCAAAACACCTGAACAAGTATCTAGGCTTGTCATTCTAACCTTGCATCAGCATGGAGCGGCTGAAGTAGAGGTATGATAATGGCCATACTACTCTATTAGTTGATTGGTACCATTCTACTAAAGAGTCACCTGCAACCAAATCTTTTTAATACGTGTTGAGATTATTAGTCTCACATTGTCTGGACAATCTAAGATCCTGCGGTTTATAATTCCATGGACCACTCCACTCATTGCCGATTGGTTTTGAGTTGATGCCCGTATTCTAACATGGTATCACAACAGGTTATTTGCGACGAGTCATTTGACCGTGCACACGATATGGGCAATCCAAGATCCCACAGTTTATAAATATATGGGTCACTCCACCCATTGCCAACCAATTGGTTTTGAGTTGGATGTCCCTAATCTAACAATACGGAGTTATATCTTTAGTTGTTGATCTTTGGGACAAGATACTAAGGGATTCTTGTTTTTGTCAAAGGGTCTATTGAAATTCTATTGTCTTCCGAGTTTGCTTGAGCCTTGGGTTGGAATTCATGGAGCAGCAACAGTCTCTCCTCCTTCTCGACCTGAAGGAGTGAAATTCGAATTGAATACGTGCCCGGTGAGATATTCTTCCCTGAAATGATTGTGAAACTAGCTCATTTTAATTGAAAAGGTTTCAAAGTTGGTTTCATAAGTGGAAATTACTACCAGGTGGATGCCAAATCTGTTCCTGATGGGGACGGCTTGACAGTTTATGTCGATGTTGCGGATCCTAGGGAAGCCACCATCAGTGTGCCCAAGGATGTAGGAGTGGCAGTATTAGAACGATCAAAAGAACGTGCATCCAAAGATTATGAGAAGGCTGATGCATTGCATAAAGCCATTGTTGATGCTGGTTACAGGTTCTTGGCTTCTTGCTAAAACCCAATGTGTTTCTTCAGCAATATAAAGTCACTAAAACCAAGTTTGCTGGCTATTACATACAGGGTGGTAAGTGGTTCAAACAAAAAGGAAATTCTTGCCAGAAAGTACCGGATTCGATTGAGGTAAAACACTGCTAAATTGACTTCGGTTACATGAATTTGTGTTTGTTTTTAACACACTATTGAATAAACAGGGGCATTGATGCACCACCAGAGAACAAACAGCCGTCACCGTTTTCTTTGCATCTTTGTTTTCCTTGGTGCAGGAAATATTGCTAAAGAAGGGGCTTGCATGGCATTATGCAGCCCATGACAAACGTCGTCAACTAATAAAGGTGAGTTGCAGGGCATCTTTGATTTTAGTTTTTTTTTCTTTTTTCTCAAACTTTAGTTGTACAATTTGACATACACATCTATGTTTCATATTAGTGGGAGAAGGAGGCTAAAGCTTCCAGAGTTGGATTGTGGGCATCTGAGAATCCCGAAGAGCCATGGGAATGGAGGAAAAACAACCCTAGAGAAGGAAACTAGATTGTTGTATCCTGAAACAACCGTCTTCTATTTCCACTCTAAACCGTATCAGGGTGTCTGGCTAAGCAACTAAACGCCTTTGTATAATCGAAAATGATTTTTGAACAGCCTTTTTTAACTAGCCTGCGTGAACAGAATCAACTACGATTTCTGCCGACTTTGGGAATTTAGAAATTGAAGAATTCAACTTAAGATGATCTCTCTTTATTCTTATTTTATGACCCCAAAAGTGGTTTTAATACAGAACCCCTCTGGTTCTAAATTCTCATTTCCATCGAGAGCTGCAGATGATTAAACGACAATTATGAAACAAGAAAAACAGAAATTTATGCCGAAGAATAAATCGGGAGGAGCATCATAGAAAGAATTTAAACATCTAAAGTTGATTGAGATTATGCCTCGCTGAAATCTTCCCTTTTATTCTTTGGATATAAAAAAAACATCATCATTCAAAACACCAAACTTCCCTTTTACTTCCTTATTCAAGTGTAGTTCGAAGGTTAGATTTGTCACCGCCAATGAATTATAACCTTGATGCAACACTTAGAAGCACACCCAACTTCCTCAATCAACAGATTCAACACACCCCATTATGACAACAATTTTTGTGCTAGCATTTACAAATAACTTTGAATTTACAGTTCTTAATTAATCAGAACTTTGTATTAATCTTAAACAAGTACTTTAACAAGACCAGCAGTATTGATTGTTCGCTGATTTAGAGTATTCCAGTTTAACTGACGCAAACTCCCAAACATAATTTGTTCACTGATATCATCTCGTGACTCTACACTGCAGGAGAAGAAGGAAGAAAGATGAAAAAAAGTAAAAGACAGAAACAGAAATGAGAGAGAACCTTTTCTTGATTAAATAAATATTTTTATAAATTTTCATGTTATTAAAGTCAACAACATCAGATGTTCAATTTTTCTTTTTGTTTTGTGTACAGATGGATGACACATAAGCGAGCTGTTCACAACCGCTAGCCAAGGACGCTGTTCAAATAGCACGGTTGTTTGGTGTGCATATGTGTGTTTTTAATTTCGGTTTATTAGTACCGGACTCTTTGATTTTTGATACAGCAGAGCTGTATATACTTGTATGACATCAGTAATGTACATTCATGTCTAAAGCGGTTGCATTAGAAATTCATGTCCCACTCTTTGGAAAAAGGCCATAGAGTGGCGCACAAACATTTCATATTTTAGTGCTAAAAGCAATGTATTGTGTGGTCCAATCCAAAAAGGATAGAGATTTCCCACCTGCTATGCCAAAATCCCGTAATCTATTGTAAAAGACACCACAAGTGTGTGTAACTTTGTTAATATTATTATTGTCGGAACCCTTGATCATAGTTTTCCTTTTTTTTTTTTTTATTTCTTTTTCTTTTCCGGTTGTCTGAATTTCAATATTACTCACTCCCTACCACATATATAGGCGGAGGCACCAAATTTTTAAGATTAATAATTATTTTTTGATATCATAAATATACATGATTTTTCCTGTTTTACGCCTTATTATATTCCCTATGTTAGAAACATTAACTTAAATAAGAGGATAACCAAGTAACATAAATAGTAGTAAAATGGATAAAAACCGTCTTGAAATTATCACTCCGCCTATTTAATGGTACAAAGAAAATGTCATATTCTGCCTATATAATAGGTACGGAGGGAGTATAATTTTTCTGAACAAATAGTGGTTGATTGTGAATTAATCACAAAAATATAAATTGATGAGCATCCGGTCTTTTTTGTTTTCATCTTAATCTGCTGGGGTGATATCTTGTTTGTTTACAACTGACTCAGTTGTCTGATTATCTAGATCCGACTAGTTTGGATCTCACAGAAATTACCTAGCATCTGAGTCGGACGAGTTAGGAATTAACTCGGATTCAGATCGCGAGTCAGATGCAAAAAAAATTATTTGGGTGTAAGACTCTGATGTTCGTGACATTGTTTAAACTTTACGATCATTTTACTCAAAATATTTCTAAAACAAAGAAACCAAGCTTCATTTTATAAGCGTGATAATTTTAGGGGCGATTTCGAAAGAATTAGGGTCGACTTTTTGGATGATGGCAAAGCAAACAAATTCCGTGGGAAGTAGCAGCTAAACTAAAGACTCACGAGCCAATTTCTCTCCTCTTATTGACTTCTCAGTTGAGTAAGTCTTCCTAATATTCTCCTCTTACCTACTTCTCATAATTGAATTATTATTAGTATCCATGGATGCTAAGAGGGGTACTAATTAATTTGATTAGATGTGTACTAAAAATCCATAGCAAACAAAAATCTTTCACCATTAGAGTGGTACAGCCCTCAGCAAATCAGTACCTCCTATTGGAAACTTTGGAATTTTCCTTTTAACTTGCTTTTTCATTATTGGAGTAGTACCACTACACTACTCAGTGTTCTTCCTCTCTTTCTCTTTCCCTTTACATTTTACATTTCTTTCTTCACAGTTCAAACTTTCTCTGCTTTATCCATATTCATTTCCATTTTCAATATGGGAATTTATTCAAGTTTTCGCAATGGAGTTGGAAACACTCTTGTTAGGATCATACATGGGGTTTGTTTCAGCAAGCCAACAACAATTTCTGATGATGATGATCAAGATTATTCTAACATATCATCACCAGATCACCATGTATCCCAACCTCCTCCTCCTCCTACTAATGGTGTTTCATCTCTGGGTTCTGATCTTTTTAACTTTGACAATACTTTTGAGGTAAAATCTATCCAACACCTTAATTTCATCTTTCTGCTTTTCCATTTTATGGTATTAACATGGAATTTCCTGATTTTTTTTAAGGTTCCTGAATTACTTAGTGAGCATGTTGCATCATCAAAGAAAGCTCAAGCTAAATGGTACTATTATTTTGACCCCGGTTATTTGTTTGATCTTAAATTACCACATTAAACATGATTGCCAATAATTGCTATATCTGTTTTGAAATTTATGTTTAAAATGTTGAAAGGTACAAGAAACTTTTGAAGGCATGGAAAGGTGCAAAACCACCACCAAAGACACCTGACCAAGCATCTAGGCTTGTCATGCAGACCTTACACAAAAACCAAAAGGCTGATGTTGAGGTATATACATTATGCACGGCTAGAATTTGTGATTTCTCGATCAGTTATTTTTGGTTTAATTAGGATGTCAATTAACGATGAAAGGCATGTAAAATTCAATTTTTTGTTGCTGTTGTTGCAGCGCTAAACTACTAATTAACTAGACTAAGGGGCTTTTGTTTTTGTTTTTGTTTTTGTTTAAGGGTCTGTTGAAATTCTATGGTCTCCCAGTTCTGCATGAGGATCAGATTGACATTCCAGCAGAAGAAGTCTTTCCTCCTCCTCGTCCCAAAGGAGTTGAATTCGAGTTACACACATTTCCGGTGAGATAATGCTGTTTTTTTAAAATGATTCCAGAACTGGCTCATTTTCTGTATTATTGAAACTATTTCAAGTTTGCTTTCACAAGTGGAAATTGCTACTAGGTGGATACACAATCTGTTCCTGATGGGGACGGCTTAAACGTTTATGTTGATGTCGCGAACCATAGGGAAGCCACCATCAGTGTGCCCGAGGATGTACAAGTGGCAGTATCGGAACGATCAAAAGCACGTGCATCCAAAGATTACGCGAAGGCAGATGCGCTGCATAAGAGCATTGTGGATGCTGGTTACAGGTTCTTGCTTGACCTAATTTTGTTTCTTCACTAATAAAAGTCACTGATACCGGCTTTGCTGTTATTTGTTGTTACTTTACTCGCAGAATCCTAAAAGGTTCAAACAATGAGGAAGTTCTTGCAAGAAAGTATCGGATTCGATTGAGGTAGAACCAAGTTTTATTTGAGTTTGGTTATTTGAATTCGAATCGGTTTTAATCACATTATTGGACAAACAGGGGGATTGATGCACCAGAAAACAAACAGCCCTCTGGAAAAGAGGCAAAGAAAGAACTTACTAAGCTAGTTCAAGGAAATTGTGTGATTGTTCATGTTTACGGGGAGGATCAATATGGTCGACTCGTAGGAGATGTCTATTGCAATAGAACATTTGCACAGGTTATAACGGCCAGCAGTTCCCTTAGATTGGACATACTCCAAGTCTCCCACAAATCCCTTTCAAATCTAAATCTTTTATTCGTCTTTGTTTTCCTTCATGCAGGAAATAATGCTCAAGAAAGGGCTTGCGTGGCATTATGTTAAATATGACAAACGACCTCAGCTTATGAAGGTGAGTTACAAGGCATCTGTGATTTCGGCTCTTGTTTTTTCTCAAACTTAGTCTTTGTCGTACATTATTGGACATACACATCTCTGTTTCACATTAGTGGGAGGAGGAGGCTAGAGCTGCTAAGGTTGGGTTGTGGGCATCTCCGAATCCTGAAAAGCCATGGGAATGGAGAAAAAATAATCCCAGAGAAGAAAACTAGCATCTATCTTATCGGTTGGTACCTTGAAACGACAACCTTCTATTCCCAATCTTGAACCATATATGGGTTAGGTTGTTTGGCTAAGCAGACTAATGGAGAGGACACTGCCAAGGCTTTAGCCTTTGTGCAGTTGCAGAAAAGCTTGGGGTAACTGACCGTGCATCACAGAGCTGTCCATCGCAAGTTGTCCAAATCTTCTTTCTACTCGAGAAGTTTGAAGGATCTGGTGTGCATATGTATGTTTTTCATTTTCGGTATTTTAGTAATGGACTCTTCGAATTTCGATACAGTAACAGCAGAGCTGTATATTTGTACTGCATCAGTGATTACATTTACTATGTCTAAGATGGTAGCAGTAGAGATTCATCTCTTCACCTGAAAATCTAAGCCAAGTTTTATTTAACGAGCGCCTTTAGTCTAATGGGCGCTTCCAATCCCTCTTTTACAGTTCTAACATCTGAGAAATATATATAGTTCATCGGAGCATATGCAACCCCGTCTACTCGAAACTTTACTCACTTCCTTAAAAATGAAGTTAAAACTTTCGGAAAGGCAAGAATATAAACATTTCTTTTAAAAAGCAATGTGTGGCCCAATCCAAAGTTGATAAAGATTTTCCACCTATCAGCCTATGTACCAGAAACCTGTTCTCTTTCGTAAAAGACACCACAAGTGTACCTGAGATGATATTTTATTTTTTGAAAAATGAGTGTACCTTAAATGATATTCTAAGTTCAATTATTTTTTCTTATGATGAATCCAAAGTTCAAGCTTCAATTTAAGTGCAAAAGAGCCCAAAGAAAATGAGAAATCCTATGGTTTTGGTCAAGGAAGGAAATGGTTTGAGTCATCAAATATTGACGGACTGGGTTGAATCGGTCAACCTGGTTGATACTGAAATTACGGTTTAGCCCTCACTTGTTAACTCAACCACACCTGAAAATGTGTTCATTAAAAATTCACCCGTTTCTCAGAATCCGAATGCTTCCTCTTCTTTTTATATTTCTGAGTCGATATGTTCTTCTCCCTGTCAATCACCTTACCTAATTTTTTGTGGCGGAGTGGAAAATCGCAACAGAGATGGATGGCAGTCCCTTAGGTGAGCAAAAATTACTTTTCTTCTCTCACTTGTGATTATGTATCTAGTAATCGTATGTACAGTTTCCTAATAATGAAGTTAGTTAATTTTGAATCGAACCCTAGTTTGGGTTTCTACCAGTATGGCTGGACTTTATTAATTAGGGTTTGATTGTAGAAATCAACTAGGGTAAGTGTGATAAAGATAGTTTTAATTTTTTTTATGCTTAATCTGAATCGATTCTAAAGTTACAGAATATATAATCTATTGTGTTTTAATTTTGAAAAGATGACAAATGACAATTGGGTGAATTAGATAGAAGAGTGTGCTATTAAATGGTTTATAGCTAGTGGGTGAATGTTTAATTTGAGTTTTGTAGCATGATTTTAGCCCGATGTGCAGCTATAAAATTGGAAATTGATTAAACTTATAATTTACTGATAATTAAGAGAGAAGAAGCATTTATTTGCTCTATTTATTTCCATTGGATCAATTTTGAGAACATGTTGTTTATTTTAGAAGCGCCTTTTGGATCTTGATTTCATGCCGTTGTAACTTGTAAGTGTAGGAGGCCTATGGTATCCAAATGCACCAAGGTTTCGACAACTTAGTTGATCTGTGTAAGAGTTCAGTGATTCAAATTATGCAACGTGACTCAACTGTAGGGGTTCTCTTGCTGCTTACAGCTCAACCCTGTTTGAACCAGCAAAGATTTTAATTTTTTGACTCAGATTCTGGCGCATGATTCTGATGCTTTTGAGCTTGAACTCTTAGGTCATTTACCCACCTGATATGAACCATACACAACCAAGTTCGTGATGAATTTGTTAATGTTTCTGGTAATTAGCCGATAAGCCATTGGGGGATTTAGTGACAGAGAAGAAATGTCATGAGTTATAAGAGCACAAAAGTGTCTGTTGGTAACTATATCTTACAAAGAAACATAATGAAGATTGCTGTTTGCTGATAATGTTGTGTTCAGAAATGAACTCCAAAAGATTGTGTTTGCTGACAATGCTGGTTATGGTTCTTAAACTCCTCTCAAATTTTAAACATTTTTCCCAGCAGGATAGTTACAAGCCTATTATCCTTACAAAAAACAATGAAGTTTTCTTATGGTACAGGAAGAGAATGTCTGCGGGAGGATGTAAGCCAATTATTCTTTGTCGCTATGACCCCAAAACTAACATTCAGGTCTCTACCCGTGATGTGAATATACATCATCCATGTCTAAAATTGTTCTCTTAATGCAGGTATATTTACACTTCTGCACTTGATGTACTTGGAAAGTCAAAGAAACCTGTCGAGGCACTTAATATATTCCATGAAATGCGGGTAATACAGATATCTATACCTGTTGCATTCTTATAATTTTTCGTTAGTTGCACATTGATGTAATGAGACCAAATGATCCTTGAAGTGCCCATGGCATGGAGATGATCCAAGGGATGATTTCAGTGAGAATAACGGACCACGTGATTATAGGTCATGGGTTCATTGTGTTCCCTGCAATTATGGGTGATTATGGGTCATTTATTCCGGCTCTCATAATCATCAAGTATATTTGCTTTCTTATTGGATTTGTACATTTTGACTGAATAGTTTCATTTTTTTTTTCCAGCAACGACGATCTACATATCCCGACCTTGCAGCTTATCATTGTATCGTTGTCACCCTTGGACAAGCAGGACAAATGAACGAACTCTTAGATGTCATTTATTGTATGCGATCTCCTCCTCAAAACAAGTGCAAACTTGGGGAGTTTGATGAGTGGGATCCACGTTTGGAACCAGATCTTGTTGTCTATGATGCTGTGAGTATCTTGTTCTTCTCTTATAAGAGGAATCTATGATCCATTGTTGCACATCTAAAACGAAAATTACATAAACATGTAGGGATATAGGAGTCCCAGAGTCTACCGTACTTTATTTGGATGGTACATAAATGAACCAGATCTTTCAAACCTTTTAGATGGTTTACTCGATGATAGATAACTTGTGCTTTCAAGCATTTGCACCAATTTTTACATTCATGTAAATAATGTTCTAAACAATATAAATACTAAATTCCCTTGCAAATGCAGGTGCTAAATGCCTATGTGCGAAATAAACAATGGGAAGGAGCATTTTGGGTATTGCAAAAGTTAAAAGAACAAAGCCTCCAGCCTTCTAGCACAACATATGGCCTTGTGATGGAGGTACAACCCACCTTGTCATCATATCCTTTATACCAACTTTTTGCTGTTCTGAACTTATACCCTGTTATACTGACGACAACTGATTGCTTTTTCTTTCACTTTACGCCTTGCATTTGATTTCTAAATAATTAAGTTAAAACCAAAATTTATGCTTGAACAGGTTATGCTTGCTTGTGAAAAGTACAACTTGGTCCACGAGTTTTTCAGAAAAGTGGATAAAACATCTATGGTGAAATCCGCGAATTACAAAAGTATCTAACCTAGCTTCTTTTCTACCAGATTTCTTTATTCACTCTCCTTTCGGTTAAGAATCTTCTTATGTTTCTTCATTTGTCTGCAGTTCTTGTAAATAATCATTGGAGAGAAGGTAAAACGGATGAGGCGGTCGCTGCAGTTAAAGATATGGAAAGACGAGGAATCGTGGGTACTGCTAGTCTTTACTATGATCTTGCGCGTTGTCTCTGTAGTGCAGGAAGATGTGAAGATGCACTGATGCAGTTAATTTTATACTGCCGTACCTGATTTAGTATGTTCTTTTATAAGGATTATTAGATTGTCTACCTAGATAATTTAATAGTACATACTGGTCAGGATACCTGGTTAAATTTATACTACCTTTACAGAGAATTACCCACTATAAATGATAGTACCTTGCAAAAAAAGATACTCATTGAAATTTAAACGACTGTGGTATCGACGTAACCAATTAAATTTATAAGACCGTCTAAACTGGTATCCAATTCATATCCGGGTATACCTCACAAACCCAAATTTACTTAACTATGATTGGTAACTAACTTGCCTGAAGGGGTAAATTGGGAAAAAAAATTGAAACTTAAGGAAGTGAAACGGCAGACTCACTTTGTCCGTCTTTGTAGGTAGAATGGAGAGTTGGCTGTCTCGGTGGGAAAGCCTAAAACTTAGGATTTCCGTGAGGAAATGCCGAAGAAAATGGTGTGGTCCAAAAAGAGTTTCCACCTGCTAACCCGTGAGTGAAATCATCCATTTTACAAAAAAAAATTCCGCAAAGCAAACAAATTCCTTGGGAAGTAGCAGCTAAACTAAAAGACTCAATTACTCCTCTTGTTGACTTCCCCTAATTCTCATAATTGTTATCCATGGATACTAATGGGGATGGGTGTACCAATGTGATTAGGGGTGTACTAAATCCAAATCAATCAAACAAAACAACTTTCACCGTTGGATTGGTGCACCCTTTAGGAAATTGGTACCCCTATTAGCAACATTCGAATTTTCTTTTTAACTTGTTTTTGTATTATTGGGAGCACTACTGGGTGACAGCGACAAAAATTTGACATTTAAATGTTCTAATATATCGGTTTTTAATTTCATAAACTAATTTGAAAACCATATAAAGATATAGAAGTAACATTTTAAAAATTCAAAAATCCGGGCGGCTTTTGTCCGTATTTTAAATAATAATATTTATTTTTATTATATATATTATCTTCGCAATTTAATATTTTCACTGAGCTAAACCGTATTATATAGAAAATGATAAGCAGCATGCAGTGCTTTTATCACTGTATTTAAATTTGAGGCATTTAGATTGTTATAATCTGGGTGTACGAAAAAAATAAAGACCACCCGGACACAAATTTTTGGTTCCGTGGCTGCTCAGTGTGCTTACTTCCTTTCCCTTCACATTTTCATATAACCTAGTAACTCTGCTTTATCCATCTTCAGTTTCAAGTTTTCAGTATGGGAATTCTTTCAAGTCTTCGCAAGGGAGTTGGAAACTCTCTTGTTAGGATCGTATATGGGAATTGTTTCAAGCCAACAACAACATGTGATGATAATGATCAAGATTATTCTAACATATCATCACCAGATCACCATGTCTCCCAACCTCCTCCTACTAATGGTGTTCTATCTCTGGCTTCTGATCTTTTTCACTTTGAAAATACTTGTGAGGTAAAACCTCTCCAACACCTTAATTTTAACTTAGCTCTTCCATTTTATTGTATTAACGTGAAATTTCTTGATTTTTTTTTAAGGTTCCTGAATTACTGAGTGAGCATGTTGCATCATCAAAGAAAGCTCAAGTTAAATGGTACGAATCTTTGATCCTAGCTACTTTGATTGATCTAAAAATACTCATATTAAACTTGATTGGATAAAACTTGTTTAATCAATGTAGTTTGAAATTTGTGTCTGCCAAAATGTTGAAGGTACAAAAAAATATTGAAAGCATGGAAAGGTGCAAAACCACCACCAAAAACACCTGAGCAAGCATCTAGGCTTGTTCGGAATGCCCCCAAACGCCCTTTTCGGAATGCCCCCAAATGCTAGTCCGGGACCTGATGGATTTCCCGCGTGTTTTTTCCAACAAAACTGGGACCTGGTGGGACCAGACATTTGTAAAACTGTAAAAGCCTTTTTCGACAGTGGCCATATGCTAAGACAGCTTAATAGAACTTACATCACTCTTATCCCTAAAGTCCAGCACCCGGCGAACCCAAATGACTATCGTCCTATTAGCCTGTGCAACATAGTCTACAAAGTTATCTCTAAGGTCCTGGCCAATAGAATCAAACCCCTCCTCTCTAAGATCATCTCTCCCTGTCAATCGGCGTTTGTGAGCCAACGTCAAATATCTGACAATATCCTAGTGGCGCACGAAATTATTCACTCCATGAGAAGAAAGACTAGTATAAAAGGAAACATGGGGCTCAAAATTGATATGGCCAAGGCCTTTGATAGGGTGGAGTGGAGTTTCCTAATGGCGGTGCTTGCAAAGATGGGGTTCTGCAAAGAGTGGTGCAACCTCATTTTCCAATGCATCAGCACCACCTCCTCGGCGATAATGCTGAACGGAAGCCCTTGTGAGACATTCAAACCTACTAGAGGGCTAAGACAAGGAGATCCTCTATCTCCTTACCTCTTCATCCTCTGTATGGAATCGTTCTCTAGATGCCTAGATTCTGCTGAAACTAAGGGTCAAATTTCGGGCTTTAAAATTAGTAAGAAAAGCCCTTCCATAACTCACCTTCTTTTCGCTGATGATTGCCTCATCTTCTGTAAGGCTAGCATCCACCAAACCAAGAACCTAATGCAAATCCTTAAGAGTTATGGCGATAGCTCTGGGCAAATGATAAACTTCCACAAATCCGGTATTTTCTTCACCCCTAAAACCTCGGGCACCACCAGAAAAGATATCATCAACATCCTTAAAGTGAAACAAATATCTATCCATGATAAATATCTAGGAACCCCGCTTTTTACCAATAGGTCCAAGATCACCTGCTTTGAACCCATCCTAAACATAATGGGCAATAGACTGAAAGGCTGGAAAAACCTGTCCCCGGCGGGAAGGAACACTATGGTGAAATCGGTGCTTGAAACCATCCCGGTATACACTATGTCCTCCTTCATCCTTCCTACCGCCATAACTAAAAGAGCCAATAACATCATGAGAGACTACTGGTGGGGCAAGAAAGTAGAGAAAAAAGGTTTCTATATAAAAGCTTGGGTAGGTCTGTGTAAAGACAAAGAGAATGGGGGAAATGGCTTAAAGCAAATGGACAAATGGAACCTGGCTCTTATCACCAAAAATGCCTGGAAACTTTTCAAACAACCTAACTCCCTGTACGCTAAGTCGATGAAATCTAGATACTATCCGACTTCCAACCCTTTTCATTCGACTTGCTCAGCTTCAGCTTCTTGGGCTTGGAAAGGGGTGAACAAAGGAATTAAACTTCTTCAAAAGAACTGCATTTGGGAAGTGGGGGACGGAAGAGATATTAATATCTGGAAAGATATCTGGCTCCCGGGACAATCTACCCCCATCGATCCATATAGACCAGACAATCCAAATCAACCAACGTTAGTCAGTGATCTCATAGAAAACAATGCTTGGAACCTAAACACCCTAAGAGACACATTATCCAACCAAAATTTCATCCTAGCTTGTAAAATCAGGCCAAAAACCAACTGCAAGGATAACCTTAGATGGCGCCATAACCCGCAAGGCAATTTCACAGTGAAAGAGCTATACAACATTCTAGTCAGGAAAAAGAGTCAACCTATTGATAAGATAGCAAAGAAAATATGGAAAATGGACACCACACCCAGCATCCAAATCTTCACATGGAAAATGAATTCGAATATGCTTCCCCTTAGTGCGCACCTAGCTAAATTCATGCATCACATAGATCCAGTCTGCAGTTTGTGTAAAAAGTACCCAGAAACGAATGAACATCTCTTCATGAAATGTGATTTCACTAAGCATGTTTGGTCGAGGTGTAACATAAACCTAGAGAGAGCCACCACACAGGAGATTAGCGTCACGGATTGGTGTGGTAATTGGTTTAGAACGAATTACTGCCCGAACCGATGGGGTACTTGGGAGGTAGTTTGTGCGACAATTTGCTGGTTCGTCTGGAAAGCCCGGTGTGATGTGGCTTTCCAACAAAAAAACTTAGACCCAAAAACGGTAGGAACTCAAATAATTAATCACCTGGAAGCTGTCAAGAATCAGAACCAAGTTAGGAAAGAAACAAAACCAACCGGAAAAATAAACACACATAAGGAGGGGCTGATCACCTTCAGCTACACAACATTCATTGACCCGATCTCAGAAATAACAGGAATTGGGATCTGCATCACCACCCCAACAGGAGAAACAATCGGCAGGAAATGCTTCCCCACCAGAAAGCACTCAACAGACGAAAGAGACAGTCAAGCAGCCCTAGAAGCGCTGGAGTGGGCGTCTAGCCTCAATTGCAGGGACATTCAGATAGCAGGGACAAACAAACAACTGAACAAAGCTATAAGGGGAGACACAAGAAACACGGCATGGCAAGCAGACGACACGGTGGATAAAATAATAGAGCATAAAAAGAAGTTTCACTCAATTTACTGTAAGGATTTACATCCAAATTGTTCAACAGATTTGATTAATCTAGCTAAACATGGCTGTCATGCGACCAATACAAGGTCGTGGCTAGACATCGCCCAGCTACAAACATTTATGTAACCTTTATCTGGTTTTATTATTATCAAAAAAAAAGCATCTAGGCTTGTCATGCAGACTTTACACCAACACCAAAAGGCCGATGTTGAGGTACATATATAAATTAATGGACATGCATAACTAAAATTTGTACTTTCTACTAATTGGTAGGAAGTAGGATGCCAATGAGTTTCGAAATGATGTCTTGTGGGTGTCAACACCTAATGACTTTACCGATCTTTTAGAATGTCATGTAAAATGTGGAAATCCAGTTTGATTTTTTGTTTGTTGATTGCTGTTGTAATGCTGAGAAAATAGAATTAAGGGGTTTTTGTTTTTGTCAAAGGGTATATTGAAATTCTATGGTCTTCCAGTTCTGCATGAGCATGAAATTGACATTCCTGCAGAAGAAGTCTTTCCTCCTCCTCCGCCTGAAGGAGTGAAATTCGAATTACACACATTTCCGGTGAGATAATGCTGCTGTCTAAAATGATTGGAAAACTAGCTCATTTCCAATTTTAATTGAAAATATTTCAAGTTTGCTTTTATAATTGGAAATTACTACTAGGTGGATGCACAATCTGTTCCTGATGGGGACGGCTTAACCGTTTATGTTGACGTCTCGGACCCTAGAGAAGCCACCATCAGTGTGCACGAGGATGTACAAGTTGCAGTATCAGAAAGATCAAAATCACGTGCATCCAAAGATTATGCGAGGGCAGATATGTTGGAAATAGAACTTGAGAATTCTGAAATACAATGACTTTGAGGCGCGTAATCGCTTTCCTTAAAGTGATATTTGCCCCCACTCTTAGAGAGTTTCTAAAGGGTTCTAGCAAACTACTTTCAGGATACAACAAAGTCTAGAATTTGTGGTTTAGCAAAACCAGAAATCCTCTTAGAACTTTTATGTCGAAAGAAGGAAGAACAAGACTATATTACAAGAGGGAAAATAGCGAAGAGAGAAGAAGTTTCTGTTGTGTTTTTCTTCTCAATTTCACTGGTATATATAGCGCCCAATGGGTACCATTTGAAGAGACACATCTGTTAAATCATGTCCTATGGTACTCAACCGGTGCAATACGAAGAGTTATCATTCAAAAGGTCACACCTTTTGACATACTCATCTTGTAACTGCAGCAGTTACAAACAGTTACAATCTTCCATCAATCCCCCACTAGATTGTAACTAACCATTATAGTCGAATTAACATCATTATGGATATAAGAAGGTGTCTTTCGATTTAAACCTTCAATTAGTGTAAGCGATTTAAGGTTCTGACAAAGTTTTGGTGGCCTTTAGCTTAAACTAAACCTTCTTTTGTTAAAACCGAAATTGCTACACACATAATGATATTGTACTTCCTTCCATCTAAAAATTCTGAAACATTTGAGCACTATTATGGCCTTGTGCTCCACCCTGGTTTCATAAACATTTTCAAGAGAAAAACCCACACTTTTGGTAGAAGCGGCACCACTTCTTATGTTCATATAGGCAAGGTTTCACATGTCATATTACTACAGACATCATAACTATAAACCTTGTTAAGAGTATACAACTCATCCTTCTCTTTTAACATTTTTGCACTGTCATCCTGGAACGGGCTATATAATTTACAGTGCTTCCACAACCATTTAACTGTAAGTTGTTATTACCCATTAAACTTTGAATTAGTGATGTTCTAATCAAAGTTGGGTTACCATTACTGATGGTTTTTAATTAAAGGGTTTTAGCCCCATTCCACTAGATGTATTCTTTACTAAATCTCTTGAGAGACCTTTAGTTAGTTGATCCGCCAAATTGTTACTTGACTTGACATAAATGATGTTTATAACCCCGTCGGTTATCAACTGTCTAATATATTCATGTCTTAAGCTAATATGTCTAGATTTCCCATTGTATGTTTTACTCTATGCTCTAGACAATGTCACTTCACTATCACAGTACAAAGAAATTGATGGCATCGGTTGTGGCCACAACTCTATATCAAATAATAAATTTCTCAACCATTCTCCTTCTTTGCCTGCAGCGGATAATGCCATGAACTCAGATTCTATTGTGGAATGAGTTATACAGGTTTGTTTCTTCGAAGCCCAAGAAATTGCTCCACCTGCAATAGTATAATCCACCCTGATGTAGATTATGTTGGAATATTTTCAATTGCGCTGCGAAGGGGGGTCCTGGGGGGCGTAGCCCCCCAGGCTGTGGTCGACAGATGGAATTGTTTTGACAGTTGGAAAAGTTTCCAGAAAATTCTAAATTCAACAGACAATGTATGTTGATGAAGAGACGCATCTCTTTGTGAAGAGAAACCTGTTGGTGAAAAGACATGTCTTTTCCCAACAGATGCAAAAACCCCTATAAGTAGCATCTCCCAAACCCATTTCGAAATCATCTCTTGAAAACCCTTTCTCTGTTTTCTCTCTTCTTCTAAAGCATCATCAGAACCTTCTTTTCATGTGTTCTTGATTGGGTCAAGGGGTGCAAACCTTGAATCCAATTTCCGGTTGTAGGGCTTTCATTGTATCCTGAAGGCAGTATTTCACATACCTGTTGCAATTGCCAATTCGTTGGAAGGGTAGAAATATTTGTCTAAAAGAAATCACCAGAGCCTTGAAAGCTTTTGAGTACAACCACAGTCTATTTGTGTTTCATCTCCATTGCAGCCCAGAGTTTCCAACAGTTTTAGACAAATAATTTCTGGCAATGGAGGGTGAATCTTCAACTTCGAATGCTACTGCACAATCCCTGCAAGTGATGAACCAAACCCTGACTCGACTGGAACGTTTTGATGGTGAAAATTTTACTCGTTGGCAAGAGACTGTGAAGTTTTTCCTTATGACCATCAAATTGTGGTACATACTTGAAGATGGATTGGAGGAGATTCCTGCACCGTCAGACAAAGATACTCCTGATTTGATTACCAAACGAAAGAAGCGTCAGGAAGATGATTTCATGTGTCGTGGACATATTTTGAATGCCCTGGAAACTTCTGTTTACAATGCACATCGGAGTATTGCGACTGCAAAGGGATTGTGGACTGTGCTTGACAACAAATACAAGATTTCTAAGGCAAGCAACAAGAAATTCCTGACTTGCAACTTCATGGATTTTAAGATGGTTGACAGTAAGTCAGTCATTGCCCAGGTCAGTGAATTTTTACTCATTGTTAATCATCTTAAGGATGCTGGATATGAACTTCCTCCTGGGTTTATTGTTGGTGTTATTATTTCTCGTCTTCCCCCTTCCTGGAATGGTTATAAGAAGAAACTTAAGCATGCTGAGACTGACTATGATTTAGAGGCCTTACAGCGTCATCTTCGCATAGAAGAGGACTCTCGTAAACGAGAATTTAAGGATAGTCCACAGTCTGGAAACCATTATAAGTTAAATAGCGTAGAGACACCAAATCCTTTGAAACCTAAGAATGATACCCAATTTAAGAAGAAGAATCATCCCAACAAGAAGAGTAAGAAGAAGGGCAATTGCTACTTCTGTGACAAACCCAGCCATTTTGCTCGTGACTGTCGTCTCAAAATGAAACAACAGCAGAACCAGAAAAAGGATGCAAATATGGTCGATGACAATCTTGTGATTGTAGTGCAAGCCGCCAATGATGTTTCTGAAACTTGGAGTGGATGGTGGTACGACAATGGTGCAACCGTCCACATCTGTAAGGATTGAAATCTTTACAAGACTTATGAACCGGTTAGTGGAGAAGGAAACGAAGTTGTCTCCGCAAACGGCCAACACAGCAAAGTCATTGGGAAAGGCAATGTTGAACTCTCGTTTACTTCGGGAAATACCGTTACTCTTACTAATGTATTACATGTCCCTGACATGATAAAGAACCTTGTTTCCGGCGACCTTGTTATGAAGGCTGGATTCAAGACGACCTATGAGTCTAATAAGTTTGTATTGTCCAAAAATGGTGTGTTTATTGGACAAGGATATGCTTGTAATGGGATGATTAAGCTTAATATAATAAATAATGGTTCTGCTTATATTGTTGACTCTGTTAATCTATGGCATGGTAGATTTGGTCAAGTAAATTATGGTTCCCTTAGAAACATGAATCGATTAGGTTTGATTTCTGATTGCAATTTTGATCATGCTTCTAAATGTGAAATATGTGTGCAAGCAAAGATAACTAGAATTTCCCATAAGTCTGTAGTACGAAATTCTTCCTTACTTGAATTAGTACATAGTGATGTGGGTGATTTGCATGGTTCTCCCACTCGTGGTGGAAATAAGTATTATGTCACTTTTATAGAGGATAGTACTAGATATGCTTACACATATTTGATGAAATCTAAGGATGATGTTTTTGACATGTTCAAAATATATAAAGCAGAAGTAGAGACACAATTAGGACTGAAAATTAAGATTTTACGTTCTGATCGTGGTGGTGAGTATTTTCCTAATGAATTTAAATTCTTTTGTCAAGAGCATGGTTTATTTCATCAATTTACTGCACCTTATACACCTCAACAAAATGGTATGGCTGAAAGAAAAAAATAGAACTTTGATTGATATGGTTAATTGCATGCTTATAAGTTCTAGTTTGCCTAATTCTTTGTGGGGTGAAGCTATGTTGTCTGCATGTTATATTTTGAATAGGGTTCTTTTGAAAAAGAAAAATGTTTCTCCTTATGAGTTGTGGTTTAAAAGGAAACAAAACTTGAAGAGACTTAAAGTCTGGGGTTGTTTGGCATATGTTCGAAAGCCTGATCCTAAAAGACCAAAACTAGGAAACAGGGCTTATAAATGTGCTTTTGTGGGATACTCTCTTAATAGTATCACCTACAGATTTTTAATCCTTGATACTTTCGAGATTATAGAATATGTAGATGTGGAATTCTTTGAGAACTTAAATAGGAACAGTTCTCAAATGCAACCCATGCAGAATTCATTGTTACCTAGTCTAGAATCTGAAGAGACTAATGAGAATGATGATCATTCTATTCCTACTCAAGACATAGAGGATATTTCTGAACCCATAGAAGATATTGAACGTAGAAGGAGTAAGAGAGCAAGAAAAGAGACAAGTTTTGGTCCAGACTTTATAACATATCTTGTAGAAGGTGATAAGAATACAATTCTTAATATTACCAAATATGTTGCGCATGTTGATGATGACCCTAAAACTTATGCTGAGGCTATGAGTTCCAAATATGCTAGTTTTTGGAAAGAGGCTATCAATGATGAAAAGAATTCTCTTTTGACCAACGGTACTTGGATATATTGTGATTTACCTCCAGGCGTCAATCCTATTGGATGTAAATGGATTTTCAAGAGAAAGATGAATGCCGATGGTTCCATTGATAAGTTCAAAGCCAGATTAGTTGCTAAGGGTTATAGGCAAATATATGGAATTGATTATTTTGATACATATGCTCCTGTTGCACGCATCTCATGTATTCGTTGTTTAATTGCACTTGCTTCTATTCACAAGTTAATTATTCATAAAATGGATGTCAAAACTGCCTTCCTAAATGGAGATTTGGAAGAAGAGATATATATGGAACAACCTGAAGGTTTCATATTTCCAGGCCAAGAAAAGAAGGTTTGCAAGTTGGTTAAATCTCTTTATGGCTTGAAGCAATCTCCCATGCAATGGCATGAGAAGTTTTACGAAGTGGTTTTGTCATATGGTTTTGTGGTGAATGATGCGGATAAATGTATCTATAGTAAGCATGATAGTTCTGGATGTGTGATTCTCTGTTTATATGTTGATGATATGCTTATTTTTGGATCTGACATATCTGTGGTGGAAGAAAAAAAAAAGGTTTCTTGGCTCTAACTTTGATATGAAGGATTTAGGAGAGGCTGATGTAATCTTGGGAATTAAGATCCTAAGAAATGGGAATGATTTGGATTTAACCCAATTTCATTATATTGAGAAATTTCTCAAAAGGTATGATCATTTTGATGACGATCCAGCACCTACTCATTTATACCATACTATCAAGTTAACGAAGAACACCGGTCGTACTCATGCACAACTTGAGTATTCCAGTGTTATTGGGAGTCTTATGTATGCTATGCATTGCACAAGACCGGAAATAGCCCATGCGGTGGGGGTATTATGTCGTTTCTCAAGTAATCCTGGTTCTGAACACTGGAAAGCGGTTTCCAGAGTTGTGGCTTACTTGAAAGGAACAATTGATTTTGGTTTGCATTACCAAGGCTATCCCGCTGTATTGGAAGGTTACAGCGATGCTAACTGGAACAAAGTAGAATCCAAGTCCAAGTCGACATCTGGATGGATTTTTACATTAGGGGGTGCTGCTGTGTCTTGGAGTTCCAAGAAGCAGACTTGTATATCTGATTCAACAATGTTGTAAGAATTGATAGCCTTAACGAATGCATGTAAAGAGGCAGAATGGCTTAGGGACCTTCTTATGGAAATTCCACTTTGGAAGAAGCCATCTCCAGGAGTTTTGATTAATTGTGATAATCAAGCTACAATCTATAATGTCTCTAATAAGACTTATAATGGAAAGTGTAGACATGCGAGTCTGAGACACCAAATGGTTAGGCAACTACTCAAGAGGGGAGTAGTTACAGTTAACTTTATTGAATCAAAGAGGAATTTGGCAGACCCATTCACAAAAAGTCTACCATATTCAGTTCCTTCAATAAAATGTAATGAAATGGGACTAAGGTCTGTGAAGGAAGGTTGATCTTCCAAAGCAGAAACCCAACCTATGTTTTGAAAAGGATAAACAAGGTTCAATGTGGTACCAACAAGTTATGGCTGTATATTATGGAGCATTAACATAAAACTTCCCATTTCAAGTTAGTGCTGGTTTTTTCTGCAAGAAAATAGGATGGATGTAAATCCTTAATGAGTCTGTGATTAGTAAAAGGTGACTCGCAGAAACACCTTCGAGACTTACCTATATGAGTATGGAAATGTGGGCCGTTTCCTAAGAGAAGAAGACCGTTCTCTAAAGAAGACTCATGAATAAGGATATAAGCACAAGGCCTTTATAGTTCTTGGCTACAGAACACATGTCTTACGGAATCAATATGTGTGGAGACTCCGGTTTTGTCGTAAGGGATTCTTGGTTCAAGACTAGTTTCACCATAGAATATCGATAAAGCTTTGAGTTTCTTACACTAAGTGAAGGTTCAAACCCAGAAGGTACATATCATTTATGTATTGGTTTCAACGATGATGCTTAGTCTCAATTGTGCTATAACTACGTTGTCTTGATCCCACTCGGGTACGTAGGAAGTCACTTCGGTGATGCAGTCGCTCCGATTTAAAAGTTTTTAACTTTGTTTTATGGTTTTTGAAAATAGGGGGAGAATGTTGGAATATTTTCAATTGCGTTGCGAAGGGGGGTCCTGGGGGGCGTATCCCCCCAGGCTGTGGTCGACAGATGGAATTGTTTTGACAGTTGTAAAAGTTTCTAGAAAATTCTAAATTCAACAGACAGTGTCTGTTGATGAAGAGACGCATCTCTTTGTGAAGAGAAACCTGTTGGTGAAAAGACATGTCTTTTCCGAACAGATGCAAAAACCCCTATAAGTAGCATCTCCCAAACCCATTTCGAAATCATCTCTTGAAAACCCTTTCTCTGTTTTCTCTCTTCTTCTAAAGCATCATCAGAACCTTTTTTTCATGTGTTCTTGATTGGGTCAAGGGGTGCAAACCTTGAATCCAATTTCCGGTTGTAGGGCTTTCATTGTATCCTGAAGGCAGTATTTCACATACCTGTTGCAATTGCCAATTCGTTGGAAGGGTAGAAATATTTGTCTAAAAGAAATCACCAGAGCCTTGAAAGCTTTTAAGTACAACCACAGTCTGTTTGTGTTTCATCTCCATTGCAGCCCATAATTTCCAACAGATTTATTATCATTGTTACCCGTAATCCAACTGGCATCTGAATATCCCTCAAGTACTGCCGGGAATTCAGAATAAAACAAACCCAAAGATTTGGTTCTTTTAAGATAACCAAAGATTCGGCCAATTACTTTCCAATGTATTGTACCAGGATTACTGGTAAATCTTGAAAGCTTACATATAGAAAATGCTATGTCAGGTCTTGTTGCATGCATTGCATACATCAGACTACCTATTACACTTTCATATTCAAGTTGTGCAACAGATCTACCCGAATTCTCTGTTATCGCCATGTCTGGGTCATAAGGGGTGGCTGCTTCCTTTATATTTAAATGCTTATATTTCGTTAGCATTTTCTCTATATAATGCGACTGAGACAATGCATAACCCCGACTATGCTTTCTCACCTTAATTCCCAAGATAGTATCTACTTCGTTCAAATCTTTCATTTGAAATTTTGAACTTAGATACTTCTTTGTTTCTAATATTCCTTTCATATTAGTTCCGAATATGAGTAGGTCATAGACATAGAGACATATAATGACACCATAGTCATCTACGAATTTTGAATTAATGCACTTGTCCGCATTATTATGCTTAAAGCCGTTTGCCAAAATTGTAGAGTCGAATTTCTCGTGCCACTGTTTTGGTGCCTTCTTTAAACCGTAAAGCGATTTCACCAATTTACACACCTTGTTTTCATTTCCAGAAAGAACAAACCCTTCGGGTTGTTCCACATATACTTCTTCGTCTAAATCTCCGTTCAAAAACGCAGTTTTGACGTCCATTTGATGTACCAGCAATTTATAAATGGAAGCTAATGCAAACAACATTCTAATGGAAGTTATTATGGCTACTGGTGCATAGGTGTCGAAGTAGTCTATTCCCTATTTCTGTGTAAAGCCTTTGGCTACTAACCTCGCTTTAAAACTTTGAATAGATCCGTTTGTGTTATATTTTCTTCGAAATACCCATTTACACTTCACTGCTTTTGATCCAGGTGGTAAATCCACTAATATCCATGTTCCGTTTGATAACAATGAATCCATCTCATCATTCACATCCTCTTTCCAAAAGGCAACATCTCTTGAAGCCATAGCTTCATTCAAACTTTTAGGATCATCTTGAATGTAAAGTACAATAGGTATTTTATTTAACACTTGATCTCGATCACCTTCAACCAAGAAAACAATTGCCTGGGAAGAGATAAAACCAGGAGCTAGTGCCTTTTCCTTTCTGACACGCTGGCCTTTTCTAGGTTCACTAGAAGTTTCAAGTTCTTTTCTCTTGGAAGACAAAGAACTCAGGTCAGAATTATTTTGAATTGCTGGAACAAATTCAGTTTCAGAATTGTGAACAAATTTGTTTTCAAAAAATTCTACGTCCCTACTCTCAACAATTGTGTTAGAGTCCAAACGAAGTAGTCTATATGCTTTTGAGTGCTGAACATATCCCACAAACATACTTCTGATGCCCCTAGGACCCAGTTTGGACCTATTTGGATCATGGTCCCGATAAAAGGCCAAAAAACCCCATACTCTAAGATATGCCAAATACGGAACTCTCCCTTTCCAAATTTCATACGGTAAAATGTGTGTTTTCATCGATGGAATTCGATTATGTAAGTGACAAGTAGTAAGGAATGCTTCACCCCAAATACTATTGGGTGATTTGGCATTTATCATCATGGAGTTAATCATATTGGTGAGAGTCCTATTTTTCCTTTCAGCCAAACCATTTTGCTGTGGAGTACGAGGGGCTGATCGTTGATGAATAATTCCATGCTCTTCAAAGAATGAATCAAAATCTCCAAGAAAATACTCACCTCCTCTGTCACTTTGAGGGATTTTTATTTTCTTATCCTTTTGATTTTCAACTTCATCCTTGTAACGTTTAAACATGTCAAAAGCTTCATCCTTAGTTCGCATAAGATATACGTATGTATATCTGGAACTATCATCGATAAAGGTAATGAAATATTTCTTCCCTCCTCTGGTTAAAACTCCATTGTATTCACAAATATCAGAATGTACTAATTCCAAAATTTGTGTATTCCTTTCAGCCTTAGGAAAAGGTTGATTCGTTATTTTGGCTTGAACACATATTTCACATTTATCATCAATAATATTATCACAAGAAATCAGATGATGCTTTGACATGTATTTCAAAGATTTAAAGTTTAAATGTGCTAAACGATCATGCCAAATAGAAGAAGACTCAATAATATAAGCAGAAGAATTTATTTCATTAATGTTAATACTAAGTTTGAACATTCCATCACATGAGTACCCTTTCCCAACAAACATACCATTCTTTGTCAGAATTAACTTATCCGAATCTAATACGACCTTAACATAATTTATTTGCAGATACAAGATTCTTTCGAATTTCTGGTACATAGAGAACATTAGTCAAAATAAGTTTATTCCCGGAAGTAAACTAAATTTCGATTGTTCCTTCGCCCAATACTTTTGCGGAATTTTGATTACCCATCAATACCTCTTGACCACTCACATCTTCAAATGTTTTGAATTGTGTTTTGTCATTGCATATATGGATTGTCGCACCAGAGTCGAGCCACCAATCAGAGGTTTTTCCTGCCGTTGCCATATTCAATTCAGTAATCATGCTAATCTGCAACGTTGAGACTGTAAGATATGTCTTGAATAATAAGCATTTTCGGCTGCTTTCGGCTTGAATTAACTAATGGGAGCTTTTGGCTAGTGGGGGGTGATGAGCTGTGGTCTAGTGGCAGAGTACTTTGGCACTTTCGTCTAGTGGGGTATGATGAGATGGAAGCTGTCGGAAAGTGAATGATGTCGACATCATTCAACTCCACTTCACTATATAAGGCCATGTTATCTCATTGTATTTGCATCCCAATATCAGTGAGTGATAGAGAGTTCTAGAGAGAGTGTTTCTAAGACATTGTAGGCTTTTTCTAAAGAGAGAGTGTAATGGAGTGAATCATACTCTTGTAAACTTATTCCAATCATAGTGAAACGTTATCGTCGTCTTCCAAAGTGGATGTAGATCATCTTGATCGAACCACTATAAATCCTTGTGTTGTGTGTGTGCCTATTTTACATTTGTTTTTCATTTCTATTTCAATTCTCTATTGATTGTGCTTGGAAGAGCCGTTGGTCATAACAAATTGGTATCAAAGCTCCGGGTAAAAACGATCTACGATGGCGGCAAAGTATGAGATTGAGAAATTTGATGGAAAAAAAGATTTCAATTTATGGAGGCTAAAGATGAGGGCTGTTTTGGTGCAACAAGGTTTGGTGAAAACTTTGAAGGGGAAAACGGCTCTAGCAGAAACATTGAAGGATTAAGAAAAGGAAGATCACCTGAAGAAAGCACATGGATTAATTCTATTCTGTTTGAGCAACGAGGTCTTGAGAGAAGTGGCGGCGGAAACGACACCGGATGGGCTATGGAACAAGTTGGAGAAAATGTATATGACTAAATCCGTAACTAATCGTTTATATCTTAAGAAGAAATTACATACTATTAGAATGCATGAAGGAACGTCTATTATAAATCATATTGATGATTATAATAAAATTCTCTTGGATTTGGCAAATATTGAGGTCAAAATTGAAGATGAAGACCAAGCTTTGGGTTTGCTTTGTTCCTTACCACCATCTTATGAAAATTTTGTTGATACCGTAATGTATGGAAAAAATACAATTTCCATGGAAGACGTTAAAGCGGCTTTGAACTCTAAGGAGTTAAAGAAGACGGGTATCGACGGTAAATATAATTATGGAGATGGGTTGTTCGTTAGAGGAAGAGGAAACCAAAAAGGCGGATTTGATAGGAGTAGATCAAATTCAAGGTCTAAATCAAAATCCGGTAAATTCTATTGCTTTCATTGTAAGGAAAAGGGGCATTTCAAGAAGGATTGTCCAAAATTGAAGACTGTCGAGAAGAATACCAACCAAGGCACCGCAAAAAATGTTGAAGCAGAAAGTGATGATGGAGTAGTTCTCACGGTTCATACCGAAAGCTCGGATAATGGGTGGATTCTTGATTCGGGGTGTACTTTTCACATGTGTCCTCATAAAGAGTGGTTTACTACTTATCAAGCTAGAGAAGGTGGTAAAGTTCTTATGGGAAACAATGTCACTTGTAAAGTGGTGGGTGTAGGTACAATTCAAATTAAGATGTAAGACGGTATGGTGAGGACTTTAACTAAAGTTAGGCATGTTCTAAACCTGAGAAGAAATCTTATTTCTTTGGGTACGCTTGATTCAAATGGCTGCAAGTATCAAGGTGAAGGTGGATTTATTCGTGTCTCAAGAGGAAGTCTTACAATTATGAAGGGAGAGAGAATTAATGGTCTTTATACGCTGCAAGGTACTACTGTGACGGGTGATGCAGCTGTATATTCTTCAAGTTCTGATGATGATACTACCAAGTTGTGGCATATGCGGCTAGGGCATATGAGCGAGAGGGGGTTGGCTGTTTTGAACAAGTAAGGATTGCTTTGTGGTCATAAAACAGGCAAGCTTGATTTCTGTGAACATTGTGTCTTTGGAAAGCAGTGTAGAGTCAAGTTTAGTACAGCTATTCATAACACCAAAGGTATTCTGGATTATATTCATTCTGATCTTTGGGGTCCTTCTCCGGTCGTTTCACATGGTGGTGGTAGATATATGCTGACGTTCATTGATGACTTCTCAAGGAAAGTATGGGTATGCATACTTAAACACAAAGATAAAACTTTTGTCAAGTTCAAGCAATGGAAGACTATGGTTGAGAAGCAAACCAGAAGACAAATCAAGTGCTTGAGGACAGACAATGGTTTGGAATTTTGTGGGGGTGAGTTCAATGAGTTCTGCAAGGAGCAAGGGATTGTGAGACACCACACAGTCAGAAAAAAACCACAGCAAAATGGTGTTGCAGAAAGGATGAACAGAACCATAATGGAGAAGGCACGATGCATGCTCTCCAATGCCAGGTTACCAAAGTAGTTTTGGGCAGAAGCAGCAAATACATCAGCTTATTTAGTGAACAGATCTCCATCGACTGCCATTG
The DNA here is from genome assembly GCA_023529315.1 of Papaver bracteatum. NCBI lineage: Eukaryota > Viridiplantae > Streptophyta > Magnoliopsida > Ranunculales > Papaveraceae > Papaver > Papaver bracteatum. The sequence goes on from JAJJWX010002496.1 coordinate 135,673, forward strand.
AGTGCAAGACTCCAAATGAAGTTTGGACAGGTTCGCATGCTAACTATGAAGACTTGAAGATATTCGGATGTCCAGTCTATGCTCATGTGAATGAGGGGAAGCTAGAGCCTAGAGCAAAGAAGTGTATATTTCTTGGGTATGAAAAGGGAGTGAAAGTCTACAGGTTATGGTGTCCAGCAGAAAGATCAAACAAGTTTCTTATCAGCATAGATGTGAAGTTTGATGAGCAATCGATGTTGAAGCCAAAGAATGAAGAACTAGATGAAAGAGCTGAAGAGGGTGTTAGCGATAAGGTGGAGCTTGGTGACAAGGTGGAACTTGAGGTGCAAGTTCAAGGAAGCAATGAGACTGTTGTTTCTGATGATGATCAAGATATTGTGCAAGAACCTGCCCAGGAAGAAGAAGCAAAAGGTCATCAGTACAATCTTGCAAGAGACAGAGAGAGGAGGCAAGTTAAAGCACCTCAGAGATACGTCCATGCTGATTTGGTTGCATATGAATTTGCAGTAGGTGAGATCATAGATAGGGATGATCCAACAACCTATGAAGAAGCAATCGGTGGTGAAGAATCAGCAGAATGGGGAGCATCTGCAATTGAATAAATTGAGTCTCTTGACAAGAATGGCACTTGGGAGATAGTTCCAAGATCAAAATGGCAGAAGATTGTTGGAAGCAAATGGGTCTTCAAGAAGAAACAAGGTACTTCAGAAGGTGAAGGAACAAGGTACAAGGCAAGGATTGTGGCAAAGGGGTTTACACAAAGAGAAGGCATTGACTACAATGAGGTATTCTCTCCTATTCTTAAACATAGTTCTATTAGAACATTGCTTGCTATAGTTTCTTTGAAAGATCTAGAGTTAGAACAACTAGATGTTAAGACGGCTTTCCTTCATGGTGATTTGGAAGAGCGTATTTATATGCAACAACCAAATGGGTTTGAAGTTCCTGGAAAAGAAGACCATGTATGTTTGTTGAAGAAATCTTTGTATGGTTTGAAGCAATCTCCAAGGCAGTGGTATAAACGTTTTGATACATTTATTGTGGCAAATGGCGATGATAGGAGTAAGTATGATAGTTGTGTATATCACAGGAAACTCCAAAATGGTTTATTTGTATATTTACTCTTGTATGTTGATGATATGTTGATTTCTTGCAAAGACATGTCAGAGATACAGAATCTGAAGGAGCAGTTGAGTAGTGACTTTGAGATGAAGGATTTGGGCGCAGCCAAGAAGATATTGGGCATGGAGATTCATAGAAACCGAGCTGAAGGCAAGTTGCATTTGTCCCAGAAGGCTTACATCGAGAAGGTGTTGGAGCGGTTTGGTATGAAAGATGCAAAACCAGTAAGTACTCCTTTGGAAGATCATTTTAAACTCTCTAGAAAACAATCACCTCAAACTGCAGATGATGCAGAGTATATGTCTCGAGTTCCATACGCAAGCGCAGTTGGTAGCATCATGTATGCTATGGTTTGTACAAGGACGGATATCGCACAAGCTGTGAGTGTGGTAAGTAGATACATGGGAAGTCCCGGGAAGGCTCATTGGCAAGCTGTAAAGTGGATTTTGAAGTATCTAAGGGGAAGTACATATGTTGGTTTAGTGTTTGATAAACACTATGGTTATTCGACGAATGTTGTGGGTTATGTTGATTCTGATTATGCAGGTGATCTTGATAGAAGAAGGTCATTGACAGGTTATACTTTTACATTGTGTGGTAGTACTATCAGTTGGAGGTCGGTTTTGCAAAGCACAGTTGTATTGTCTACAACTGAGACAGAGTACATGGCAGCCGCGGAAGCAGTGAAGGAATGTATATGGTTGATGGGTTTGGTTGGTGATTTGGGTTTCAAGCAAGAGAATGCAACTTTGTTCTGTGATAGTCAAAGTGACATTCACTTGACCAAGAACCAGATGTATCATGAGAGAACGAAGCACATCGATGTCAGGTATCATTTTATCAAGGATGCAGTTGAGGAAGGTAGGATAGCGATGCTAAAGGTTCCTACAGCGGATAACCCTGCAGACATGTTGACGAAGCCAGTATCAAGTTCAAGCATTGCTTGGACTTGGTTGGTGTCAACAGGTTTTGAGAGCCCTTGTGGGGCTGAGCGAAGACGATGATGATGATAGGTGATGGTATTCAAGTCAAGGTGGAGATTTGTAAGATATGTCTTGAATAATAAGCACTTTCGGCTGCTTTCGGCTTGAATTGACTAATGGGAGCTTTCGGCTAGTGGGGGGTGATGAGCTGTGGTCTAGTAGCAGAGTACTTTGGCACTTTCGGCTAGTGGGGGATGATGAGATGGAAGCTGTCGGCAAGTGAATGATGTCGACATCATTCAACTCTACTTCACTATATAAGGCCATGTTATCTCATTCTATTTGCATCCCAATATCAGTGAGTGATAGAGAGTTCTAGAGAGAGTGTTTCTAAGCCATTGTAGGCTTGTTCTTAAGAGAGAGTGTAAGGGAGTGAATCATACTCTTGTAAACTTGTTCCAATCATAGTGCAACATTATCGTCGTCTTCCAAAGTGGATATAGATCATCTTCATCGAACCACTATAAATCCTTGTGTCGTGTGTGTTCCTATTTTACATTTGTTTTTCATTTCTATTTCAATTCTCTATTGATTGTGCTTGGAAGAGCCGTTGGTCATAACAGAGACCATTGCAACCACATGACTGACATTTTCCTCCATTAGGTTTGCATCATTTGTTTTGTTGGAGTTGGAATTGGAATTTTAATGATCAATGGCATTCTTTTATACCTGCAATCACGGATTAAGTGTCCATTTTTTCCACAATGGTAACAAGGTCCCTTTTGTTTGTTATTGGCTTTGTTGGTCTTGTTGGTATTCTTGAACTTTCCTGTATTGTTCACATTGAAGTTTTTCTTAAATTTGTTCTCTTCTACGTTGTGAACTCCATATTGAGAAGACATAGATTTTTCACGATTTCTAGTTTCTTCCTCAATCTGAATATGTTTTTGCAGTTCCGCCAAACTTATGGTTTCGGACATAAGCAAAAGTTTCTTCCTGTAATTGTTCCAAGATGTGGGTAACTTAGCCATGATAGCACCCACTTGTAACGATTCAGGAACTACAACCTTAAGTTCACGTAGTTTAGAGACTAATACCAACAACTCATGTATTTGATCCATGATGGATATTCCTTCAACCATAATAAATTCATAAAATTTAATTAGAAGGAACTTATTTGTACCGCTTTTCTCCGTCACATGCTTGTTTTCCAACGCTGTCCAGATTTCCAGTGGAGACTTGATTGGAGTAAAAAGGTCATACAGTCGATCCGACAGTGTGTTTAGAATATGTCCCTTGCATATGAGTTCATCTTCTTGCCATTTTTTTTGTCTACAATTATTTTCTCTGTGTCTTTGTCACTTGGTTCTAGAAAAGGCTGCAGTTTCGGATCAAGAACGTATGCTAAATTCAACACAGTAAGAAGAAAAAGGATTTTATCCAACGAGCGAAGTTGGTTCCATCGAATTTGTCTAACTTGAAGACATCTTGATTCATCACTTTGTAAGCCATTGATTCAGAAACTTTCTCCATAAATATCACTTTAAGATTGTTGGAAATAGAACTTGAGAATTCTGAAATACAATGACTTTGAGGCGCGTAATCGCTTTCCTTAAAGTGATATTTTCCCCCACTCTTAGAGAGTTTCTAAAGGATTCTAGCAAACCACTTCAAGGATACAACAAAGTCTAGAATTTGTGGTTTAGCAAAACCAGAAATTCTCTTAGAACTTTTATGTCGAAAGAAGGAAGAACAAGACTATATTACAAGAGGGAAAATAGCGAATAGAGAAGAAGTTTCTGTTGTGTTTTTCTTCTCAATTTCACTGGTATATATAGCGCCCAATGGGTACCATTTGAAGAGACACATCTGTTAAATCATGTCCTATGGTACTCAACAGGTGCAATACGAAGAGTTATCATTCAAAAGGTCACACCTTTTGACATACTCATCTTGTAACTGCAGCAGTTACAAACAGTTACAATCTTCCATCAAGATACGCTGCATAAGGCCATTGTGGATGCTGGTTACAGGTTCTTTCTTATCCTATTTGGTTTTGCTTCTTCAATAATAAAAGTCACTGAAACCAGTTATGTTGGTACTTGACATGCAGAATCCTAAAAGGTTCAAACAATGAAGAGGTTCTTGCCAGAAAGTATCTGATTCGATTGAGGTAGAACCGAGTCTTATTTGAGTTTATTTATTTCAAGTCAAATTATTTTTACTCACATTATATATTGAACAAACAGGGGCATTGATGCACCAGAAAACAAACAGCCCTCTGGAAAAGAGGCGAAGAAAGAACTTACTAAGCTGGATCAAGGAAATTGTGTGATTGTTCATGTCTACGGGGAGGATAAATATAATCGACTCGTAGAGACGTTTATTGCAATGGGAAATTTGTACATGTACCATACCTCTTCCTTACTGCCAGAAGTTCCATTAGATTAGTTATATTCTAAAAAATCCCCTTTCTATGGTCTCATCCGTTTCATTTGCTTTGCATCTATTGTTTCCTTTTCGTGCAGGAAGTAATGCTCAAGAAAGGGCTTGCTTGGCATTATGCAGCCTTTGACAAGCGTCCTGAACTCAAAAAGGTAAGTTACATGGCATATTTTATTTTAGATATTTCTGGAACTTATTCTTAGTTGTACTTTATTTTACACACATCTATGTTTTGCATTAGTGGGCAAATGAGGCTAAATCTGCTGGGATTGGATTATGGGCATCTTCAGATCCTGAAAATCCGTGGGAATGGAGAAAAACAACAGCCGCGATGGAAACTAGACAAACAGAATTGAGGATTTGGTGTATGTGTCTATTTTTTTTTTTTTAATATTTGGTTGTTTAATTAGTATTGGAGTTGCTGGACTTTCATAGAGCTGTTTTATAAATAGGTATGAAAATAGTTACGTCCCTTTTATTGTTGCATTCAGAAAGATCAAGATTTGGACCAAGACGACCCTGCTATTAAAGCTAAACAAGCCGCGCTTGAGGCTACAAAACAAAGTAGGCCACAATTTTTTGAAAGTTCAACTACCCCTAACGAAATGGTATTATATTCATTACGGATGACATTTGAAAGAAATGGTATTGTTTAAAGATTCAGCGACACACGTCCAAGATGTGTCATCCCCATATTTGAGCAGTCATGTCCAAGATACAGCTAGGGCATAATCAGTTATACCTAATTTTATTTATTTTTCTTTGTTTTTGAATACATATACATACTTCCTTTATGTTTCTTCTTGCATGGTACTTGTGCATTCCCACATGATATTACCTTAGGGCAGTTTATATGGGATGAAAAAACCTAGAGTTTGTTCATTTTGATCCCACTATGGGATGAACAAACCAAGAAAATGGATGTTCAAATGAACATATCTGTTCATTTGAACAATGAGACACTCCAGTAGGCGCGCGTCTGGTGAAATGACGCGCTCCATGACAAATAACTAGGGCGACATCATAGGTGACGCCCGATATTTCCAGCAGAGCGCGCGTTTTGTACGCTGACGCTGGCAACTTCAGCGCAGACTCCAGCGTCTCCCTCGATGGCGCCAATGGCTCCATCTGAACGGCTGCAAAACCTGTTGATCCAACGGCTACAGTTTTTGAATTCTATAAATACTCATACTTTTAACTCTAAATTCACACATTCTACAGTTCATGTTGGATTCACTCTCAAAAATTCACTCTCAAAAATGCCTCCTACAGTTCGTGTTGGATTCTCACAACAAGAGGATTTAGCTATTTGTAGAGCCTTTATTTTTCACACACAAGAAGCTATAATGCATAATGTACCCGATTCGATGTTCACTTTCTGGGAAAAATGTTATAGAATATTCACCACTGAAACTGGGAATATCCGTAGGCGTGGTTCTCACGAATTGGTCCATCGTTTTAGTGTAATTAGAACGAAAGTATTGGAGTTTGTCGCCCAACTAATGTTGAATCACCAAAATAAGCTAAACGGTGAAGCCGAACACGAAGTGTTTCCCAAAAATCTAGCGATGCGGCCAGAATCTCACCACGGTCGTCCTTTCGCCTTCCATGCTTGTTTCAACATGCTAAGGGTGCTCAACAGATATGATCCCTACATCAACCTAGGAATTCCACCACCCGCTGAGAATTGACGCATATGTATTAGTTGTTTTAATTTAATGTATTTCTTTTATTCTCATGTATGATCTGATTGTTCAGTGTAGTATGTTTTTATTTATGATATTGATGGTTTTAGATAATCGTAATAACACCTAATAAACAACAAATTAAATAACATAATACCATAATGAATCAATTTGTCCTACAACTTAAATCATCCCACTCCACCAAAAAACACATGGGACATTCCCAAAAATGTCTTCCATATGTGTCTTCTTCAGAAGAAGTCCGCAAATGCATAAAAGTCTTGCAACCGGGATTTGAGCATGAACTGATTCTCTGTGGACAATGTTTGTATTCGTGATTTTCATATCCACAATGATTGCAGTGTAATAACTCTTTCTTCAATTTGACTTTAAGTTTGAAGTTTTTGCACATTGTTGCAATCTTTTCTTCTTCTTCTTCTTTTTTAATCTTCATAGCATCATCTAGCATATGTGGTTCCTCTGGACAATTGGGATCTTGACATTGCAAATACCTGAGCTTTTCCGGTTGTGATTAAATCACCATTCCGATGCATGAACAACCTTTCTGCGGACACTTTGAATACATCCAAGGACATTGCATAAGACTGTGGTTATCCATGAAACATAATGGGAAAACCTCTTTTTCTTCGACACATAATATTTGCTTCGCTTTGCCTTTAGAAAACATGGTGGATGATGAGAGAGAAATCGGTTGTTTTGGTTTCGAATAAAATCTAGTGAAGTATCTATAATAGAAAATAGGCGCTGGTAATTCAAAAGGGCGCTCGTAGGAAATTCTTGGCCAACTTTACAAATGTCTCTCGCGACTCTACTAATGTCGCCTGAGACTTTATAGTAACCTCCAACGGCTAAATTTCCATTCCCAACGGCAAATTTTTCGTTCTCAAATCCAATAAAATTCATTCATTGTATCTCAAAAATCACATATTCTTCTTGTTCTTCTTCTTCTTTCATATATCTATCCTCCTCCTTTACAGAAATAAGAAACAGTAAGAGCCTAGAACTAAGAATTGCATTAATCATTAATGAAATCAAACATTATACGAAAATAGTATGGATGGTTCATCGTAGAAATTCTGGATTATCCAACGAAGAACTGAAAACCATCGCTCTGACCAAGTTTACCGAAGAAAGCGGGAGAGAGTTTAGGCATTTTGAATGCTAGGAACTTTACAGAGAGAATGTGGCTGGATTTGATGTAGTTTGATGTTTTTGTTGTGGTTTGTTAAAATATAGTTTGATGTTATTTGCAAGTTTAAATAAATGGTAATAAATTTCACGTAATTTGAAGTGGAAATCTATTTTAAAATATAAATATTTTCATTCATTAATATTACTGCCAATTTTACAAGATATAAACTTCGACAATATTAAAAACTTTAATAAAAATCAAGTACAAGTTTAGGCCTCCTGTTTATCTTCATTTGACGTATTTTCCATTCAACGCGCTCTTTGACTGTTTCACCTTTGTTTTTGAATTTTTGGTTGTTAAGTTTCAAAACAGGAGCTTTTCTTTGCCTTTTACCGGAATATTTTCTTGGAGCAACTTCTAAAACTTCCAATTCCCTTTTACAATTTTCAATCTTTTTAAAACTCCCACATATCTTAGAAACAACATCTTCAAGTTTTGCATCGCAGAAAAGTGTGATCACTTTTTCAGCCATTTTTATAAGAGAAATTCAGGTGAATTTTGGTGTACTGAAATGTTCAAAGATTACGGCAATTTATAGAGGGAAAGGTGAAATTCAAAATTTTAAAACTACCTGTTGGCGCCACCAGTGAAAACTCCGGCGACACAACATGTAACGCGGGCGACAGCCTTCCTGTCGCCAGTGTTTCTCCCTTGACGCTAGCATTTTTCTTCTGAACGCCACCATTCTCCTAAATGACGCGCGCCTAGTTGGCTGACGTCCAATGTTTTCCCATAGTGGAAAACCCACTTTGGTCATCCACCTGGCTGAATAGAATTTTATGTTTGGCCATTGCCATAGGAACTGCTCTTAATACTTATTTACTTTCGCACACAAGATTATTTTTTTTATGAAAAGTACATAAGAATTTTTGAGCATATATTAAATCCTAATTGGTTATGCTTCAAAAAAATAAAAATCCTTATTTGCTTATAAATAATGGCACATTTTCCTACTATTTAGCTATTAAACAATCAAAAGAAAGACCTGATTTTAAGTGTTCTTAGTGGTTTTTTCTTCATCATGGATTCCCTACTAATTGCTTATTAAACTCTCTATATATGTAACTTATAATGTGCAAATTGTGATTTTTTTTCCTGATTAGGGGTGCTACTTTATATTTTGTTATATAATTTTTTTTTTTTGAATTAGGCCACAAATTATTCTTTGATTGAGGCCACCAAAAAGCCAGGACCGGCCCTGGATTTGGTTATTGCTACAAATTTTCGCGGTGAATGCTTACCAAGTATGGACTGCGGCATGCAGCATCCTTATACTTTTGTATCTTGATCATCAACCATCTGTTTACAAGATTTAACGAACAATTGCTCTTTTTTTTTTTTTTTTGGTAAATTGTAACTCTAAATTTATAAATAGCACACGCACACGCAAAAAAAAAAAAAGATTAAGATGAGTCTGTATGCGTAGGATCATCAATGTGAATTGGGTTAACTATCAAAGACAAGACATGCTCTATGCTCTTCGAATGCTCTACCCCAAGTCCATCTCCATATTGATACATGAACAAAGATGTTCTTGCAAAATTTAGAACCAAGTTAACGAATGAATGATCAAAAGGGGATGAATCAAACATGAACCGGTTCATTTCTTTCCATGTTTCCATGATTAGGCCGTTTATGTGTTCACGAGCATCCTTTTCCGAGTTTTTTGTTTCTTGCATGTAACAGTATATGGAGGATGCAACTTCACCTCTTTTTAGCTCTACCTATATTCATGATTGAGCAAAAACAACTCCAGTCAGTTTATCAGTTATGGAATGGTAATAACATCAATTGTTGGTTTTATATACTGTCTTAATTTTTTTACCGATGAGGTTGCAAGATCATTCGAAAGTCGGCACACCAAACATGCAGAATAGAGAAGTGGATGATTACTCATGAAGGCATGTAATACACCATCACTGATATTTTGATTAGTAGCAAAAAATGCAATTTCAAGAAACACATATCCAACAGATGAAACTGCGCCATTGTGCTGATATTCCACAAAAGTTGGCATGTATCCCTTTCGGCACCATTTTGCTTCTGTTGACATTGCCTTCACTGAATTGGCCAACTAAAAATAAAGAACAAGCCTAATGATTCCCAAATTTTCTAAACAGTGCAAGAAAAGGCAAACGAACAATCAATATACACATGTATCGTACCGATTCCGTCAAGTGCGGCAAGATGTCAAATTGTTGTTCTCTAAGTATCTCGAAAGCCATTTGATTGACTGTGTTGTAGAGGGCTAAGAAACATATCTTCATGTAATATGGAAGTTTATCCACGGCTTTGTAATCCCACCTTTAAATGAAATTTTGTAATTTAGAATCACAGGAGTTTTCACTGAATTACATGAAAATTGAGTAATACGGTTATACCTTTCTATAGCATCTGTGAATAATTCAAGTTCTTCTAATGATCCATAAACATCATATATGTCATCGATTACTAGAGCAAAGCTTAGGATTTTGGTGAGCCATTCTCTGCAACGTTCATATTTTGGCTCCCAACAAAACCCAACACTTGACAGGAAGCACTCAACAATCCGGTCTCTAGCGAAATTCAATATCTTTGCAACCCCTAAGTTGTTCCACCACCTGAACAAAAATGACGGGCATAATAGTAGAGCAAGTAGTACGTTAAGATAATGCAAATAATGAACCACATGCCCTAAAATTGTACGCAATAGACACACACCTTGATATATTCCCGAGTTCCGTCGTGTGTTGAGCCTGAACCATGTTAAAATTCAATTTAGCCAATCCAAGAAGAAGAGGATTCATATCTTTTTGAGACTCATATGCTTCAATAAAGAACCTAGCTTCTGATCTTTGAACCCTCCAGTGAATTGGTTTCTCTAAGGAGCGACGAACTTGTTTAGATATGTCGACATTAGTATTGTCGTTTTTGGTTCCATTGTCTAATAGATGCCTTCTTGTGAAGTGTATGGCTTCAGTTAAGATGTCTTCCCCTTCCCAAAGCAGATGTGCCGCTTCAAATAAGCTCAGCATCCCATTAACATCGTTGGTAATTGATTCCTTGAACCCACCTTTCTCGTGTCTGAATTCATCATAAATATCTGCCACTTGCAAGATAAATTTATCATTAGCTAAAAGAAACGGTATACCACCAAAGTTTTAGAATAATTGAACAGCGAGCAAAATGCCAGGGGACTTAGCTGGTTTTATGGATGATATGTCATGTTAAATTACCTTGAGATTCATGAAAACCATACTGCCTAAGAAGCCTAAACCTGAGAGAAGTTGCATATAAGTTATCTTTCGTTTTCTGGGCATCATCATGGCATATGTTCTCTAGTATTTTGTGGATGTCTTCCTCAAAAAGGTAACTAATTCCGAGACTTTGAATGACATCGATCAGCTCAAGCTTTGCCGGTGGTGTTACGGCCTCCTTAAGCATAACCTTCACTTGTTTTATTTTCTCCACCAGTAAATCCGCATCTGTTTTGCACTGCATATACATAAACACACAAACAAAGAAGTAAGTAGCATACATACTCGTAAATAGATGTTGATATATATATAGATGAACTCAATGATCACCGAGTAGTTATTCTTAGGTGATTCAACAAAATGCTTATAATCCCAAATTGTAGGTTGGTACTGAAACTGATCGGAAGATTCTGATTGTGCAAGGCGTTTAGTACTAATTGGCAATAGCGTGGAGGAGGGGGTGGAGATAGAAGGAGTAGGTGAAGAAGAAGAAGAAGTCAGGAGTGGAAAGTGAATAGTATAAGACATTATTACAGTGCTCTTATTATTAGTTAGTTTGTGCTGATGTTCAATGCAAATTATCTCCTATTAATAAGATTGACGTATGTACTTGCTAATCGAGTCATTCTACATTTTTTATACATTTTACATGTGCAGTCAAGCCGAGCACGTTTTTACTTAATATAAGAAACGCTTAGAGATCATTTTAAAATGGAACTCTAAGCAATACTTTTGATCTGTAAACCCAATTTGCTAAGATCCGAAGCAAAAAATTTGTATCAGAGTTTGTACATCTCTTAAACTACGTTTTACTTGCGTTCCTAAAATAATATCGAACAGACAAACCTTCCCAAAATAGTTATACTCGCTGCCCATATGAATTGTTCACTTTCTAGTCGGCCCTGTGGAAACATTTGATCGTCTCTCTGCTGTCTTGGAAATTAACCAAGTCATCTTAATAAACAAAAAGTTAATCTTAGCAAGTCCCATGTAAATGTTCCGAAAATGAATTGAGTTTGGACACTGTCACACTGCATGTGTTAGGAGAGATGCAAATACGGATTCTAGGCAGCCAAGTACGAATTTTAGGCTACCACAAATAATTTCGAAGAACATGCATGCAAGGCTCCTCTATCACTTGTTTTTCTCATGTTTGGTTGTTCACACAATTAATTGAACTTTGAATGTGAGGACATAATAATTATTCCCAAAATAATTCAACTGTGAATGTCCCTACAGGAAATCTGAAAATACGGATAAAAGTAAAAAGCAAGATGAATGGACGAAAACGCTAGAAAGTCCTGTCATTCCCTTTCGAGTTTCCTTACAAGAAAATAGTCCCTTCACTTACTTATCTCATGTTTGGCCCGAAAGTGCTTATAATTACGTAGGATATAGCACTAGCATTAACCTAAAATTTAAACTTTAATTTCTACAAAAGGTTGCCGTAGGAAAAAGCCGAAAGTGCTTATAATTACGCTGAAATTTACCCCCAGGAAGTGCCTACCACTCATTAATTACTTTAATTCTCTTCTTCTTTTACATTACTTCTATTTCTCCGTCTCTAATTCGAAACTCATTCATTTTGTGTAAGATTTTACAGTCCAATACTCCAATGTAATTAGCAATCTAGTTATCTCTTAGAGGGTGCCAATCTCTAGTTCATTGGTTTCTAGCCTGAACTAATCCACCTTGTTGCACCAAGTAAATTAATATAGGTAGCTGTCTGTGTTTCTTAGTACTGCACTACATTTATCTCTTTTAATTTCCTCATTTAGAATTTTTAATTGGAGGACCAGTTTCGTGTTTGGTCTTCACTCTGGTCAGTCAGTCATTCTTCCTAGAGTGAATTTCTTTAATCCGGAAGCTGGTTGAATGCAAAAAGATTCTCACACTCAGCACATGCCAACTTGGGCATACTTGTAAGTCGTTATGGATTTTGAAACTAGTAAGAATTACTTGTAAGCTGGTTGAATTTCTTTAAGGCATTGTAATATATATATGTTGAAGATTAACTGGTAATGAAAGAGCACAAATTTGAGAAACTATATGAATACTTTGAAACTGATATTAAGAGCAGTTCCTATGGAATGAACAAACTTGGAGTTTGTTCATTTTTCTCCCACCATGGAATGAACAAACATGAAAAATGGATGTTCAAATCAACGAATCTATTGATTTGAATATTGAGGCGGACCACCCAGCGCGCGCTTGAGGGAAGGACGAGCGTGGTTGACAAAAACGCTGGCAATTTAACCAAGAACGCTGGCGCTTGTCCTTCTAATGCGCGTGGTTCATTCAAACGCCAGAGTTTTTAGTAAAGACATCGCGTTCTTTTTAAGAGCGCCAACCGCTCCATCCGACTTCCGTTTTTCCTCCTTTCTTTTTCCTATAAATTCATTTCGTCTATAGACTTAAACTTACACCATCTTCAACACCACCTCTGCATTACACAATTTTCATACCGTGTCTAACTTTTGTTTTTCTTTTCAAACAAAACTATTGCATTTCTATCAATTCAATCTTTCAGATAAATTATCATCTTCATATATTGCATTTCTAACAAATATGGCATCTTCACAACAACGATCACAAAAACAACTACCACAACAAACACCGCAACAACCACAAAAAAGGAATACAAGAATTCATGGTCCCAAGTATACGTTGGATGGAGACGAGTCACTTTGCAGAAATTATGTATTATATACATTAGATGACATCAATGATATTTATCAAGGAAAAAAAAAACTTTTTATGGTAAGATTTTATTTAAAAAATTCTGAAGAAACCGGGAACACTAATAGACGTGATGTCGATGGGTTGTGTCATCGTTTTCACACAATTTCAGCATCCGTTAGTGAATATGTATCTTTGATCACTGAAATGTGGAACAAAAAAAAAAGTGGTGAAGGCGAACCGGATGTGGAACAAATATGTCGGGAAGAGTGGAAAAGATCCCATAAAGGTTGCAACTTCCAACATGAAACTTGTTTCACCATTTTGAGGGTGCTTAACAAGTTTAATTCATACTTGCTGGAAGGTCATCAAGTGCCTGGAAGATCACTCCATGGTCCAATCTCGCAATATTTTCAGAATGGAGGGCATGCTTCCTCACTTGATGGAACTCCAGGTAGTTAGGAACAACACAACACTTGTAGTTGCATCTTTTCAGAAGACTATACTGGTAGGATCGGAAAGATACCTACAACTATAAATACTGCAAGTGCACAGTGTCGACAAGCAACACAGGGCAAGCACATGTCGAACCACAGAGACTTGGAGAGTGTAGAAGTTGATTCTAAATCCTAACTAAGAACTGATTCAGAGAGTAACCAAAGGGGGTTTGTTTTTGTCGATATGATGAGATATTGGCAAAGACTTAAACAAAAAGTAATTTGAATTAAAATATGCAATTAAATCAAGGTGTAAATATTGAGAATATGGATACTAGGGTATTCAAATCCACCACTAACATATGATATGCATTCAACTTGTAATATTATTCTTGTCCTTACAGCAGATTCAAGTCTACCGTATATTTAAGGTGTTTCTCCAATGTATAATTTAATCACAACTAAAGTATTTCTCCAAAGCATTAACTGTCTAATTAAAGCACAACTAATCTGAGGATCAATATTTGGTTAAGCATGAGTTGTAGCATAATCAACATAGAGATATTCTAACTACAATGGATACATGGCATACATTGTGAGAGCAAGATGTTGACAAACTTGGATTAAATTATAACTTTAAACAATTCTAAACTTTCAAGAACAATATACAAGATATGAATACATACCAATGAGTTACGGCTTCATTTAAACCCTAGCAAATGAAATTAGAACATGAAGAACATTACAACAAAATTGAAATTTGATAAACTAACATGAACAAGCTATTCTTGGATGGTTTTTCAACACAACAACCCTCTCTATTTATACACAAAATTCCCTCAAGCAATTGGATTCGAAATTTGGAAAGCATCCACTCAACAAAACATGTTTTCTTAATTGATAGATTGAATGGAATATATTTGGTTGTGGGAAACAAATTGGGAGTGATTGAGTGAGAGAATGGGGATGTTTTCTTTAATTGATGGATGAAATGGAATACAATGGGGGTGAGGTGGATGTTTTGGAAAGAATCCAATGGGGATGAGGTGGATGTTTTGGAAAGAATCCAATGGGGGTGAGGTGGAAATGGATTTGGGTCTTGGGTTTTGGATCATGGGTTGTTTAATCCCATGAATTTGTAAACAGGTTTCCATTGATGCGCGAGCGGGTTGCAACGCTTCCAACTTTCTTCTCTTTTGTCTTCTCAATTCTTCCAATCTTTATTTAGTACTTAAAAACACAAAATTAATTAATACAAATATTTATTCTTGAAAATGGTAAAAATGCAGAATTTGGGATAATATATGACTTTGAAGCGCGAAAGATGAGTTAAGTGCCAATGAAAAGGTGTATGAATATGCAATATTTGGCACTCATCATATACCCAAGTGAATCTAAAGGATATAATCTACCTAAACATTCAAGATTCAAAGATAAAGAAGATGTAAAGAACGTGAAAGTAAATATTGACACAAGCATATAATGTGGTTCGGCCATGAAGACCTACGTCCACGGGAAAGAAGATGTTTTCTTTATTGATCATAAGGTCTTACCCTTGAAAGATCTACAAATCTCAATTAGATATTTTACTCTCTATCTATCTAGATATCTATCAGAAACTCTCTGTAGAAATACCATCTAATAATACATTAGTTCAGTTGTCCATCTCATGCTACATGGACTGGTATTTATAGGCAAAGAAGACTAGTGAAGGCCTGGTCTAGTCGAGATGGTAGAGTTATCGTTCATCGTCTTTGTTGCTTCAGACGTGTTCTATACTATCCCTCGTGATGGTTTGCTTAGTTCTCCTCCCGAGTTTTCTCACTCCGCTCGTCATCGTGTAGCTCTTCCTTGGAGAACGTCGTGCTACTTCATCTATGGGTTTCAGTATAGATTGTCCGAGCCTTCTTCAGCGATTTAGATTCTCCCACGCCTCTTCTGATCCTTCATAAAATGCAGTCATTCTTTTTAGACTTGACCGACTGAATCGATTAGACCATTCTTAACACGCGTCATTAATGTAACGTTTGTGGAAAGCGTCTCGATTTAGACGAGATCAGCTTTATAGAGTATGATTCGGTGCTTTCACCTTATCTTCTTATCATAAGATCATCCCTTGAGATGTTGACACATGTCCATCGGGTAATTTACCCTCACATTTTGCTCATTTTCTTTGCAACTGGCCAAGAGCATGATGGGAAGAAAATTTCGTAACCGACCAGTCTTTATCACCACGTATGAGATTTCCGCCACGTCTGCACTTTTAGTGCGCTTTTACCTATTGGGTTTCTGAATTGTTGATTAATTGCACATTTCAAGATGGATGATATCTCTTTCTTTCTCTTATGGTCAACATTGTTTATCGTGCCTTGAATTTTTTTAGATAAGCACTGGTTGTTTTTTCGAGGACCTTTATTCTTATAAAAATCCTTCTATGGTAGAGAATTGGATTTCATTCTCTACTTTCCTTCTGTATAATCTAGAGCCTTTTTCACAAGGATTTTCTATGTCCGGAGAGCGTTTTCCTCCTCGCCCTCCATGGAAAGTTGTTTGTTCATGATTTCTTAAACATGATGGTATAACCTCTCATTTGCTCGATGTTTCATTTTTTTTCTTACTCAGATTTCTAGATCATCACCGATATATTCTCGGAAAGACCTATCTTTTTGCGTATTTTCTTTAACCCATCGATGATTTGGATTAATTGATTTATCTGCCAATGTATTGGACTTTCTGCTGGAAGATTTTGTGTGATCCATTATATTTCTTTTCACAGGCAGGCTAGGAAACGCTTCGTATGGTGTTCTTCTTCTTGTGATTGGCCTTGACAACAATTTTGTGTTATGTATTCTTCTCTTTATGAGTGGATGGATTGCCCGAGTTTCTAAATATTGTGAGATACATAATACTATCTTTGTAATAAACGTATATATGTATACCTTGCCCCTATTTTATGTCATAGCATCTGATGTCTTTTTTGGGAAAAGAATGAGAATGCCTAGATTTCTTGGTAGTACCGAGCTATTGTTCCCCAATCGAGTGAGATAGATGCTTCGTATGCTGTCAAGAGAGAGTGTCGGATGGTTACCGAGTAGGATGCTCCTGGAAAGGCACGATAATGATGCTCCTCTGTTTTGCAAATTTGGGAATGTTAATATACCCTCGTGTTGTGTCCGAGGCGAATTAAATTTGTAATGGAAATTCCTATCGAACTGGACGATAGTTTTTGTTTTGTTTTCTTATGTTAATGGATCTGTGGGATTTTTGTATACAATTGGTTCAACCATGGGTGACAAAGCCAAAGAGTGATCAATTCCCTAAGTGGATAAGTCGTCTCTTACAGTATTGGGGTTTGAATATGGCAGCTTTTCCCCTTTCTCATTTGTTGTGATGCCTTCATGGGCTTGGTTTTTAATAGTGTCTTATTTAAGTTACACTTGTCTCGGGGTTAGTTGATCAGTTATCTGAATCACTTGTTTATTAATCATTGTTTGGAGGGAAATACCTAGGTCAAGTGATTCTTGCCTTAACCAAAGGAAAGTACCTTGATTCTGGATATCTCTTGTTATGGCAGGACATCATATGATTCTATGATTGTGAAGGCATTACCCTAGGTATGTTCCCGTCTTAGGTATCTTAGGGTGTCCCCCGCTTCATCTTGCTTCATTCGGCTAGATGGCATTGCCTTAGGTTTGTGTTCGTCTCAAGCAGCTTAGGTGTTTTACCCACATCATTCGTTGTAGAATGGAAGGTGTGGCTAGCACCGAGCCATAGTCTTGATGGGATTTGGTTATGATGCAAATATGATATGATTATGCTACATATGCAAATGCAAGAAAAGATAAAACAAAAAATTAAAGTAAATATTGTAGAAGAATAATAAACTAATAAAAATCAAAGTAAATGAAATAAGCACAAGAGATTAATTTTATTATTCTCAAAGAGGGTTGATAAGCCCTTAGTACATTTGTGAGGTGTCAAGACCTTTTACACGTAGGGATTTGAATCCCCTTTTTATAATTTGTTTTCATAAGCGATAAGTTATTTAAGCATTGTATGACTTAAGATATTTGATATTCCAAGGGAGTTCTAGTGCTTCCCCATTGGGTTTGAGAAATATGTATACTCCATCGCCAACTTTGGCAATGATTGTTAGCGGTCCTTCCCAAATGGGAGCATATTTTCCTGACTCGCGCTGGTATGGCGGGATCTGGCGCCATATTTTGTCGCCTGGGATAATTTCCTAATGTAAACACGTTTGTTATATTCCCAGGCTAGTCTCCGATGGAAATTCTCCATTCTTTGTAGAGATATTTATCGGTTCTCCTCGAGATCGTCTAGCTTGTCTAGTATCATGTCCGAGGTGTGGTTCTTTTCCCAAGCCTCGGTATTCGTCATCGGGATCATTGCTTCAGTTGTTATGATTGCTTCCGTGCCATAAGTAAGAGCGAAGGGAGTCATCCCTGTTGCTTCTCTTCATGTGGTCCGATAGTCCCACAAGACGTTATGTAGTTACTCACACCAGCTATCCCCATGTCCATCTAGCTTCTTTTTGAGCATATCGGCGATGGTTTTGTTAGTGGATTCTTCGTGTCCATTACTCTCGGGGTAGATGGGTGTGGATTTATTCTTCCTGATCTTGAAGAAGTTAAAGAGGAGGTCAATGTTTTTCCCACAGTGTTGTGCCTCATTGTCGGATACGATGGCTGCTGGGATACCAAAGCGACATATGATGTGCTCGAAAAGGAATTTAAAGACATCGTGGTCTCTAATGTTCCTGAGGGAAGAAGATTCATCCCACTTGGTGAAGTAATCAGTGGACACGATTAGGTGTTTTCGTTGTCCTGTGCTAGCTCGTAGAGGTCCAATGATGTCGACCCCCCATTTGGCGAATGGCCAAAGGATGAGCACGGATTTCAAATCCATTGACGGTGCATGTCGTCTCTTACCGATTTTTTGGAATTATAAACATGATTTCTCCGTTTGTTTTGAGTCCTCGTTCATGCGAGGCCAAAAATATCTCCGTATCCTGGCTTTGTGGGCTACTGACCTTCCTCCGATGTGGTTTCCTGCATAACCATAATGTATTTTTTTGAGTATTTTCTGGCCTTCAATGAAGTAGAGACATCTGAGTAATGGTCCCAAATATGACTGTTTGTACAAGATGCCATCTCTGAGTTGGTAATTTCCCGATTGGGATATCACTTTGTGTGCGAGTTGTTGGTCGCTTGAGAGATCGCCATTGGCTACAGTCGCGGTAGAAACTAATCAAACAAAATTGAGAATTTGGTGTTTGTGTGTGTTTCTTTTTGGTTGTTTAATATGGGAGTTGGAGGACTTTAATAGAGCTGTTGTATAATAATATTGTATAAATAGGTATGGAAAAGGTAAAATCGCTTTATTGTTGCCCTTCCTAGGGGCGAACCATTAGAGGTGAACTAATTTGGTCTACCACTCCTCCACCACAGGATTTGATAAGGGTGGGGTTTTAAGGTGTTAATGGGGCCTGTAAAATTTTATTGGATAATTGGATTTCATTGGTCCACAATTGGCTTTTTAGCATTTGAAACTACAAAAGAGCTCCTATGCTTTAATGCTGCAATTTTTCGCAATGAATGCTTACCAAGTATGGTCTGCGAAGCAGCATTCTTACACTTTTGTATCTTGATCATCAACCAACTGTTTACAGAATTTAACAAACAATTGCTTTTTCTTTGTAAATTGTAACACTAGATTTATAAATGGCACATCAGATTAAGGTGAGTTTTTATGGGTAGGTTATGGGAATCGGGTTAACTATTAAAGACAGAACATGCTCTATGCTCTTTGAATGCTCTGCTCCAAGCCCATCACCGTATTGGTACATAAACAAAGATGTTCTTGCAAAATTTAGAACCAAGTTGACAAATGAACGATCAAATGGAGATGAATCAAACAGGAATCGGTTAATCTCTTTCCACGTTTCCATAATCAAGCCTTTTATGTGTTCACGAGCATCGTTTTCGGAGACGTTTGTTTCTTGCATATAACAGTATATGGAGGATGCAACTTCACCTCTTTTTAGCTCCGCCTATGTTCATGATTAAGCAAAAACAACTCCAATCAGATACTTAATAAGTTATGGAATGATAACACCAATTGTTGGTTTTATGTTTTTTAAGTCATAAATTTTTTTACCGAAGAGGTTGCAAGATCATTTGAAAGTCGGCACAGCAAACATGAAGAGTAGAGAAGAGGATGATTGTTTTCGAAGGCATGTAACGCACCATCGTTAATATTTTGATTAGTAGCAAAAAAGGCAATCATCAGGAACACATATCCGACCGATGAAACCGAGCCATTGTGCTGATATTCCACAAAAGTTGGCATGTATCCCTTATGGCACCATTTCGCTTCCGTTGACATTGCTTTCACCGAATTGGCCAACTAAAAAGATTCGACAAAGGTAATTATTTCCATATTCTATAAAAGGGTTAGGCAACACAATAAAGGGCAAACAAAAAATCAATATCTCATTTACCGATTTTGTAAAGTGAATAGTATGAGACATTATTACTGTGATATTATTATCGCTTGGTGCCAATGCTCAATGCAAATTATCTCCTATTAATAAAGTCGATAAACTGTACTTGTTAATCGATGCATTTTACATTTTACATGTGCACTCAACTTGAGCACGTTTTTATTCTATCTAACAAACGCTTATGAGTTCAATTTGCTGACATATGTAATCAGAATTTTAGTTCCAGACTTTGTTGATCTCTTGTAATAACTTTCTAAATACAACGTATATACCTTCCGGAAAAAATAGTTATTCTCGCCGGACATTTGATCCGCACTCTTTGAAAACAAATTTTAATAAGCAAACCATTAATCTTGGATGATTCATGGGGATACTAAAACTAATTAGGGGATATATGGTGGCATGGTTTTTCAATGAAAGCGGTATGGTCGATGGACTGCCGGCATTGAAAAACCATGCCGGCAGCTTCAATAAAATATCCCCCAATTAGTTTTAATATCCCCTAATTAATCATTCTTAATCTTCTCAAATATCATGTAATATGTTCCGAAAACTGAAATGAGTTTGAAAATTGTGTTCGGTGTAAAAGGAAAATTCGAATTTTAGGTGGTGGTGTACAAATCTTAGGCCACGACAAGCGTTTTCAACATGCATATGCTAGCCTTCTTATCAAAAATTGGTCAATTAACCCAGTAACGATAATTATAACGGGATGCATCCAGTTTCACCCTCGCTATTTTTTAAGTTTAAGCCCGGATGAATCCAGATTCATTCTTGCTATTTTTTTTGTGTCCATTTCACCCATACTAATTTTTACTCGTCCATTAGAACCATGTTTTAAAAATATTTGGACAATTGACCTAATTTTTCTTATTTTTCTCATGCATGGTTGTTCAAAAACACTTAAATTAAACTTCAATTGCGTGAAGGTAATTAATTATTCCCAAAATAATTGTGAATGTACCTATCACTTAAGAGAATCTAAAAATGCAGATAAAAATAAGAAGCAAGATGAATGGACGAAAATGCTAGCAAGTCCTGTCACTCGTTTTTGAGTTTCCTTACAAGAAAATGGCCCTGTCACTTATTTATTTCATTGTTGGCCATATACGTTGCAATAATGCTACGTCTACCGGGGCTGAAATCCAGTGAGATTTCCCGGTAGACACAAATCTCAGCGGGCCCATATACCCACCCCTGCTAACTCCAGCGGGCCCCAGGGGTTGTCTCACTCAAGATTCAACTTCAGGATTTTCCAGTGTAAACATAGCATCACTTTATACGTAGGATGGAATTAGCATTTAATGTTTTACAAGAGGTTTCTATAGCGAAAATGCTTATAATTCTATAAAATTTCCCCCAAGATTTCCCCTCAGTAAGTGCCAACCACTCATACACACGTAGGATGGCCTACTTTGTTTTCCGGATAAGGTATTGTGGAACTCAATAGTCCCGCTAAAAGTTTCTTTTCATGTTTGGACCTTGTGTTTCAAAGGAGCGCCCACTCTTGATTATCTCTATAGCGCAGGTATAATTAAAGACGCTGACTGTTTACTCTGTAGAACTCAAGTTGAAACAAATGCACACCTATTCTTACACTGCAAAATAGCTTTCGAAGTTTGGTCATATTTCTTTAAGTACAGTAAAACCTCCATATATTAATACACTTGGGGATTCACAAATTTATTAATATATGGAGGTTATTAATATAGGGAGATACACATAAAAAATGTAAAAATTTCTAGTTTAATATATGTAAATACTATAAGATAACGTACATACATATTTATAGTTCTAATACACAAGAACATGTATGTATCTAGGAACTTGTGGTAACAACCTTAAAAATTACCATTTTTCCTCAAACAACTATAGATAAATATATTATTCCATCATAAATTTTAATGTAACAAGCTCTATATCTCTCTAATATGGTATCGATTATTAAATTCCTTAAGACAGAACTGAAAAAAAAAATTAATATTAAAATGTAAAATGTGGAGGTTATTATTATTTATAACTGGCCCAAGTTGAGACCATGAATTTTTTATTAATATATAGAGGTTACTAATATATAGAGTATCAATATATGGAGCCTTTACTGTAGTTTTCATGTTTGTTGGGCTTTCGTTGATGATGTGATAAAGAATTTGTGGGAAAGGGGTGCCAAGAAGAAGACTACAAGCAGGCTTAAGAAGATTTGGTGTTTATTGCATTTCGCCGTATGGTGGAGTTTGTGGAATGAGAGAAATGACATGCTATATAACAATGTTTCAAGGAGTACTAAGCAGATCATTATAGCTGTTAAATGTTTGTTATTCAGTTGGGGTTTGAACTCTAAGGTTTTTGATGGTTTTTCCTTGTCAACATTAATTTGTGGTTAGGATGTTGTGGTTAACACATCTGTTTTTATCACTTTTCCGGCGACGATGAACTTTTTAATTTAAAATTTTTCCTTTCCCCGTCAAAAAAATAAATATGTAAGATGGAATTAGCATTTAGTGCTCTACAAGATGTTCCTGTAGCAAAAATGCTTATAGTTACTGCTAAATTTTCCCCGAAATATCTCCTCAGTAAGTGCCAACTTTAAATATGAAAATTCTTGGTTGGAAAGGTTTTCTAGGAAAAAATACAAGAGACCATCTGCATCTGCTAAATTCAACTCACTCATAGGACATAATTTTCATCTCAGAAACTAAATTAAATGATAATAGGATTAGTCTTTCTTTTCCTATTTCTTAGGTTTGCTATGTCTCGCAGGAGGCCTCCTCCTTCTCTGGAAAGATGGCTTTTCTCTAGAGGTCGTAAACAAGTCTGAAAAAATGATACACGCTATGTGTCAAATGATAGGGCTAAAATGCGTGTTTATGGTACACCTTACAAACATGAGAACGGAATGCTCAATGGTCTTACTTAAAGCACCCGGGAGTGAATCAGAACCATTCCCTTAGGTTATCTTAGGGTGACTTAAACATTACATTAAGTCGATGAGAGAAATAACACTTTAACTTCTCTTCGAAAAATATCATTAAAATTATCGAACTGCGATTCTGTCGATCTAGGCTTCTGGGAATCCGTTCACTTGACTAGTAATAGTCACGGGACAGGGAAAACATAAATCTAGGTTAGATAGAGCTCTAGTTAACTCTCTTTGGTTCATTGAAGCTTCGCATTCAAACAAAATGGTTGAACCACCGCCTATTCTTCTTAACCTTTACAACCACCATACAATAGAAACGGAAGTTTTGGAATCATTGGCTCAATAATGAGTCCCGTGTTAGTGAAATTATGCATGCATGGTCAACTAACTTGCGAGTTCAAAGGCTTACATATTGTCCAATAAACAAGATGGATTCTTTTCAAAATGGAGTAAGGCTACTTGGTAATACCCGGAAAAAATCATTGATCTTCAAACCGGTATAGCCAGGCTTGTGGTTGCAACACGAGATGAAGTTCTCAAACTTGAATGTGAAGTCAGTAAACTTTACGACATTCAAGCTTCCTCCAACCGCCAAAAATCCAAAGACCACTTCTACAAGGAAATGGACAAAACTCAAAGTACTTCCATATTAGAGCAAACAGAAAAAGCTACTTGAGAATCGACTCTCTTCTTGCTCTTGGATGGTTCCTGGTGCCAAACTAGAGACGCTATGGAGCACTTGCTTAAAACTCACTTCGAAAAGATCATGTCTACGTCAAACCCTGCAGACCGCTTTCATTTTCTCGACCATATTCATACCTGCATCTTGGAGGAAGACAAAAATCGCAATCCCTACTCGAACGGAGGTTTATTATGCTTTAATGTCAATGGAACCGTGGACAAGCCCTGGAAGGTTTATCAAACGCAATGGAGTATTGTTAAAACGAAGTTTAAGACGGTGCAAGCTTTCTTTCATTCGGGCTTTCTCCTCAAGATGTGAACCAAACCAGGGTAACCTTAATCCCAAAAACTAAAACAGCTCATAAACCAGAAAGTCAATTGCCTTATGCAACACGGTCTACAAAATCATTCAAAAGTCATTGCCACTGAGAATGAAGAAGACATCGAAACAATTATATCTCCAATGCAAAACAGCGTATGTCCCAGAAGATTTATACTTTCGATAGACTAGAATGGAGCTTCTTGATTGAAATATTAAGAAAATTTGTTTCAACGAAAAATTTTTGCCATCTAATTAAGTGTATAAGCACCACAAACATTGAAATCATGATTAATGGTTCTCCTACATCTCTTTCAAGCTTCAACGAGGGGCATTCGTCAAGGCGACCCCCTATCTCCACCTCTTTATCATTGCGATGGAATCTTTCTCTAGAATGCTTACTCACCGTGAAGCCACTAGAAAACACTCGTATACGTAGGATGGAATTAGCTTTCAGTGTTCTACAAGAGGTTTCTGTACCGAAAATGCTTCTAAGTATAAAATTTTCCCCTCATTAAGTGCCCACCACTCATATTAATCCTCTTCTTGTTTTACATTACTTCTATTTCTCCATCTCGTATTACAAACTCGTTTATTGTGCCGCCCAATGAAATAAAATTTAACACCCCATCGATCGAGTTGGAGGGGGAGGACTATGGTCTTAGTTTTTCTTGTATACCATCTTTTTCTTTCTAATAAAATCTAACCATTTTACTCTCAAAAGAAAAAAAGTTGGAGGCCGAGGATCTGTCAGGAATTTTCTTGAATGATTTGAGATGACAATGGATTTTGATATGCTTGGTTTGTCCGTCGTCGAAGACATGATTCTCAACAATATGGATTAGTGCTTGACCATCGCACAAAACTATGAAAGACCTGGAAAAGATACTCTAACCACTGCAATGTACTAGAGTTAAATGAATCATGGCCCTATACATTTGAGATCTGCAGAAGATCCAGAAGCTGTTGATTGTTTCTTCGATTTCCACAAAACCAAACTATCTCCCAAGACGGCATAATAAACAATTATCGAGGGACGAGTGTTTGGACAACAAGCCTTATCGGAATCAGTATAACCTCGATAAATTTAGAGAATTTCTGGCAGACAAAAAATTCCATATCCAAAGAATAGGGACATTATTCATAGTCCAAATGCGTAATCCACTTTTCAATCTATGATATTTAATTAGCTTCCTTCTAATCATGTACACAAACCATTCGTGCATGCGTGTTAAGTGAAAAAGTAGAGTACAAAGCTTCGGCCTTGGAAAGTGTTTTTGGGGCACATCATCATCCTACATGCATGCCACTCGCTTTGTCGCTAATCTTCTCCATGTTTGGTTGTCCGTCCATGTCACTAACTGTTCCCATGGTTTTGTCAAATACGTCTCGGAAAGTACTAGCATTTGGTGGTATCCAGTTGTTTTGGAGGTGACTGGTAGGTAGTATGTCTTAACTGGTTCGTAGCATTGGTGGTATCCAGTTGTTTTGGAGGTGACTGGTTGGTAGTATGTCACTAACAGTTCCCATGGTTTAGTGCGCAATCTTTTCTCTTCTCCTGGGATTTAACGACCCGGTCCCCAAACTTTATTTGTTCGGTTTAGACCGTTACGTTTGAGGTTGTATTTTGAAATCTTTGAAAAGTAGGAACCGTGATATCCCACGGTGTCATTTGGGAAGGAAATATAAGCTAGCACCTTATTAGACATAGGATCATCTAGCCAGCGGTTAGATTATAACTAATGTAGCTTTTCCAATTAATTACAATTGTTAAAATTAATATATTAGAAATAAGTCCTTTTGAATTTGTTTTTTTTCGAAATTTGTCATTTTTCTTAACTAAATCGATTTGTACAGATTGCAATCAGTCCGATATGCGTCGGCCACTCATTCCGGAGACTGACTCAAGACTTTATATCTTTAAATTCATTTTATTTTTTTGATCGAGAAAATGGGGGAAATTTATTGAAGAGAGGAAAGAGAATTACAAATTACAAGAGAAAAAGAGAAAAAACAAGAAAGAAATACAAAGGGAGTTGTAGATACCCCAAAATTAAGAGTAAGAAAATGAGGAGCATTGTACCTTTGCAACGACTAAAGGTGATGACGAGGGCTAGTGATTGGAACAGGAGAGACGATGAGGGTGACGGGAACAGACTAAGCATGACCTAGGTGAGGCAGTATGAGTAAGTGATGATGAGAGTGAAGAAGAAGCATGGGCATGACGGTGGAGAGGAAGCGTGGTGAAGGGCGATGGGATTGGACGCTGCCCCCACCACGTGATGAGTGAAGACCATTGAGAGCCTTGGATGAAGTGATGGTTGAGCATTATGCGCTTACACAAGCAAGTTACACATTTGAGACATGGTTGATGGCATGGGCGATGATAGAGACGAGGAGAGCAGTGACCTAACCCAAGACCTTGTAGCATGACCTCCTCCATATGATACATGGTCAACGTCCTGGGGGATGATAGAGACGAGGAGTGCAGTGACCTACTCCAAGACCTTGTAGCATTACCTCCTCCATGAAACACATGGTCGATGGCATGGGCGATGATAGAGACGAGGAGTGCAGTGACCTACTCCAAGACCTTGCAGCATCACCACCTCCATGTGGGACATGGTCGATGGCATGGGCGATGGCAGAGACGAGAGCATGCTTCAGAAGGAGTGACGATAGGCATGGTAAGATCATATGAAGTGCCCACTCTATGAATGGAAGGGTGCCAATAGCGAGTGGGCCCTGTCTAAGAATATCCCCGATTCAGAAATGAGAGTGCTTCATCATTTCCGTGATATCAAGGACACGTGTACGGACTTGAGATGTCAGAGTGACAAAGAAGTCAAGATAGTATACGTGTACGGTATCTAGAAGCTCAAGGAAGATTTGGGAATGCTATAAATACCCATTTCTTAAGAATGAGAGATTAAGCCTTTTCTGTGTAAAAATTAGTATTGTACTATTTTCTGGATCAGAGTTATTCTTTCCCTATTGGTGTAACTCAAAGGTTTTAGCCTACTTAATTTATACCATATTTACACTGGCGACTTCTACTGGGCTCTGATCTCATTAATAGTATAATGACTACACCAACTACACAGATGCATCCCTCTACTGACACTGGTGACGTCCAGCACCCTGCACCAACAGAGAGAGAGCCACTTACTGAGCTCCAACAAGCACTATTGGACTTTCAAGATATGGAGCGACGACGTATCGAACTGGCAGCACGTATCGCTACACTTACACCATCAGCTCATGATGACGGAACGCTCGGCGAAAGGGGTACACCGGGGAATAGGTCTAGGAGACCCAAACGGAGAACATACACTGTCACTCCTCATGATGTACATACCTCTCATGCACATCAGTCTACACCACTGAGCTCTCGTAGGAAAATGTTCACAGTAGATGAGGTAAAAATGGCCAAATACATTGAAGACAAGTATGATCTAGAATCATCGTCTAAGTCTTTCACAGTGCAATCACCGCTTACTCCTGATGCCGTGGCCCGCCCAATGCCGCTTATGTATAAAACTCCCAAGTTCACTTTATTCGACGGAACGGGAAACGCAATGGAACACCTACACCGCTTTACCATGATGTTGAATGAACACGCATCAAACAAGTATGTATGTCTGAGGGAGTTTGGTAAGTCTCTCACAGGAGATGCATTCACTTGGTTTATCATCCTTCCACAAAGCAGCATAGCGACATGGGAGCAAATGCAGCAGCTTTTTATGCAGAAATTTTACTCCAAACCAGTAAAGATATCCATCTCAGATTTATGCAAAATACGATTTCGCGTAGGTGAGAAAAAGACTGTGTTTGTCAAACGTTTCAGAATGGAATATTTGAGGTGCAACATCGTCATCCCAGAAAAAGAGCTAGTCAACATATGCATTGCAGCATTGCCTCTGCAAACACGACGAGTATTAGAGAATGCTGGTATGGAAAATTTTGCTGACTTAGAAGAGTCGTGTGCACGAACAGATGCCACAGAAGAGGAAATGGATGCTGAGAACAAGACTTGGACTCACAGTGTTTCATATGCTCGAGATGAAGGTAACCAACAACGTCGACAATTCAAAGACAATGAAGAGAGACGTGGTAAACGACCAGCAAACTCCAATGACAGAGAGGAACCTCCCGAATACCCATGTTCCTTCGACATAGTCCTTGATCTACTCAAAGAATGGATCCGAAATGATGACATCAAACTCCCAACACCCCCAAAGGAGCCAACGGAGCAAGACAAACGTGAAAATAATTACTGCTTATTTCATCGCAAAGTGGAACACCCCACGAAGGAATGCCGTACATTACGTTGGAGGTTTCATAACCGCATGAAGAAAGGTGAAATTGACCTGGGTACCAATAAGATCCAAGATAATCCGTTCGCAGCTCACCAAACAGCAATGTTTGCACATATACAAGACGACCTACAAGAAGACGCAGAAGTACAGATGGTTGAACATGAGTGTGCTGAGACGCATGATGATGAACACGAAGACTTCCTGGCAGAGGTTGCAGCTATGGATGTAACAGATAACACCGAGTACATCGCTGCAAAGGTAGTCAAGAAACCATTATTTGCTAAATTCTTCGATTCCTTAGGCTTCACACAAGCTGAGCGTCAGATGGCGGCGGAATTCATTACCCGTATTGCAGCTAACGAAAACATGATGGCATATCTTGATAGACGATACCCTCTACCTACTAATGTAATCACATTTTCGGAGGCAGACCGTCGAGTAGATTGTGATCATACCAGGCCACTTTACCTCACCGCATCCCTTCGTAAGAAGTCATTCAAGCGTGCTTTCATAGACACCGGAGCTTCCCTAAATTTGGTCCCTTACAACATATTACAAACCATGGGCATTAAAGATTCAGAAATAAGGAAGTCTCAGACCAGGATCCAAGGGTTTGGAGGCTTAAGCCAATATACCATAGGTACCATCAACCTAGAGGTCAGGGTAGGACCTCTGCGTTCTGTGGAACCATTTCACGTCATGAATGTAGAGACGGTTTATCACATGTTGTTGGGATGACCATGGATCCACAAACACGGAATTGTCCCTTCTACATATCACCAGTGCGTCAAGTTCATCTTGAAAGGAAAACAGAAGCGCATTTCCGCTACAGAAAACCCGTTTTCACCTGAGGAAGCATACATGGCGGAAGCTGCATTCTACACTGGCCTCAGTGAACCCAATGAAGTAATTACTCACATCTATTCCACTCCTATTCCGGATTGGGAAACCACTTATCAGGAGGGGACAACGTCCAGTAATCGGAAGAGACGCAGGAAGGGTCATAACACCGAAGGCCACAGGTTCAAGAAGGAGGTACGCTCGGACGGGCGTCATGTATATCGCTTATAGCAATTACAGAAAGGCACCACACCAACGGTGGAAGTTAACATGGAAGAATCTAACACACATGGTCAGAGTGGTGACCCCATCAAGTTTTGGGAACGTATCGTCCCCGAACCAGAACCTAAAAGCAATGAGGCTACAAGAAAACTAAACATAGGCACGGAAGACTGCCCAAAGTTGCTAGAAGTAGGCACCTCTCTTACTGCCGAAGAAAGCAAGGCGTTAGAAGATCTATTAAGAGAATTCCAGGATGTTTTCTCATGGTCTTACGAAGATATGCCGGGTATGAATCCATCTTTAGTATGTCATGAGCTCAAAGTATCCCCTACCAGCAGGACGGTAAAGCAACCTCGAAGGAGGTTTCACCACGACATCGAGAAAAAGATTAAGGAAGAGGTAACTAAAATGCTAGCTGCTGGATATATCAAGCCTATACATCATCCTACATGGTTAGCTAATATTGTACCAGTCGAGAAGAAAAATGGAACGCTACGATGCTGTGTAGATTTTAGAGATCTGAATAGAGCTTGCCCCAAGGATGAATTCCCAATACCCCTCATCGACATGTTGGTTGATTCCACATCAGAGGACGAATTTCTCTCATTCATGGATGGTCAGAGTGGGTACAACCAGGTTAAAATGAAAGAGTCAGATGCCGAGAAGACAACATTCTCCACACCTATTGGCAACTTTTATTATGTTGTCATGCCTTTCGGACTCAAGAATGCTGTGGCTACATACCAACGAGCAATGACATTCATTTTTCATGACCTTAACCACGAGGCAATGGAAATATACATTGATGACATCGTCGTTAAGGCTAAACGAAGGAAGGATCACATTTCCAATTTGCGTAAGGTGTTCACCAGATGCCGAGAATACAGCTTGAAAATGAACCCTGCCAAATGCATTTTCGGGGTAACCTCCGGAAAAATTTTGGGATTCCAAGTAACAGCTAAAGGCATTGAAATGGATAAGGACAAAGCTCAAGCAATACTTACGATGACCGCCCCAACAACTACGGCAGATCTACAACACTTAATCGGGCGAATCTCCTATATTCGAAGGTTCATCCCAGGCCTTGCTCAGTACATGCGGCACTTTTACCCATTACTCCGAAAGAATGTCCCATTCGCATGGGGACCGCTCCAAGCAGAGGCTTTCGATTGCATCAAGCGCTGTCTAATACACCCGTATGTCCTAAGACCGCCAATCAAAGGGAAGCCATTGCACCTATATCTCGCAAATACAGATACAGCAATTGGTGCTCTTTTAGCTCAAGACATGGGTGACACACACTTAGTACCTATCTATTACATCAGTAAGGCTCTCAAAGGTGCTGAACTCCGGTACTCACCTGTAGAAAAGGCATGTCTCCCACTGTTGTTGGCCGCTTCAAAATTGAGACATTATCTCCTGGCGCACCAAACGTATGTCATTGCAGCAGCTAACCCGGTGACCTACTTAACCAACACACCTATTCAGAATGGTCGAATAGGCAAATGGGCTCTGAAGATTTTAGAATTTTCGTTCATTCCACTCCGACCACATGGGGTAAGAGGACAAGCAATCGCGGACTTGTTAGCATCCTTCCCAGGATCCGATGACACCGATATAGCGTTGTTTGAGGAAATAGCCATGGCAGCAGAAGAAAAGCCCTGGCAAATGTTCTTCGATGGTTCATCATACGGGATGCATGGGGGCGCAGGAGTCGTGTTCATCAGCCCACAAGGAAAGAGTATCTCACATTCTTTTAAATTGGATTATCCCTGCACTAACAACGCGGCAGAATATGAGAGCTTCCTTATCGGTTTAACACTGGCCGAATCAATGAGCATACAAAACCTCGAAGTAGTAGGAGATTCACGGCTTTTGGTCAATCAGATAGAAGGGGAATTCCATGTCAAGGAGCCAACTCTAGCTATCTACAGGGAGAAGGCTCAGAAACTAATTCGGCACTTTTCCCATATCTCCATTCGGTATAAACCAAGAACTTCTAACAAGCATGCTGATGCTTTGGCTACGTTGGCGTCCAGCCTTCAACTGATAGAGGGAGATGAAGAAACCATCACGGTTATTCGTAGGAAAGAACCTTCAAATTGGGTGGAAGACCTCATATATGAAGATGAAAATGACTGGCGTCGACCAATAATTTTGGATCTAAAAAAACCACCAGGGGCACGTATTTTGTCATGGAAAACATTGAAGACTTACACACTCCTAGGAGGAAGCTTATACTTCATTGCATTAGGAGGTGCATTATGTAGATGTCTAGGACACGTCGAAGCAGAAGCTAAGCTTCAGGAGATTCACCAGATCACATGTGGTCACAATTTATCGGTTGCTCTGCACAGGAGAATCCAGAGAGCGGGGTTCTATTGGCCGGACATGATCAGGCAGGCGACGAAATTACAAGATACTTGCGAAGGTTGCCAAGAAGCACCCCAATACCAAGAGGTTTGTGTAGCTAACGAGTCTGATGGTGACTGGAGAACACCATATCTGGATTATCTTAGTAAACGCATACTGCCTGAGGACAAGAACTTGGCGCTTAAAATTGAAAAGAAATCCAAGCGATTCTTTGTGGTTGAAGGGGAATTGTTCCGACGCAGCTTTAATCAACGCGCCTTAAGATGCTTGGGTCCTGCAGAATCGTTAAGAGCAATGGAGATATCTCATGACGGTGAGCATCAAGGGAAAGCCCGATTATTTACACAGCTGTATGATGCGGGATACTATTGGCCAACCATGGAGCATGATACGGCGGAATATGTTCAGCGTTGTGAGAAGTGCCAGCTACATGGAAATCTCATACATGTGCCCCATACCACTTTGCACAACATCGTTACCCCGTGGCCCTTCCACAGCTGGGGTTTAGACATCATTGGTCCAATTACGCCTAAGTCATCAAACCAGCACGAGTATATCCTCAGCTATCTCTGTAATTATTATTTACGAAATGGGTTGAAGCCATCCCACTAAAGCACACTACAGGAAGCACCGTTGTGGCCTTTATCAAAGAAAATATCATTAGCCGCTTCGGCATACCAATATGTCTTATATCAGACAACGGCACTCCTTTCGTCAATAACGAAGTACACGACCTCCTTGCATCATTTCACATAAAACACAAGACCTCAACTCCATACTACCCCAAAGGAAATGGACAGGCTGAGGCAACTAATAAGACTTTGTTACGGATCCTTAGTCGTAGCTTGTATGATAACAAACGTCTGTGGCATGACGAATTACCCATGGCACTTTGGGCGTACCGTATTGCAAAAAGAAGCTCAACCGGAGCGTCACCGTACAGCCTAGTATATGGTGAAGACGTCGTTATACCTGCAGAAGTAGTGGTGGCTTCAGCTAGAGTACTGGCTGCCAGCGGAGTGGGCATTGACGAGAATAGGCGTTTCATGGCACTAGACTGTATTGATGAGCGTCGTGACAAGGCAGACGCCCATGCAACAGCGTATCGTGATCGCCTGGCAAGATCGTATAATCAAAAGGTCATACCACGAAGCTTCGAGGTGGGAGACTTAGTGCTTTCCATAGCGCCCCATGTACCACGTAATGAAAGCGCAGGAAAATTTGCTCCTAATTGGGAAGGACCTTACCGTATCCGAGAAGCAGCGGAGAGTGGATATTACAAGATAGAACGCCTTGATGGAAGCAAAATCAAGGGAAAGCCTAATGATAAGGTTAATGGAATGTGGCTTAAGACTTTTTATATGTAAAAGTTAATGAATAAAATCTTTTTGGGCACAAATATTACCTTGTGTTATCTTCATAACTTAACCGTGCACACCCCTAAAGGATGGAAAAACACAACATCATCCGCTGCTTTAAACAAAATAAGGCAAAAACACTAAAACTACACCAAGATTCGGTGAGGCTCATTTCGTAACAAAAGAAAGAAAGAGCAATCTGATACACCACGATTCGGTGTAGCTCGCTTTGCAACAAAAGAAAGCAAGAGCGATTAGATACACCAAGACTAGGTGTGGCTTAGTCTTCGAGGAAAGAAAAGCGATAATGATTATCCACAACATTTGGGGAGTACCCCAACATAAACAGTGCGTTAACGCGTATACACACACAATGTCAATGATTGCAATATGGCACATCACATGATTAGAAAACAAAAAAGGAGAAGAGAGACTCTATGACAATGTTATTTGATTTACACAAAGGATCTGTTCTATTGATACCTTATAACCCACAATAAGTCACAACATGAAGCTTGGTGAAACGTCGAGTATCTCCTAGCAATGACAAATGCTATATCAACGATAAGAAACCACGCGAACGTATCATATGCGTATACATATAAAATGCGCAGGGAACCATAAATAGCCACCTCCAGGCAAGCGAATAGCAAGCTCTTTGCTTCACTCGGTGACGAATTCAGTGCTCAACGCAGCCTGAGGATGGGTTATACCCCAATTCCACCAGCCATTATAAATCTAATCGTATTGATGGAATGCTTACAATCTTTACTTTGCATAAAGAATCGAACTCGTTTAGACTTGATAGCTAGTCGTCGTTCTTCCAAAGCGATAGGGATAACACAATTACATGACAGAATGGCAGATTTTTGGGCTTCAACATGAGCTAGTTCAATGTCATATTGCTGATATAAGCTAGCAAGATGGTCTTCACACACACGTAAAACTCCCAATATATGAGTGAGACGTGAAGCTTGTGAAGACATAATTGCATGCGCTATATACTCAACCAAATGGAGTTTTTGGGCGAGGGAGAGAAGATTTGATTGAGGTATGGATAAATACACTACAAGAGCGGATTTTATACTAAAAGAGCAGCACACTCCCCAAAAATACACGAATTTCAAAAAACGGAGGGGAGAGGACCAAACGCAGAAGATTAATTTCATTGACAAACTAAAACACACAAAGGGATTCAAACAGATATATGTCTTGGCACAATGACCAGCCAAGTACATACCCTCCGCAGTCCAAAAAAAAAAGAGAAGGGAAATAAGCAAAATGCAAGAATGAGTGACATGACATGTCCATGCACTCAATCGCTGAGCGGCCATGCACATAGATGAAAGCGACACGATGTCAATGATTACAATACATCCATATCAGGGAAGTGACTTTAGCTCCGTCTCCAGCTCACGAAGTTGAAAGTTAGCCTCGGCCAATGCGTTGTTCTCAGTAGCAATACTAACAGAAAGCCTTGCAAGAGATTGAGCTGCGGAACTTTGCTCAAGACTAAAGGGCAGTAAGACGAGTTTCATGTTCTTGAACGCGGGAACGAGCCTTTTCAATCAATTGAGGAAGCTCTACACGACGATTGTTGACGCCTGACTCGAGTCCAGTCAGCATATCATCTAACCACTCAATATTGAAACCCAAGTCCTTGGCACTGTCTACTAATGCCCTCCAAACGCCTAGACGACTAGCCGAGGGCGGTGTGGCATCTTCATCATCCATCTCAGCCACTATGTCTAATAAACCGTTGACGAAGCTTACCAAAGCATCTCCCAAAGGAACAGGGACCCAAACAGGTATATGTCCATACTCCTTTACGATCCGAGAGTAGCGGGAACAGTGGTTAGAGGCAACCCAGAAGCCGTAGACCAGCACATACCCTTCACCGCCACGGTTAAACTCATGTTGCTTGATTTCATGTTCAAATTGGGGCACGTCGGGGTCGATAACTGGGGTAGGCATAAGAGCCATCCTCCTGGAAGAGCTGGACACTGAGGGCCGAGGAACCTCAACTTCATGGCTTGATGACTTAGTACGTTTAAGATCATTGGAGTCACAACGGTCTTGTGAACCACGACGACCACCCTTCATATCAAAAAAAAAAAGTAAGGGGAGGAAGGAATAAGGTTTAATTTTACTTCTCTTTTCAAAAAAAGGGGGGGGAGAAAACAATACTTGAGTATCTGACGAAGGGTGGCTAGTACGACCAGAAGGGCTAGAGTAGGGAGGAGGAGCGTACTCTAAAGAAAAGAGAGAGAGAGAGAATAAGAAGTAAGAAACAATATTCAGAACAAATGAAATGGATGAAGAAACGTATTTATAGAATAACATAGATAAAAAAAATAGACACGTGTAAGGGTAATCAAGTAAGAATATAGTAATAAAGTTTTACCGGGGGCAACAGAAGCATGGTCAGGTATCGGCGGAAGTTGGGCAACAAGAGAGGCGACGTGTGCACGACCAGAACGCCGTGACCGATTCGGCTATACATATATAAGAGATAAAGAAAAGTTCACTTGTCATCGTAATAGTAATTACAACATACACAATCACAAAGCAGCAAGGATAAGAAAATACCTCTATGGGAGCATCAAGACCTTCATCAATAAGCTCTTCTACCAAGCGTGCTGGTTTGGACCTACGTCTACGAGAGTCAATGGGCTTACCTTTAGAGCTTGGATGCAAACCTTCAGCGGCAGCAATAGAGGCGTCTAACTTAACACGACCAGATGCGTGAATAAGTGGGGAAGGGATTATCGGGCAAGCAACACGAGTAGAAGAACAAAACTTCACCATCTTGAGAACTTGAACCCGCCAGGAACGCTTCCATTCCCTCGTCACAGACATTACACGCCATGCATAAGGCAAGGTCTTCTTGAAAGGGAAAACCTCAACTACTCGAGCACGCTCATCCGCGAAAACAAATCGAGAGAAGCATCTTGCAACAATTAAATCATCGTCACTAAAAGGGGATTTGGGAGCAGCGCAAACACCCTGATCGAATCCAGCTTGCCGAGCAACTCGATCAATATTATATGACAAAGCACAGAATCGCCCTTCATGGTAACCCGGAATATGACCAGGAGTCACGGCAAGAGAAAAATCCCAAAAAAAATTATCAACCTTATCATTAAGACCGATGGTCACTTCATCGTCGGAGGAAGTGGAGGAGAAACGGTAAGTGGGAACACCACAGGCACCGTCCAAATATGGCCAGAATGTAAACTCTTCGAAAGCATCCATGACGTCGACAAGGAGTTTGGAGCGATTGGGGTGAAGACCCTTATAAAGAGCAAGCCGAGGGTAAGACAGAGTAGCAAAAGCACGACGACTCTGACTAGTGTTCACAGCGCGATGTAGATTGTCATGACGGATGTGTAAGGAATTGGGAGAAGGACGATAGTTTCGGAAATGCTCCCACAACCACACTTGAAGGAATGCCATGGCTGCATGACTCTCAACCACATGATCAGGGTGGTTCACCCATTGGAGATCATCGGCCAAAATATCGAGTTGACGATACAAATTACCCAAAAACATAGGGGCTAAAGGAAGACATGCCCCATGAACCAACAACACAGACATTACTATGATGTTGTCCTTAACACTATCCTTCACCCCATAATCAAAAAGATCATGAGATAGCCAAAATACCAACAATGCAGCCACTTCATGCAATGGAGTGATTCGAGCCTTGATCGGCAAAGAATCAAGGTCAGGTGACCTACGAGCAAGTTTAAACCAGAAATCTTGCCACGCCTTAAGGCTAGGACGTTTTCCCTTTCTCTTGGGGGCGACTGGGGGAGCATCATCTTGTAAAGAGAGTTCCCTAACATCATACAATACTTGGCACATCTTCACTTCCTTATCATTACGGGGGGGTAAAGCTTTTTTGTAAGAAATGTTGCTATGCATGGGAAGGGCTAAGATAGCAACAACATCTTCAAGGGTAGGAGTGGCTTCTCCCCAAGCAAACAAGAATGTGTGAACCTCCTTTATCCAACGGAGAAGAAAGCGGCGAAGATCCCATTTTTGACGCGTTATAGTTTTACATTTAGAACTTCTAAGGGCATAGTACACACCTACATTGTCTAGGAGTTGAACATGGTCTTGGTCGAAGAAGATGTAATCTACCCAGGCGGACCACATAAGAGGATATGTGGAAGTGGAAAGGATGATACCTGAGGCAAGGCATGATCGCCACGACGAGCGGCTAAATAAGGAATTCCACTTTCCTCGAGCAGAAAAGAAGTAGGGGGTTCACGAGATAAGAGCCAAGAGACGGCGGTTGTTGTGTCCATAGAAATAGAGGAACTACAAAGCACGGTCGAAATGATCATTCGGCAATGACGCTTGCTCAAAGAAAGCATCACGACTTCGTTGGTCTTGTTTAGAGGCAGCTGAGCTCTTACGAGATTTGTGGGAGGAGGTGATAGCATCCTGTGAGATAGGAGGGGTATGAGTATCCTCATCGGAAGAAGCATCTACAATATAGGTTTGTTGGTCACCGTAGTCATCATCACCAGGGGCTGAACTACTCATTATGTAGTAAGAATAAAAGATAGTAAGAGGGAGAAGAATGAAACATGAAGAAAAACGAATAATGAGAGGAGCTTATATATAGCGAAGGGAAAGAAGAAATGACTTTCGCTAAGAACGAGGTGAAAACATCCCGTGATTTGAGTAGGTAGTGACGTGAGCATCAAGGGTAAACAGGCTGGAGTCCTTATGACAAATCACATCTGCGTAACGATCGAAAAGGGAGATATCGAAATTTTGAGCATATGACTGCTGCTTAGTCCTGACGCCTAATCAGTCAGTCAAGGGGCTTAATGTAGATACCCCAAAATTAAGAGTAAGAGAAATGAGGAGCACAGTACCTTTGCAACGACTAAAGGTGATGACGAGGGCTAGTGATTGGAACAGGAGAGACGATGAGGGTGACGGGAACAGACTAAGCATGACCAAGGTGAGGCAGTACGAGTAAGTGATGATGAGAGTGAAGAAGAAGCATGGGCATGACGGTGGAGAGGAAGCGTGGTGAAGGGCGATGGGATTGGACGCTGCCCCCACCACGTGATGAGTGAAGACCATTGAGATCCTTGGATGAAGTGATGGTTGAGCATTATGCGCTTACACAAGCAAGTTACACATTTGAGACATGGTTGATGGCATGGGCGATGATAGAGACGAGGAGAGCAGTGACCTACCCCAAGACCTTGTAGCATGACCTCCTCCATATGATACATGGTCAACGTCCTGGGGGATGATAGAGACGAGGAGTGCAGTGACCTACTCCAAGACCTTGTAGCATTACCTCCTCCATGAAAC
Source organism: Papaver bracteatum (assembly GCA_023529315.1). Taxonomy (NCBI): domain Eukaryota; kingdom Viridiplantae; phylum Streptophyta; class Magnoliopsida; order Ranunculales; family Papaveraceae; genus Papaver; species Papaver bracteatum. The sequence goes on from JAJJWX010002496.1 coordinate 174,311, forward strand.
ACATGGTCGATGGCATGGGCGATGATAGAGACGAGGAGTGCAGTGACCTACTCCAAGACCTTATGGCATCACCACCTCCATGTGGGACATGGTCGATGGCATGGGCGATGGCAGAGACGAGAGCATGCTTCAGAAGGAGTGACGATAGGCATGGTAAGATCATATGAAGTGCCCACTCTATGAATGGAAGGGTGCCAATAGCGAGTGGGCCCTGTCTAAGAATAGCCCCGATTCAGAAATGAGAGTGCTTCATCATTTCCGTGATATCAAGGACACGTGTACGGACTTGAGCTGTCAGAGTGACAAAGAAGTCAAGATAGTATACGTGTACGGTATCTAGAAGCTCAAGGAAGATTTGGGAATGCTATAAATACCCATTTCTTAAGAATGAGAGATTAAGCCTTTTCTGTGTAAAAATTAGTATTGTACTATTTTCTGGATCAGAGTTATTCTTTCCCTATTGGTGTAACTCAAAGGTTTTAGCCTACTTAATTTATACCATATTTATAGGAGTAATCAAAACAAGGGGATACAATCCATGTGCAATGGAAGTAGTTGAGTAACAAAGAACGGATAAAGGCAGTAGTGCGTGACTACATTCTAGAGAGTGACGAGATTACATAAGATTAAACAAGTAACCAACTAATTTGCACCTCTGCAAGTAGCAATATTTGCTAGTAGGACCTTTTTTTCTGATCAGATAGCGAGTAGGATCATCATAAGCATAAGAATAAGCTCTAGAATAAGCATTTTTTAAGATATTTCATTAAGCTGGTTGTGGGCAGGTGCTATAGGATTCCCAAATTAACCAGTGAGTTGAAAACAGAACAAGCACTTTTAGAAGCAACAACTATTGTATCATCAAGCATTACGATTATAATTCTTTGAGAAGACGCAATTGTCGAATCTTTGAGAAGAATTACGATTATAAGGTAGACACTGATTTGTGCAATGATGCAAAAACTATGGTTCTTTCATGGGCTGCTGCAAGAGGATCTCATATACATTTAAACTTAGCTTATTCAGTCTCTAACTGGGATATGATTTTCCATTTGTAAAGTAGTTTTTTTTCTGTTTTTTTCTACCTCTGGTAGATTCACCGTAAATTCTCTATTCTTCTAATAAATTCTTCCTCTTTGATCAAAAAAAAAAAAAACTATTGTATCATCAAGAGATTTTACTTGTCATTGAAATCAAGCTCACAAAGTGTAATTTCAGCAAGGGTCACAAGTGGTGTGCACCACCAGCACCATTACAGTCTGACAAGGGAATTAGCGACATTATGAATAGAGTTTTAGAATTTTCTCTTGAGTTCTGAAAAGCAAATATTACATTAGTCATACATAATCATCCAAAGGGTATGAACTACGTAGCTAATATGACTACTGCTTCGAAAAGAGAAAAAAAAAAGACTACAAAATCTAAAGTAAACTCCAGCAATACCATTATGTTTCTTCACCTTTTTCTTAATAATACCAATAGCAAGCATCTGCCTTGAGTCCAGCAATACCATTATGTTTCATTTCACCTTGATGTTAGGTGTGGGGGTTTTCTTAATAATACCAATAGCAAGCATCTGCCTATGGAACTTGTGTCCATGACTCACATGTGTGTATTTGAGCCACACAACTCCAACATCCTTGGTACCAAAACATGGGCTTGGAGGGAGACATCTTAAGCATCCTGTAGCACATAAGAAGATATTGATTAGTGACCATAACCAGTAGGAGCATTCCATTCACTAAGGTCAAAATCATTCCATGATTCCTCCAGATTATTATGATGAGCATTCCACTCACTAAGGTCAAAGTCATTTAGTAAGTTAAGATCAAACTCATTCAGTAAACTAAGATCAATGATAAATTTGGCCGAGAACTCATCGTTTACGGACCATCAAGAAGAAAGAGGGTTTTTATTTATTTTTTAAGAAGACGATTACTCTTCTTATTAGTTAATATTAAGTTGTTTTTGATGGTACTAATCTAAAAAATCACTTCGTGTAGGGACTTATTTCTAATATATAAATTTTGACCTCTAATATATTAATTTTGACAGCTGTAATTAATTAGAAAAAAGCTACATTAGTTATAATCTAACGGCTGGCTAGATGATCCGACGTCTAATAAGGTACTAGCTTATATTTCCTTCCCGAGTGACACTGTGGGATATAGCACGGCTGGAAAAGTAGACACTTGGGCGATAAAATGGGGGTGTCATTATTGACCATATGTTATTTGATCCGGATAGAGATGAAGAGATTGAAGAAATTGAAAGGGAACTGGACGTGCCACCAGCTGCCAATGAATTTCAAGGTGAAGAAAATAATCATGACCAAGAGATACTTGAGTAGTTGAGTGTGAAGAAGAACAAAATAAGCCCCATGTTGGATTACGGTTCGGAAAAAGAAGAAGAAGAAAAAGAAAAAGTCCCCTGTTGCTAGGCGTTTGACTCAAGATAATCAAGTTAAGTCTACTACTATCTCTGTTAATGATGCCGAAATAGATGCTCAAATCGCTTTTAACAATTTGATGGGTATCTCTGACCATCCTTTGATGAGATCTATGTGTAAGAATATTTTGGAGAATTCTAAGTCTCAATCGGCAATGGAAGCTCCTCCCTTTGAGGATGATGATGGTTTGGGAGATTTCGACCTCGGACAATCATTCTATGCACCATTTTTGAGAATGATGAGCAAATTGATGCGGTCAAATGCTCGTTTCAAGATGAAAATGAGGATTTTGAAGATTGATTAGCGTTCCTCACCTTTCTCGTGGGTTTTTGGTTTGTCAAGGGTCCTAAGTTTTTTCCTTTGGTGCTTAGGTTTGAAGTTTTTATTTCGGGTTGTATTGTGTTTGCTCCTTCGTGGGTTGTTGTTTTCCTTTCTCCTTTTTCTTTTTTTTGTAACTTTGGTGTCACTCTTGGTGACATCTTTATTTTTTAATTAAATTTGCCCTTTCCTCGTCAAAAATGAAGAACAAAATAAATTGGAACATACTGATAATTTGTTTTTGGGTCAGTTTATGAGTGTAGAAGGTTTTTGAGAAGACATGCAGTTAGGAAGAAGTTTGAAATGAATATCAAGATTATGAGAAGCATAAAGTAGTTGTTGTTTGTGCTAATTATATTATTAGAATACGGGCATCCAACTCAAAACCAATTGGCTACAAGTGGAGTAGCTCCACACCTAGTTAGAGTTTCAAAATCATTAACTCTTGTTGTCATGTGACTCCACCTCATAGTTGGTTCCAACACTTCTCGTAATGTAGTTATGAATCTTGAAGAGCGATGCATAGTTTGGAAAGCGATCACATTATGTTGCCACTGCCTTCTTGGATCTTCTATAGGTGATGGGTCTCACGTCTCATGGTTAAAGGGCTTCCTTATCCTTTAACATGATATGATGTTGTTTAATTCCACAATGAATTTAATATGTGTGGTTGTAGGGCATCCAACTCACAACCAATTGGCAATGATTGGAGCAAAGAGGAAGAGGACATGTCCCAAATGGATTATAAACCGAAATAAGGATCTTCAAGCTAACAACATACTAATAAGGAAGAAGAAGAAGTCAAGAAGAGGATTGCCCAGACAATGATTTGGGATGAGGACTAATAATCTCAACACGAAAATTACATGCTAACAGCAAATGGGTGGCACACCCTCATTTTTTTCTATTTCATTTGTATTATAAGCCTCGTTGGGTCTAACACTATAAGTGGACAATAAATCGGGTGACTGAGTTGTGTGAGCAAATAAAGAAGGTAATTGGTGCGGTCACCAAGCCAATAAACATGTTGTGTGTTTGAATCTAGAAGGCTTTAAACACTAGACCAATGAAGAGGATTAGATGGAACCATAATGGTAAACTATATAATTACGAGAATACCAAAATTAGAATACAATGGCATCCAACTCATCAAACCAATTGGCTATCTTCAATCAAGTGGAGTAGCTCCACAATGAATGGATGAACTTAAACAACCGTTCTTACAATCAAATTGATTTTAGGTGAAACAAAGGACAAGATGGAAGTATGACAATACAAGCATCCTAACTATGTCTCAGTCCTGGAATAGTTGATTCATGACTTTATGGCCTGAGGTTTGCAACATACTTGCGTTATGATCAATGGAACCCAGAGGATTCAAAGGCCTTGTTAATTCTTAAATGGCCGACCATAATCAAGTGTTTTAATTGTTGTGTTTGGAAAAATTACATGGGTGACTTATCTTAGGTCTTCGGGTCTCACGTCTCATACATAGAACTTGCACTTAATCGTATGGATGTGAATCTTTAACAAGTTCATGTCATATTTGGCTTGATAACATATTACAATACTAGAATTGGGAAACTCAAAACAATCCGGTGTAGAAAAAGAGCTAAGTCAACAATTGGCAACATGGATTGATACCTTCTCTAAAAGTGGAGCTAGGTGATGAACACAACTTGGGTGCAACATTCTTAAACACAACTTTAGTATGAATTGGGTACTAATGAATGAAGGATGTGAAATGAAATAAAGACATCAGATTTTTTGATTATAAACAACTCATATTTGAAATGTCAACTAACAAATTGATTTCAAATCAAACGGAGAGGCATTAAACATACAACTCATGGCCTAAAAGAGAAAAATTACAACTAAACTTTTAGACCTTTTTTTAATAACACTTGAGTGAGTCCTTGGTACCAAAACATGGGCTTGGAGGGAGACATCTTAAGCATCCTGTAGCACATTAGAAGATATTGATTAGTGACCATAACCAGTAGGAGCATTCCATTCACTAAGGTCAAAGTCATTTAGAACTTAAACGAGAAAGTTTAGAAAGAAAAAGGGTTTTTATTTTTTTCAAGCAGGCAAGGTTTCTTTACCTTTTAGCTGTAATTAATACCATTAGTTATATCTTAAAGTCCTTATATGTTGACTAATAATCTCAACATGTACGAGTACTGTTCATGGACATTTGCCTTTTTACACTCAAAATGCATTAAGACCAGTTCAACGAGTTTTCACACCAAAACTGATCCAACAAGGAAACAATATTTTTAGGGAATCCATTGGATCCTTTATACCGTTACTAAAAAATAGTTACTTCAGCTTTTTTAGTTTGGCCTAGTATTTTGGAATCTCTAACTTCATAAAAGGATATAGAGGTTTGGCTAGGTTTCTTTTTTCCTATTGGATCTCCTTTTTTTTTTTTTTTTCTAGACAAATTAAATGGTTTGTTCATATCAAAAAACAATATAATATAGAGGTTCAGTTGGATTTTATTTATTTTTTCTTTTTTTGTTCTAACGGAATTCAATTAGCTTGTTTCACATGTGTAAAACATCGTAGTGATTTTCGCTATTTTTATTATTTTTTTCCTAGTCAAACTTAATATAAAAAAAAAACTTAATATAAAGAAAATTGGAAAAAAAAGTTAATGTTAAAAATAAAAATTAAAACGGAAAATGGGTCATTTGTCCAAATACTTTTAAAACATGGCTTTAATGGACGAGTAAAAATTAGTATGGGTGAAATGGACATCAAAAAATAGCAAGATTGAAACTGGATTTATCCTGACTTGGACTTAAAAAATAGCAAGGATGAAACTTGATGCATCCTAATGTAAATTAAAAATAAGAAAAAATATTTGAAAATGGGTAGGATGAAACTGTTTACATCCTGGCTATTTTAACATTTTTTTCCATTTAAACAGTATCAAAATCTAAATGTCCTTTTCACCCAGGAATTGTTGATTTTGGTCTTTTTAACCAATTTTGTGAACTTAAAACTATTTTGTTGCTCGTATAAACTATGATAAAAAACCATTCTTAATGATGCTGACGAGTTTCGAACTCAGTAATATAACTCAACGACTTTTCCAAATTATTACAGTAATTATAAGACAGTACTAAACAAGAAAACAAGTGACAAGCTAATCCGAGAAGAAAATGTAGGATTTAAAATCCATGTGGGGAACAATAAAATTCCTACTACAAACATAAAAATGAATGATTGATTGATGAAATAACAAGTTTCTTCTATATACTTGATCCTATACCAATCTTCTTTGTTCATATTTACCTACACTAGGATATGACCCGTATCGTAACCGCTCGGGGTTTTTTGTTGTCGAAAATGGAGATATTTGGGTTTTTGTTTGTTGTCTGAAATATAGACACCTAGAACTCGCACCTCTAGTCATTATAGGTACAAAACTCAAAACTGAACATATTCTATATAGAAGAATTGTTCCCCAAGAGAACCTAAGTACCAATAAATAAATCTCATTTTGAAATAAAAAGTAACTATTATAGAAAGAGTAAGGTCAATCTCATCTCTAGTAACCCTCGTATTGAACCAATTAATCTCTAGTAATGCTAGTATTGTACAGAAAATAAGTTACTTTATAAGGTCTTGTTTCTGTAGATTTTTACTGTTCCAAAATAAGTTGTAAAATGAGCTGAGATTTAAGAAATTAATACAATGACAACATATTTATTAAGAATCCCTCAAATAAAATTCGTCTTCATTTAATTTCAAATAATTTTATCCATAGAAATCCCGGTTCTTTCCGCAACTTAAGAGTACAATGAATGAGGCTATGAGTGGATAAGTAGAACAAAACTAATAGAGTAATAACCATATCAAATTCAATATTATTGTACCCAGTCTATCACTTTTAGATGTATTATTATTAACACACAACAAAATCCTCAATTTATCTCCGTTTAGAAATTGGTACGTTCGGATGACCGAAATTGATAAAGAAAAATTATACTCCCTCTATCCCAGAAAATGTATCACTTTTCCTAAAATAAATGTAGCATATTACAGCGAGGAAAAATAAATAAAAATTGAAAGTTCCCGAAGTATTTCATGTCTTCCCGTGTCAATTGGTATTCAATTAAACCTGTATTATTTTACGCTGAAAGTGGCGTATATTTTGATCATATCTGCGCTTGTCTGCTGAAACTATATAATACATGAATTGTCCCCTATCAGAATCGTCTCCTCTTTCCTACATCCACTTAATTTAGTTGGCATTGCGGGTGACTAGTGGCGAAACCAAGTATTAGTATAGAGGGGACTAAATATTTAATACTGGTGGACAAAGTATAAATTATAGGATCAAATCAAGGTCTATTCTATGGCTTTTGGAATTTTAGGGGACGCTAAAGCCAAGGTTAGTTAACGGTTGGCTCCGCCCCTACGGGTGATGAAATTGTTCATTAATATGGAAATAGACTCCTAGTGTAGTATACAGTTGCCAAAATAGATAATACTAATGAAACCAAACCTTTTCTTCAGATTCCAAAAGCAACACATTGGAGTTTGTTAACTACTTAACAAAAAAGCATAAATATTCGAGCATCCATGCGTCTACATGCCTTTTGTTTGTGGGTTAGTGTCTATTCAGCAATGTTGTGGGAAGAAGACCGAAAAGACTGTTCTCCTCGCAGGGCCTGGTAAGATTGTTCAAGCGCTTGGAATATCAACAGATTGGTCAAGCCATCCACTTCACACTCTTGGTTGCTTAGAAGTTCTTGATGGGCCTGAACCGGAAATGATACTAATTGGTCCACGTGTTGGCATCGCATATGTTTTACCAGAGCATGTAAATGCACTATCGGAGATTTGTGGATGCTGATAGCCCAGGGATAAGGGCACCTAAAAACACTCTTGGTCTACCACCCTTCACACTCTTGTTGATTATCTAATCCGGAATGCTAAAATTGAAAACCTTAAAGGTAGATAAGACTGCCAAAAACAAACAAACAACAATCCTTTTTTTTTTTAAATATGGAAGGAGTTACCAAGATAGTGTGCTCTGACTCCTCGAAGTGTAACAGATAGAAGAACTCATTGATGCAGCAAGTCTATGTGGTGCAGCAAGAATTACCACTAAATCATTTTCGTCAAGCTAATTTTGCAGGTTTTTTACAAATTCTGAGCCACAAATTACATGACATTGCATCAAAAATCCCATTAAATCATTGACAGCATAAATGTTCAAATGAAACGGACTCCAATTCCCGTTGTTGGCAGAAAACTCATTCCGGATAGACCCCAGATGGAACTCTCCCTGCTTCATGTTGCGATGTAGCTTATAAAACGTAAGTCTCCATAATTTAATGGGCCTCCACTTATTGAAATTTACGGCATATGATTGAAGACTGCCTGTTCAAGCAATTTGAAATGATTTATATGTCAAGGTACGAAAGAGTGGGACAAAATAGGATAGTAAAATCTTGAACTGTATATTGTATTGTTACTGTGACTTCACCATTTTGCATCCAAAACATAGTTTTATATCGTTAGTTAGTTTGGCATCCAAAAAAAACATGGTAAATGCAATGCTCTGAACTTGAAGTAGGAGAGTTAAGAAGAACTTGAAGAAACATAGAAAGACTAAAATCTGCATCTTATAAGTAGTCACTACCCTTACCGCAAATTACATCCATGAGGTAACCCATAAAACGATGGAAATCTGCACAAAAACCAATCAACAATGCTTTCACTCTAAGACTAACACCTCATGTCTAAACATGTCTAGGTCCAAATCTACAGAACCAAAAAAAAAAAATTAGGCAGTTTAGACTACATCCAAAAGACATGGACTTCAAATCAATCAGAAAAAAATTCCTCATTAGTTTAAAAGTAAATGAAATTTAGACTACTTATGGGAATGAAAATGTACACAAATGACATAATAGAAATCAACTTTTGCTTAACAAAAATAAGCTAAATAGAGAGAAATTGAGTCACTGCATCAGTGAAACGCAAAACATTCATGAACAAAAGCTACATAAGCCAAAATTTCTAAATATCGTTCTTCCTACATTTAAAAGTAATAACCAAAATGAATGTTTTGTTTTTACTGGGAGAAGAATCGAGTGGTCAGACTATATGCCTCAACATTCTCATTTGTAACTCTCATGAAGATGAAACAGATTTTAGTTTAAGAAGTGACATAGAAATTCTCATTCAGGGATTCCATCAAACACTATGAAACAAAAATAATTCTTCTATAACCTGGCTGTACAAATCTACGAAATTGAACCAAGAAAACATAATTATACCTTTGAAATCTTTAAGTTACAGAAGAAAAAAAAGAGCAATCTCCTTTACCATGCATGGCTTTGAGAAGAATTACTATAGATGCCATTAACGACAGATAGAGATTGAAAGAATAACAACAACTAATTCACCCGAAAAATAATATGGAGTACGCAACTAATTCGCTTGCTTGGTTCTGAGGCACATTTGATATAAAAAGAATTAAAAGAACAACACCAAGTGATATGAATCAAACAGTTGATGAAATGTAAAAGAACCTATTAAAAGATATGCATAAACAACCAAGCTATGCGTAAAAACAAAACCATTCAAATCAAACAGTTAGTGATGACAACGCCTGCATATAACAGTTGAAGAATGATAGCCGATTCAAATCAAACAGTTAGTGATGACAACGCCTGCATATAACAGTTGAAGAATGACAACCGATTCAAATCAAACAGAATGGAATCCAAATGACATTTACCTGAGATTGACGCCTTTCTCTGAATTATAAATCTTTGGAGCACCAATAACACCAAAATCAGTGAATCAGAATATCAAAATCAGACAATAATATCAAAATCTGAATTATAAACCATACTGAAACAACAATATCAAAATCAGAAAATATTCCCAAGAAAAGTACCAAAATCACAGAAACCTACATGAATCTTGAAAGAGAAAAAGGGGATTCCTAAGCATTGAGACTCTGAGCAAGATATTTTTTAGGGGTTTATGTAGTCGAACATTTCAAGGGATTGGTAAGGAGACATAATGGTGTTTTCATAACGTCTGCTTCAAAGGGATTGACTGGTGATAATTAAATGGTGGTCTTAATGGTTTTTAGTTTTCTGTAACGGAAGAACAATCGGAGGAGAAGAAGGCGAATAAAAATGCTAATTTTCTAGCAAGAAGAAATCACAGACGTTGGATCGGGGCTTAAAAGTGGGGTTCGTTGTGAGCCACGATTTATCCTTTCCATTTTAAGAGAAATTGCAACCGTGGATCGCCTTGAAACGCCCATTCATAGTCGTCAGATTGGCAAAAACACATTTGTTTTTGTAAGATAGATTAACATGTTGTATGATACATTTTCTTCTTTCGTTGTACCTTGATAATTATTAAACAACACAATGAATCGTGAGTGATTTGTTCTCTAAAAACAAATAAGAAGCAGACATTTTTATGGGCTTTCTCCATATATATATATAACCACTAAACAACAATTACAAGCGTCAGCTAATATTCAACATCCTTCTCAATGTTGTCATGCACACAGGGAAAGACCTTTCGTGGTATTAGCAAGCCATTATTAAGGATGGACATTGTTTCTTCGAACTTGTTCGAGTAGTGTTCGTTTCAACCCGTGAAAAGACAATGCTGGTTGTGCATTCATTTTCTTCATTACCGGTATCATTTAGTTGATTCTTGCTGGGCGCTTATCTTCTCAGACTAGCTACAAAGCTGGTTAAGCCCAAGTCAATGCGAAACTATTTATATCCCGGCTATTTTTATATTTTTGTCCATTTAAACAATATCAAAATTTAGATGTCTTTTCACCCAGAAATTATTGATTTTGATCTTTTTAACCAATTTTGTGAAATTAAAAATAAATAAATAAATATTTATTTAACTAAAAGGTAAATTGGTCATTTCCACCAACTAGGACACCCCTTAATTTTGTACAATGGATGGTCTAACCACTTAATGGTGCCCAGTAGTAATTCACAACAGAATCAAACTAGTCCCAAGCCCAGTTCAATTTACTTTCAGGGGTAGAGGATGAAGTCGGACACCATCAAAGAGAGATGTCTCAATTCCTCTTCGATGCAGACATGAAGTGCAATGCTGAATCTTTGGGTGGGTGAAGTACGCAAATTAACTTTTCAGGCAGAGGACATAATCGATGAATGCATGCTTAATACAGATAAGCAGTGACGACAACGGCGACAGCGAAGTGTGAGAAATGATTATGGAGCAGTCTTACTATGAAAAAGAAAAAAGTTCCAAAACCTAAAGCTCCTAACAAGGTTTCAGCTGATAAACTCATGGAGTTTGGTCACTTATGGGGCTTAGACTTTCCCCCTTTGAAGATTGATCGTAAAGAAATGTTTAGCGATCTTGCGAGAAATCATGATGATTTAAGCATAGGGGATGTTGATGAGTCTACTAATAGATAGTAGTTAGTGGTTTCATTTTTGGTTTGCAAGTGGCATTTTGATCTTCAGAGTTAAAATTTATACTCTTATCAAGAACTTAGAAACCTTGATAATATTTTTCGGAGATATACGAGCATCGTGGTGTTGCTCGTATAGAGCTCCTAGAGCTCTAGTAGTGAAGGGTGGAAGCAAGGACTTTGTAACTTGAACTTTGTATTGATTGATTCTTGCTACCTTACTTACAAATGAATACAACATGCCTATTTATAGGCTACAAAAGAAGAAGAGAACTATGCCTATGGAGGCTAACAACTATGCCTTTGGAGGCTAACAACTATGCTTATGGAGGCTAACAACTATGCCTTTGGAGGCTAACAACTATGCCTATGGAGGCTTACCAAACCAACTAGTATTCTTGTTTGATTTGTCTAACTCTAGAACACTCATTTTACACATGTTAATTGTCTAACATTGACTCTAGGATGTGTAAACCCATTTAGACTTCATTTGGACATTACAAATTAGGTAATTCCAACACTCCCCCGTAATTTGTAATGGCTCTGTTTTTTTTTTTTGATATTCACCCAATCTCCGTTTGCGGCTCTTATCTCCTCATGCTTGCTTCGCTCATGAGTAAACTCTTTATGTTTGCCGCCACGTACGCGTAGTTTTTTTTTTTTTTTTTTTTGTTCTTCTTCTTATCACGAGTATGATTTAGTATCTCGTGACAAACATGCCATGCTTTTCTTCAACAATTGAGGAAGCAATCTGTTGCTCTTACCCTCAATATTCTTTTTTTTTCTTTTTTCTTTTTTTTCTTCCCGATTTGAGGAAACAACCACTTATTGTTCTTACCCTCAAACCCTTCTCTGATCACTTATTAGGAAGTGACCCTTTCTTCTTCTCTTTTATCTTGTATTTTTTTTTTCATGGAGACCCCATTTTTTTTTTCTTCATGGAGACCCCATTTCTTCTCTTTTAGTATTTCTTGCTCATTTAGTATGTCTCCTAACTTCTGCGTGCAAGCCTCTACAAATTCAACATTTTTGAAATGTCGATATTACAAAAGCTTTGTCTTGTAGTAGCAGTGAGTTTTTTTTCTTCTTCCAAAGTGGATACATGTCCATCGGCTTCGTGTCACAAGTAGAAACTTGATGTTGTCGTGACAAACATGGCTTTCTTGCCATTTTTTTTTTCTCTCAAAACCGAGTAGGTCGTCTCATTGAGGCTCTCTTCCCACAATATGAGGAGGCGATCATTTGAAGCTCTCTTCCCTCAATATATGGAGGCATTCGTTGTTGACGTTTTCATGATATCGGCTTCTAAAACTCTTGAACGATTGTGGAGGCAATCCTTGGTGCACTCTTCCCACAATTGTCTTTAGAATTTTGTAAACAATTTGAGGAGGAAAATTATTGCTCTCTTCCCTCAAACTTGTCTTCTGGTCACTTATCAAAAAGTGATTTCTTTTTTTTCTCTACTTTTCTTTTTCCACATGGAGGCGTTTTTGCTCCTGTGAAGGTAGGATTTTTTTTTTGACAGTTGGAATGGTTGAAATCTTCTTAGTGGTGTTTGCATCTTCTCCTTCTTAAACTTCATATCTTCTCAACTCGAAAGCTTTGAAACCCATCAATTCGTAGCGGAAACTTTTACGCCCATTTCGGATCGAACGAGCTCTGATACCAAGTTAAAATTTATACTCTTATCAAGAACTTAGAAACCTTGATAATATTTTTCGGAGATATACGAGCATCGTGGTGTTGCTCGTATAGAGCTCCTAGAGCTCTAGTAGTGAATGGTGGAAGCAAGGACTTTGTAACTTGAACTTTGTATTGATTGATTCTTGCTACCTTACTTACAAATGAATACAACATGCCTATTTATAGGCTACAAAAGAAGAAGAGAACTATGCCTATGGAGGCTAACAACTATGCCTTTGGAGGCTAACAACTATGCTTATGGAGGCTAACAACTATGCCTTTGGAGGCTAACAACTATGCCTATGGAGGCTTACCAAACCAACTACTAGACAATCTAGTATTCTTGTTTGATTTGTCTAACTCTAGAACACTCATTTTACACATGTTAATTGTCTAACATTGACTCTAGACATCCTAGATATTTCTAGGTTAATCTAGATAGGTGTGAACACTTGACTAAGTTGGTGTTGAATATTCAACATTCAGGTGCCATGAGATATGTCTTATTATACTGTGAACTTCTTGTTGTACTTAGAATTTCTATTGCTTTAGCTTTAGCTTTGTTCTTTTACTACTGCTTTGGGCTTTTTGCTCTCTTTCAGTTGTTTCCGCCTGCACACGGCTTGTGTGCTTTTTAATCTATTCTCTTTGATTGATTAATATAAAATATTATGGAGCAGTCGGGAAATATTTGAAGTGTTGCGTCGGCTCCATCAGCCAATTAGGGATTCTACATGAGCTTGGGAGTCAACTTGCCTCTGTGCAAGTTGCTTCTAGGCAGGCGAGCCAGCCTAATGTCAATGCAAATTGTGCGTCTGGCTCGATGGAGGAAACACATGAGGAAAGATGAGAATGGGAGTGAAGTTTAGTTTGGAATCTGCTTCGTTTTCTAATTATAGTGAAATAACTAACAATCTTACATCTCATAGTCCGAGTTTGTTAATAATCATAACAAAGAAAGTTCATAAAATCGAAACAAAGCACGAAAGCTTAAACACCAACAAATTAATCTTTCTTGGCAACTCCAGACATCTTAGCAACTTCTTCTTCAATCCCTTTCGAGCCACCTCCTCTGAAGAAATCCGAGAAAGTTGGGAGTTTAATTCCTCCTTTCTGGGAGACCGGGATTGCAATATTATCAATGACTGGGATAGATGAGTACTCTTTGCGGGTAGGATCATCAATGTGAATCGGGTTAACTATCAAAGACAAAACATGCTCTATACTTTTTGAATGCTCTGCACCAAGTGCATCTCCATATTGGTACATGAACAAAGACGTTCTTGCAAAATTGAGAACCAAGTTAACGAATGAACTATCAAATGGAGAGGATTCCAACAGGGATCGGTTCATCTCTTTCCACGTTTCCATAATTAGGCCTTTTATGTGTTCACGAGCATCCTTTTCCGAGGCATTTGTTTCTTGCATGTAACAGTATATGGAAGATGCAACTTCACCTCTTTTCATCTCCGTCTATATTAATGATTACGCAGAAACAGCTCCAGTAATAAGTTACATACAGTTATGGTAACAGCAAGAAAATAAAATAAAAAATCTAATAAAGTTTCTACGGACTTACCGAAGAGGTTGCAAGATCATTTGAAAGTCGACACAACAAACATGAAGAGTGGAGAAGAGGGTGATTGTTTTCGAAGGCATGTAACGCACCATCATTAATATTTTGATCCGTCATGAAATATGCAGCCATTAGAAACACATATCCAACAGATGAAACCGAGCCATTTTGCACATATTCCACAAAAGTTGGTATGTAACCTTTGTGGCACCATTTTGCTTCTGTTAACATTGCCTTCACTGAATTGGCCAACTAAATAAATAAACAACGCTAGTTACTCCCAAATTCTCTCAAAGAGTTGGTGCAAAAAAAAAAAAAAAAAAAAAAAAGAGGCAAACGAACAATCAATTTACACATTTACCAATTTGGTTAAGTGCGGCAAGATGTCAAATTGTTGTTCCCTGAGTATCTCGAAAGCCATTTCATTAACGGTGTTGTAGAGGGCTAGGAAACATATCTTCATATGATTTGGAAGTTTCTCCATGGCTTTGCAATCCCACCTTTAATAGAAAATTTGTAGTTTGATTAGCATTATCGATGTTTAGGATCAGGTAGTTGAAAATTGAGTACATATATATACGGTTTTACCTCTCAATAACATAGGTAAATATTTCAAGTTCTTCTAATGACCCATAAACATCATATATATCATCAATCACTAGAGCAAAGCTTAGGATTTTGGTGAGCCATTCTCTGCAGCGTTCATTTCGTGGCTCCCAAGCACACCCAATATTTGATAAGAAGCACTCGACTAACCGGTCTCTTGCAAAATTCAATTTATTTGCGAGCCCCATGTTGTTCCACCACCTGGACAAGATTGAAATAGTAGCACAAGTAGCACATCAAAACATTGCAATCAGTGGATCGCATATGCACCTAATTATACGTGTAAAATAGACACTCACCTTGATATACGTCTGAGTTCCATCTCATGTTGAGCCTGAACCATGTTGAAATTCACTTTAGCCAATTCAAGAAGTGTAGGATTCATATCATTTTGAAACTCATGTGCTTCAATGAAAAACCTAGCTTCTGATCTTTGAACCCTCCAGTGAAATGGTGTCTCCAAGGAGCGACGGACTTGTGTAGCTAGGTTAACATTAATTTTGTCGTTGTTGCTTCTAATGTCTAACAAATGTTTTTTTGTGAAGAGTATCGCTTCATTTAGGACGTTTTCCCCTTCCAAAAGCAGGTGTGCCGCTTCAAATAAACTCAACATTCCCTTTATATCGTAAGTAATGGTTTCCTTGAACCCACCTTCCGCGTGTCTGAATTCGTCAAAAATATCTGGCACTCGGAAGATAAACTTGTCATTAGCTAAAAAAAGACGAGAAAGCAAACTTCTACAATAATTGTTTAGTGTCAGGGGCAAATGCCCCCACCTAATGGACTTATCTGGCTGTACCTTGAGATTCATAAAAACCATACTGTCTAAGAAGCCTAAATCTAAGAGAAGTTGCATATAAGCTATCTTTCATCTTCTGTGCATCGTCATGGTACATGTTCTGTAGGATTTTGAGAATGTCTTCCTCTATAAGGTAACTCATTCCGAGTCTTTGAATAGCATCGATCAACTCAAGCTTTGCCAGTGGTTTTACTGCATTCTTAAGCAAACCTTTCACTTGTTTTTCTATCTTCACCAGTGATTCCGTATCTGTTGTGTGCTGCATATAAAAAAGTAGTAATAATTAGTATAGTCTTACAAGATGAACGAGTTGATATAATGAACAACTCGAGTGGAAAATTAATACAATGATCACCATGTAATTAGTCTTTGGTACTGATTCAACAAAATGCTTATCCCAAATTGCAGGTTGGTACTGAAAGTGTACGGAGGTTCCCGATTGTCCAAGGCATTTGGTGCTAACAGGCAACAAGCTCGAGGATGGGGTGGAGGTGAAAGGAGACCGTAACGAAGATGAAAAAAAAGATGAGGAAGAAGAAGTTAGGAATGGATAGTGAATAATTTGAGACATTGCAGAGATCATATTATTAGTTGGAGCCAATGTTCAATGCAAATCTCTCGAGTTTCTTTTTTTTAATCAATCCTATTAATAGGGTTGATATATATACTTACTAACCGAGTCATTTTTACATTTTACATGTGGACTCTACATGCACACGTTTGTATTTCATCTTGTCCAAAGATATTTTCATGAAAGAACATCACACGACAAGTGTTTTCGGGAAACATGCAGCATGGAACTGCCCTACGTATAACTTATGGTCAAGAATTTTGACATGTTAGTTGTCCACACAGTTTAAGCGCTTGCCAAGAACTTTCTCATGTTGGTTGTCCACAGTTTAAACTTTAAACTCATGTCAAAACTATTGAACTTTGAAGATTCATTTAAAAAGAAGTACAGACATCATAAGATAAATGTTCCATCACTCCTACACTACACTCCACATCATCAAACGTTGTTATTCAGCTGTCATGCATCGGGTCATGTAGCACGATTGCAAAATAATTGCGAACCCATGTGTTTAGTGTGGGTCTCTCCCCCATGTGTTTTGGGGTACAACCCGGGGATGTAAATCATTTTCGATTGGGAACGTACGGTAAGGACACATTATTAAACCCAGACAAACGAAAGAAGTTGCATTGGTGATGTG
Organism: Papaver bracteatum; assembly: GCA_023529315.1. Classification (NCBI taxonomy): domain Eukaryota; kingdom Viridiplantae; phylum Streptophyta; class Magnoliopsida; order Ranunculales; family Papaveraceae; genus Papaver; species Papaver bracteatum. Next base: position 191,411 of record JAJJWX010002496.1, read on the forward strand.
TACAATTCCTCATTTGGAATCTTACCTGGGTGACCACTTTTTTAGTGTTTGCATTGGTCTTCTTCACACCATTTTTTTTTTAAGCATTTCTTCACACCATGGTCATGATCAGTCACTTTTTTAGTGTTTGCATTTGAATGTCAAAAGATTCTTATAACACATGATGGAAACCTGGTTTTATTTTGTAGGCACTGTCTGTCTTTTGGGCAGCTCATGCTAAATTGACTTGTGAGTTGAGGTAAAAGTGTAATTGAGATTTTTCACAACAATCGGTTTCACAGTTTGTTGCAAGCAGTTATAGTAAAATTTGAATGCCATGATCATTCTTAATATTATGTTTGGTCATTCAATTAGCATATAGATGCTCCAAAAAACTGTTTTTCTATTAGATGCGGTAAAGGTGCAAAGGCGGGGAAGCAGCAAATGCTAGAGATTATAAATATTAATGTGAATTCAGATAAATGATCTTTAAGATGGTGGAGGAAATTCAACATGAACTAAACGTTATACATACTAGTTTTCAGTTAAGGTATACCCGGTGGAAAATAAAAATGGAAGAATTAAATTTGTCAAATGTTGCTACAGTTGCTTTTAAAACCAAAATGAAGCGAGGTAAAAAGGTTCATAATAATCGAATGGTACATAAACCCAGGGTTATCGAAAATCATGTAGTTCAACCACAACATGTAATTTCCGTACTTTGATTTCAATGAGAGATGAATCCGAACCTTTTTAGAACCTGGTGACAATGGCCTGTCATTTGCCTGGCTCCGACATTGCTCACAATTTTATAAACCAGGTCATCATCGATCTCAAGAAGCAGGTCAAGTCTTACTTTTGGCGATTATTACAATCCAACTCGAGGACGAGTTGCCTTTCAAGAGGGTTGGAATGTAATGGATGTTGGGACTCAAATTCTTATTCTCTATGTAAATTCATAGCCTGTGCCTCTGAGATTCAGCTTCAACTAACATGGGGGGGCATACAGGCAAAAGAAAATGAGAATTTACTCAAACATACAGGCAAACTCTATAGCTTTAGAATTGTCTGACGGACAAAAACAAAAAAGGGTTCCAACAACAGACTTAGGATAAACCTGTTGCCTTCCTCAAACATTGTGGTGTACCAGTTTAGTAGGGAGGGTACCAAATTTCATATAGGATAGACTGAAATTGAAATTTGATTTGACCTAACCACCAGTAAACTTGCATCTCCATTAGCAGCCATGACATAGTCCTAGTGTGTTACTCTTAGAGAACTAAACTGACCGACAAGTAGAGTTCGTTTCTTGTGCATAAAGTGAAATAACTAAATTGAGTACAATCCTTGAGGATTCAGACAGATTATGTATTTTATGTTTAAGAAAATCCTTCTAACTGCAAAGAGTCAGACACAGGCAAGTCCGAACTAAAGGAAAAGACCAGTTGTCAACTCAGTGGACAGAACTGAACCCGCCGGATTCTTAAACATAAAACACAGACGACTACAAATTACTATTGTTTTTGATCAGAAATTAAAACTTGATATAAGTTTCATAACCAAACAGCTAAGAATAACATGTCAAGTTGTCCATGAATTAACCATATAAATAACATGTCAAGTTGTCCGTGAATTAACACTAGTAGCATACTAGCATCACATAAAATTTGTTTAATCATCAGCATCCAAGAAATGTGCATCGTGAAGCAAGAAATTAATTAGACAGCATATTTCTTGAATGAAACCAGGTACCTCCTCGCTTAACTGTTTCCTTTCCTTCTCTAGGGTTTCCAGATCCCTAATTTATTCATCGTTTTAGTCTCCGGCCTCCTTTTGATATTACTGGCGTTCTCCTTTTGTCTAATTATTTTCTCCTCTCTTTCCTTCTTGGCGGCATACTCCTTTTGTCTAGTTATGTTCTTCTCTCTTTCCGACTCCTACCATTCCAACCAAGATTCCAAGACACTAATAAAATAGCTAGCCCACTCTTTGAAGCAAACTATAACAACAGTTACGAAGTTCCTTATGGTAGAGATACTTTATACTTTACCAAGGATATCCTCAATTATTTGAGCCGGTTCTCGTGAATTAGGGTTGCCCATGGTTCGGTTTTCTACCCGAACCAAACTGGTCCAAACCGACAAAAAAACCCAGAAAACCAGAGACTGAAAAATCCAAAAACCAAGAAACCTAAAAACCGAAAAAACCGATTCTAGGTGGTTGGTTTTGGATTGATGTCACAAAAGAACCAAAAATCCAAAAAAACCAAACCAAAAAAGAAACCGAGAGTAAGAACCAAAAAAACCGACAAAAGCCATAATAATATGTAGCGAACTTTCCATCATAGAATAATATATATTCACTTCAATGAGTATATCTATAAATAAAGCAAATATACATGAAAATGTATCTAATATTGAATTATATATGTATAATATATATGATTTTAATGAGTATACCCATAAATAAAGAAATTATTTTGATGATTTGATTTACAATTTTGATTTATGAGTTAAAAATGAAAGTCTATTAAAAAAAACCAAAAAACCAAAAAAAACCAAAAAAAAAACTGTGGGACGGTTCTGGTTTTTAATATTCTAAACCGAGCATGGTCTGGTTTGGTTTTTGGTTTATATTGGTTTGGTCCTTGGGTTTGGCAGAAAACCAAGCCAAACCGAACCATGGGCAGCCCTATCGGGAATCAATGTCTGCTTCTAGGTTATCCTCGAGCGGTGGAGAAGGTTCTTCTGGATCGTTGGGCGGTTTTTGTGAGCCATATCTAATGGTATCTTGAGTATATGAGCAAGTTCATGCGGTTCGATTTTAGACAATAGTACCTTGACTTGATCAGATTTTCTTGGATAATAATTAGCTATCTTCTTGCGCCTTCCTGCTTGCAGAATAGCACTCTCCTTGCGCCTTTCAGCTTGCATAAGAGCACTCTTGATTGTGAATCTTTGAGCAAAGGTAAAACCAAAATACTGGGGTAGTTCTTTAATGTTTGGAACCTTCTTAGCCAAACTCTCTACAAGAAGAGTTTTCTCTTTCGCATAATGATTTTAGTTCCGCATCCTCAGACTGATTAGTTTAGAATACAATATTTTCATCGAAGATAACTCCTCTGCATGATACCAAAAAAAAAAAAAAATCCTCTGCAAAAGCCACACGGTTTTGTTCTTTTATCTTTGCTCCTAGGATTATAAATGCCGCGTATGCAATTGAACTAGCATCTTGGTATTTGGAATGCGCTTTAGGGAAGCTGATAACCTTGCAGTAGTATCCATCACTTGCGATAACCTTGATTTTTAGGGAATTCCTCGTTTTTAGGGAAGCTGATCAGCCGAAGAGGAGGAGGAGGAGATTTTGATGTAGCAAATCTGTATAAAAAGAAAAGTTCGGACCAAATAAGGTAAGAATTACTTCTGAGAAGCTGCCGTATCCGTAAAACCCGGTTTATCCCTCTGACTCTCCTTTGATTTCGGATATGAAAGAATATAGCCATATAGGGGCCAAGAAGAAAGAAAATATCTTCTACACTGTCTGTTTAAGCAACTTGAAGAGCCAAACTGACCCATGGATGCTTGAAAATTCAGGTTCTCTTTCGTAAAAACAATGATCTGAAGTGAAAAAAAAAAAGTTAGAACAGTCACGGAACTTCTTGGATAAAACATATCCAAAAGAAAGAAAGCTTTTAACATACCCAAAAGCAAAGCAGCACATCAAAAAGATTAAAACATCTCCTAAGTGCAACATAACCAAACTAAGTTTTGGTCAAAATCCAAAACTGCACAACCCCTTCTTCCTCTAGCCGTTGTAGTAGTTGTTGTTGTATTGTAATCAATTGCACCAGAAGCACTTGAAGTTGGTGAAATTGTTGCAGCACAACCCCTTCCTCTAGTTGTAGAACCACCACTAGTACCAGTTATTGCAGTTCCGGTAAGAGAAGTTGAATTTGTTGATCTTGGAATACATCCATGGCCCCTCGCAGCAGCAACAATGTACCCTCTTCCTCTCTAGCAGCAGCACCACCCTTAGACCCTCTTCCTTTAGCTAGTACAGTTGAAGTAGCAAAACCACCACCCCTAGACCCTCTTCCTCTAGCTGGAGCACTTAAAGTTGCAGCACCACTTTTTCTTCCAGTAGCAGCAGCACTTGATGTTGGTTCAACAATTGTTTGTGGTGAAGGTGAAGGTGGTCTAGCCGTACGATTTCTACTTGTGAACTCTTGAATACGTCGGGAACTGAAACATAAAAGAAACAAAAAGTTAAGAACAACAATTAACTTAGATACTTAACTTAAAAAGCTACAGAATTGACAACCATGCATGGAAAACAAACTTGGGTTTAATCCAAGTTCTCAAAATGTTACAGCAATACAAGTTAAGTTGTTTTGAATTTTATGATCGGAAATGGAAAGGATGGACCAAGTAAAAGATGATTAGTCAGTTATAACGGCAACTTACTTGGTGTTGGTGGTAGTCTAGTTCTGTTCTTTGCAACTGCAACTTTTTCCCTGTCCATGTTTCTACTGATTCCTATTCTTCTTCTTTTGCAGTTACTTGTTTGCGAAGTTTAAGAGAGAAAATAATAGTGTACAGAAGCCCAAAAAGAAATGGATAAAGAGATCATGAAAGCAAAATAACAACCGTGATGGAACTTTGAGATAAGCCCAAACTTATCAAGGATATAACTTAATGAATTAAGAGAGAAATATTCAAATAAGAAGGGAAAGAAAGTCAGGTTAAATGAGTAGAGGAATACTTAGAAACAGAAGAAAAGTTATAGACGAGAACATTCACACAACCCATAACCGTACAACTGCTAACATAACTTCCCAATACACAACCTAATCTAGATAAACTGACAACACTTATCCAACCATGCACCCACAAACTATCTTATTAATGCCTGAGCCAACCATGTGAGCGTATCATTCCATCACCCTTGAAAACAACTTTGTCCTCGAGGCTGTGCACAATGAAAATTAGTCTTTTATAACATACAATACACTAACAAGACACCAAACTAGTACATATACTAAGAACATCCCGACAGACCCATAAACCTGTGTATATCAGTTTGACAGTGTATTTCGAACAAGAAACGGAACGGAATACAGAACTTAACATTCACTTCCATCAAAAAGTTGTAAAAATACAGACCAATTAAACAAGAAACGGAATGAAAAACAATTCATTAGAACTACACAATTTTCTCTCTTTTCTTTTTTTTCCCGCAAACACATAAATAACATTAGCTCAAAATGATGGTTGCAACATAATTACTAGATTTAACCTACATTACTGAATCTGAACTGTTTCTAACTCAGAATCATACCACCCAAAGGTCCAGACTACTAGAGGCCAACTTATACAGAGAGCTGAAGGAAAATACATCTCACATGATGTTGCGCTCATGTTAACTTGACTTAACATAAAAGAAGTATCTGATACATATCTATTAAGCAATTTGAGTAATAGAATACATCACGACATTTGTTAGCCCCTATGATAGGTGCATTCTCCAATTTCAGTTCTTCATCCAATCTGATCGCCTCAATACCAGGAATAGTTTCTCAGCCTCCTGCATTACCATAGAACTTATAAGTTGTCCATCGTTGTTTATAATTTATAACGGATGATAAACCATATCCACCCTTATTTTGCTTCATACTAAAAGCGGCAAACATGAGACACAGATAAATATTTCTTCGAAAATGCTTTACATGCATAAAATTAGTGGCATAAAAGTTAACTCAAATTCTATAAAAAGATGTAATTCTGTAGGCAGGATAACAAAGCAAAATTCACTACCATTACAAGAAGTTTTTAAAGGCCTAGCATAGGGAATAAAATATAAATGAAAGATACTTCACTACCATAGTGTTGGAGACAAAATATGTACAAAAACCAAATTACGACTTTACCAGACTGATAGTGCAGGTAACTGATGGTATTCATCAAGAAAAAATATGTACTAATAACAACGACTAACAGTATTAGAGTTCAGAGAAACTTACATGTTTAGCATCTTAGTCTTCATCAAGACGTAAGTGATATCTCTCTTTCTCTTTCTTCCTACAACAGTATTAGAGTTCAGAGAAACTAAGCTTTCGAAATATTTCACTGCTCCTCCCATGTGTGGGTAATCAATTTCTGTTTTTCTACCAGTTCCACACTTTGAGTTATATGAGAATATGTCGTATGTATCCCTGAACAGAATCTCACCATTCCTAAGAGTCCTGATAAGCTCAAGATAAGAACCGGGATAACCCATGATGCTCTTAAACGTAATGGTATAAAGTTTAATCCAAGATTCTGAAAATCCATAATCTGACATTACCCATACTTCAAATGTCCCTTTGCAATTATCAAGTACACAAAGGCACTCTTCCAACTCTCCCATATTCATATAATGTTGATCCGTTGGTAGCTTCATTGGAGGTTGCAGGTCTTTAAATCTTTCTTCACTGAAATCAATTGTGACTATCACCGTGGAGGACGTTTTACCAATTGTATCCCCAAACCAATGAAGAGCTCCATGGAAAGGCACCCTAGCTACATCAACATAAGGAAAATCATACTGGATGGATATAAAGCTTTTCCATGAATTTGATTTTAAATAATAGATTACGACTGAAGTACTCCCCTTCATTTCATCAAACTTTACCAACTTGTAATCGTCAGTCTTAGAATCACAACCAAAACCATAGTATCCACCTTGGCACATATGATATTTATCTGGTGATTGGGGTAATTCTTTGTATTCCCTTGTGGCTGGATTCCACAGAAAATAGAAATCCAGCATATTATTCCATCCATAAACTAACCCATCACATGAACCCAACAATTTAGTATTCCTGTAAGGGGGATCCAATCTAACAATAACATCATCATCGGCATCATCGGCATCATTTGAAGATGATAATGAATCAAATCTTAAATACATTTTAGTACTCTGAATCAATAGACTGTGATTATTGTTTCTTTGTGTGTTAAGATTAAGATGGTATTTAACAAAATCAGGATTAGAAATTATTTGAAACCAAGATATACAAACACACTTACAGACGAATGTTGATTTCACAGGTACCCTCAATGGAATGTCGAGGTACATCTCTTCAGGAAGACTTGACATTGTGGGGTGATGTTATCTCCTCCTCCTTCAGCTGCGAATTTCTGGTTGTGCAAGAGAAAATTAAACTAAGAGAAAATTAAACTAGGGTTTTCTTTTTGTTGTTCTGAAAGAGGGGTTTTTGGATTTTTGTTGCTGTTCCCGAGAAGAAGACCGAAAATGAAATAAAACGAAAGAATTAAAAGTGGGAATTAAATAGCGACCGTGCTACCGCGGGACAGAGGGCTGGTCCAGATTTGGGACTCGGTCTGGCACAATCGGAAAGGTAGAGAGGGGATTTAATATTGTGATTAATGGCGCCTAACAAGGTGAGTCTCCGCTCAAACACTAACAAACTAACATTAACATAACATTCTTTACCAATCAAAAAAAAAAGGTGGAGATGGGAATGGTCAAAATTCTGGATTGATTGTCCCAGATAGTTATCTTGGTTTTAGAGTTTTTCGTTAAATAGTGCCCTCATAAATATTTCTAGAGTAAAAATCAAAACTCTTTATCCAATTTTATATTTTTTTAACGACAATTCAATCCTTGTTTAATTATTATTAATTAGGTGATTAATTGATGTTTAATCTTGTTAATTTAGATATAAACTAATGCTAAATTGCCACCAAATCTGAGTTTTTGGAAGAAGAAAAATCAACAGAGAAACGGTGGATAATCATGTATTCGTAGATCGATTCTGGGACTTTAAACGGAGACCAATTATTTTTGATGTTCTTGATCCATGAAGAACATCAACATAGAGTCAACATATGTCCTTCATTTTTATGGTCGATAGACCACAATCGGTTGATACAATCCTCCACAAGTGGCGAATGTTAAAAAATTCAAAAATGATAATTTTTTACATAAAAATACATTCACAATTGGTGGATATAGTTTGCCCCCGTGTACCGATTGTAAGAAACTAAAATTAAATAGTTTTTCGGTAAATTTTTTGTTGTCAGATTCGGTTTACATACATGCCCTTCTCAACCGGTTGTAAATATGGGCGTAAGAAACTAAAAATCAATAGCTTTTCAGTAAATTTTTTTTTCCAGGATCGGTTAACATAAATGCCTTTATCAACCGAATCTGGACATTTCTTCGATTTTTTTGTTCATAACTTATCCGTCTGATGTAAGAATGACCTCTTTCAAACCAACAGATTAAAGAGATTTAACTCAATCACTTGAATTGTTTGTCGCCGAAAATATTGTTTGAAAAACCAAAAAAAAAAATAAACACGAAAATTAAATTGTTGTTTGGGATTAGACTTTAGTTTTTGATTATCATGGAAATTGAAAAAATAATTTGGGTTTAGTATTTTGATTATAGAATGTTAATTGAAACGATTTATGTTTTTCTATTCGGTTTAGATAAGTAGTTAGTACAAATTATAGAGGATAATTTAGTATTTTCATACACTTTAGACACCCCATATCCCCTTTTCAAGGTTGGGGTGAATATGACATGCCTCAATTTTGGTTCCTCCTCCAAACTAGCCAAGCTTTTTTATCTGATCGCAAAACTAATTTGTTCTTAGACTGGATTCCAAGTTTTATACTCAGACATGAAGAGCTACAGATGAATTCTGATAGGCTTCATTATAAATACGAAAATGATAGTATCCCGATTTCGATCCCAGCAATCACAATGCTACAACAAGGCGTGTCAAAGGCCATTGGATCTCCACTTTAGAGAAATCACAGTCTGTTTTTGGGTGTGTCCTAGACTTATTGTTTTTTAAATCTTGCAATGTTTTTTAGCTCAGAATACATGGAGGGTTAAGATCAAGAGAAAGGTACGTTCTCGATGAGGTTCTAGTTTTGGTTATTTTTACTTCTCAAATCCATCCCTATATAAATAAGGCAACGGATAGGAAAAATAAATCACAAAGATTCTTCTCTCTCTGTGAATCGGTTTTCCCATTTCATGACTCACGGCTTCTGAGAGGCAGATAAACTAAAACAGCGTCGCGAAGGAAACAAACCCTAAATCAAAACCGCTATGATTTCCCCTATCATCACTATCTAATCTTCAATCCACCGGCCTTAGATATGTTATAGATTTACTTTCATCTATTAGTTGTGCGGTATGATCATGGTTCCTTCTTCAATTGCATCGATGGTTGTTCTTTTGTATTTTTGGGTTCCTATTGATGCTTTGTTCTTGAGATCTCGATGGTGACGCTTATATCATCTCAATCAATTATTGTTATTCAATCTGCAACAACCATTTTCTGGATCTACCTCATAAGATGTTCAATGGAATCAATCTTCAAATGAATCAAATCTACAACAATCATTTCTGGATCCATATCAAAGAATTCTTGCTGGATTTAATAATAAATTCGTCTCCTTCTTCAGTTAATTCGCCGGATTATCAACCCACTTCCAAGGTGATACAATCCCATGAACTCATATTTGTCCCTCTCTCTTGCGAATCAGAATATTTGGCTAAGCCTTTTTTTTGTGCTCATACCATCCTACATAATTCAACTCCAAATTCTCAAAGATTGTGTATATCTTGTCACATAATATTCTTCCCTTGCAACTAGTTTTAAATTTTAATTTGCTCAAGTTTCTGCCTTACTTTCTTCGTTGTTTTCGTCTTTTTTTTCACTTTGTCCTGTCGCTGGACTAGTAATGTTCCTAGAATGGTTTTCCTCCATGTAAGGATTTGGACCAAACATATCTCTGGTGTTGCTCTCACCAGGATGTTTTTAAGGAAAAAAAGATAAAGAAAAAGAAAAATAAAAAGATCTTAAATTGCTTTGAAGTCTAGATAGCACCTTATTGTTATGTTTCTGTCTGTTAATGCCAGGTTTTTGGATCTTCAAAAATGAATTTCAGTATGAAATATGCAGATCTGTTAGGGCAGGGGTCTAGAATATTATGTGGGAGATTTTATCACAACACAAGCAATCAATATAATCTCATTACCTACAATCATATTCATGTCTTCTGAAAATTTGGGATTACTTTACATAACCCACTTATGAGCATCATAGATTGTTAATTTGATAGCCAACACCAGAATTTTAAATGAACCAATCCCAATTCCAGTTCAGTAGGGAGTCTGTTTCATGAGAATCAGTCTTGGGATCGACTTGTCTCATCATCTTAAGGTTTGATATGCATATGGCTATAGATTATATTGAATTATGTGAAGACACAAATTTTCGAAAGGAGCAATTTGATTCTGCTATGTTGAATGCGGATACATGAAGCAACTCAATCTTCTTTGCACATCCTGCATAATTTGCATCAGCTCCAACAACAACAACAACAGCTCCAACAGCAATAACAACAACAACTTTCCCTTATTTGGATGCAGAATGGTTTACTTTCAATACAGATTAATTCTACATGTACAATTGATGGACTGCAGATGAACTTAAGGAGATGGTTTCTTAATCTGATACCTGACACAACAGTAACCAATTCATCAATTATATATGAGTTTAGTCGGCACCGCTTTGGATTTCAGAATTTTAGCTACGGAAGAATGACTCTCCATCATCACATAACTATGATCAAGAAGAATGAACTCTAGTAGACTATTTTGATATCTAATGCCACAAATCTAGCAAAAGTAGCTCGGTAACTTTATGCATCTCCATGGGCTTGTGGATAATCCACCTCACTTTGAATCTATACCTTACAAGCGTAGTGTTTTCCAGTTTAATTACCCCAGTTAGTTTAATTTGTAGTGTTTTCCAGTTTAATTACCCCAGTTAGTTTAATTTGTGTCTGTAGTTCCTTTTGTTTTGTTATTTCAATTCTTAGATTACATCTGTAATATCTTTATTAGGACTAATCCATCAAGGAAAAGTCTTAGTTTCTACTTCAAGACTTGGTCTGTAATATCTTTATTAGCACTAATCCATCTAGGAAAAGTCTTAAATACTTGATTTGAATCTATGGATCAAGTCGGAGAACAATGGAGTACACAGCTATCACTCGGGAAGGTTACCATAGCATGAAGATACAAAGGCCTAACTAGCAACTTAAATAAATTGCATCGAACTCCTATACCAACACCTGAGTACTTATGGATACTTTCGTGTCCACCAACAATACAACTTTTCTTGTGGAAAGCATTGACCAAAGGCCTTTCGACCTTCGACTCCAACATCCACCGTCGATGCAACTCCTATATGAAGATTGCTATTCTGATCCAATGTCATGTTAATGTTGATTCATGGATTATCAATTTAATTGTACTCAATGAATCTTGGGGTATCTTATATCCTCGCTTAATAGTCCATTAGTAGTTTAATAAAATGCATGCTTCAAAAAAAATATCATGACTCACTAAAAAAAAAAAAAATCACGTTCTATCTTGATTTCTAGTTCAAACTATTTGTTAAACTCTATGATTATATATTTGTGATTATATTTTTAAGTTCGATTCGACTTTAGATATTTTAAAACGCTGTTAAAACATCTAATTTCTCTGGTTTTAGAATGTCTAGATAATTTCTTTTCTCCCAAATGTGTTTACAGATTATCTTTTTCCTACGGTTACACAATTAAACAGCAACGATTGAACTAATTTTAAGGTGGCGACACGTGTATAACTTGTCACAATAATTCCAACAGTATTAAGTGTGAGTGAATTTTGTAAAGATTCAGCAGAGGACACGTGTTATTTTTTGTGATGGCTACAGTAACACCTATAAGTGTTACCTATTGCTCGTAATAATTCTTTGAATGACACGTGTCATCCTGAGATGACGACACGTGTTCTTTTTAAATAACACTTTTTGTTACAATTATTCCATTGACAATTCTTTAAATTATAATTTTTAAAAATAGTCCAGGTCCATTATCACGGGCCTGGACATCCAGTTTACAGGTCTGCAAAATACTTTATCTAAAACCTGAAATACAGGCCTGCAATTCCCAATCCGCAAACTATCCACATTTTAACATTCATACATTCATTGCGGAAACACAAGTACAAAAGTCTATTCATGATGATATTTAACCAAAAACAAAAAAATGTTCTATTCATATATGAAATTTAACAAAGCACGATTCAAACCCAACACTCGTGAGATGCTATGACTTCTCAGTAAAAACAAGCTTAACTTCTCAGTAAAACTTCTCAATAAATATAATTACGGAACACAATGAGACAACAAGTTGAAAGTAGTGGCTAAGTGCTCAGTAATGTGAGCGTACTTTTTATACATGTTTATCATCGTCATTGGGTACATGGAATAGAAAACTGACTTTTACAAAATGGTATCTGAATTCGTTTCTAGATTCGGCTTTCCTTATATTTTTTCCAGTAGAACAAAGGGGAGACTCCATCACTTTATCAACATAGGAACTTGTTTTCATCAGTATAAGAAATAATACAGGAAAATTCTAAGTGGCAATTCTAAGTTACCAGAAGATCGCCTTGTGTTATCCTAAGTAGTTGAACAGCTGCATAAATATCATCCTGACCAGTAAAGAACACCAAAACATTGCCTGGAGGTTCCTACGAAACAAATTTAGAGTGAAGAATCAAATAGTGAGTGATAAAGAGTCAAAGAAAGATGAATGCAACATCTTTACGGAGATCCAATAGAATATCATTTGAAAGGGACAAATCATGTGCATCAATATCATCTTCACGGGAAAGTAAAAAAAATTAACTAAGGGCAAAAAGCATGCAATATTACAGTATTAAGTAGCATATTTGAGTTTGTAAGTCATAGACAGATGAATGATCATGTTCTAGAGAGTTGCTATGATACGTTATTATGCCTGCTGAAATGGAGCATAGTGACATGCTATATCTATTCATTACTTCAATAGACAAGTGAGAAGTGAAGGACTTTGGTATGAAACAGATCAATGAAGTGACGACAAACAACAAATAGATGGATGATATGTTTTCAGGAATATATAAGAGACAATACTGTTCTGGTACTAGAACATAACACATGGCTCATGTAAACATAGTTATAACTTTATAAATTGTACGTGATCATGAATAGGTTGCAAATAAACGGGATGCAGGTTCCTCGAGATGGTGAGTCTGAAGTGTAAATCCTTTACCCTGGTAGTAACACATAAACATAATTATCCTTCTAGTGTAACAGATACTGTAATTATTTCACACAACAACTGAAGATACCAACTAACATACTTCGACAGACAGTACGGCGGGCTCTTTTGTTGGTCCAAGCTTTCCAGTTCCTTTCTCTTCACGTCTTTTGATGGTCAACAAAATAAAACGTGAGAATGGAAGTGATATTCTGAATCCCGAGTTAACAAATTTCCACAAGATAAGAGATGTCCAAACTAAAATAGAAATCGATTTGGACGAGGTACCTGGCGCGGAAGAAAGCAGACAAAGACTTTCCTTTAATTGTAGAAGATGATATTATGATACACAACTCAGGTCTCCGGCATTGAATCTGGAATGAGTATTACTAAATTAGATGAGTAAAATAAAATCAACAACGAAATGGACAGTAAACACCAGGACATAAGACTTGCTCAACTAACACCTTTTTAAGGAGCCCCAATAGGATATCAGTTGAAAGGGACCGCTCGTGTGCCTCTTTCACCATTATAACACTGACATTGATGATTATAAAGGAAAATATTATAATCTGTTTTGCAATAAAAAATTCTCTACTGTAGACCACGTCTGATGACAGAAAATGCTATAAACAGAAGCCTCCAATAAAATTCATATACCTATACTTGGTCATCAAAAGAGGATCTTCCATCATTTCCCTCAGTACCACTTGATGCACTTTATATGCTGATGTTGGGACACCATCCTATCAAAGAAAATACTATTAATGAAATGAAGCCAAAGAAACCAGGCTTAAATTTGTAAGAGAATCCCAAAATTACCTTCCACCAAATTTACGAGCAATTCATTCAAAGTACGTTCATGTTTAAATTATAAGCCTTGAATAACAACATCTTCTCCTCGAACTAGTTTAGCATTTGAAACAAGATTCGCAAAGTGACTTACAATTGTCCTATACATAGCAATATATGTTTATTAGGAGAAAGAAATATGAATACGATAGAAATTATAAATCATTTCGAATGAAGTTTTGGGGATTATATTCATCTGTTTCAAAATCAACTGACAAAGAAACCAGCAGGTTAAAGATCATTTGCAAGATCAGTTGACAAAAGCCCAGGTAGATTATGCTTTTCAAAGTGCTTCAATCTTCCTTCTGCAGTTGTTCTTATATTTGTATCTGGGGATTGATCCGCCAACAAAAACTGTGTAATCTCCACTTCCATTTTTATATTCTGATAAATTACAAAACCAACAACGAAAAGAGATAAATGTCAACAATAATTTCATAAATATGAATTACTATAAACCCCTAAAACCATAATAGCAACTAAAAACCAAATGTTTATAAATCGAAACCTTAATCTCCATCCTAATGAATCAGCAGTAAAATCAGATTAACAAGTGAAATAATCGATTCATCACCAACAAGTTACACACTCAGTTCATTAAACACTGTAAATCCTGATTTCCTGTTCACAACAACTTTCAAAATAAAAACCTCAAAGTAAACCATAAATCTCAAATTAAAACCAAACCGAATGCAATAAACAAAATTTATAACAGATCATTTCAATACATACAAAACAAATGCATAATCGATAAACAAAACAAATTCAAACCGTCAAATCTAGGTTTATTACCACTTCTGAAAACAAATCTTCATTCGTCAAAAGAACAAAATTATAAAATTTTCACCAGAAATGAATCAAATAAGTGATTGACAAACACTAAACACGCTAATCGATTCAAAAAACTCAAAGAAAAATATTGAATTAATTCACAAATTTCCAATCTACTTGGAACCTAACCACAAAAACCTTCCGTTTTTTATTCTCGCATCTGTGTCGTCATGATTTTCTATAGATTAAGAACATGATCTAAGATTTTCTTACCTGTTAATGCAAAGGAAGAAGAAGAGTGTAAGGTAAGAGTTCCGTTGCTGAGAGAGGAAAAGATAAGAAAAGAAAAGGTCAAATGAAACGAAGGATAAGGATAAGGTTTAGGGTTAGTTTAGTGTGTGGTGTACGTGTACGTGTACCTTGTAAATGAATTTTGGGCTTATTGTTTTGGCCAGGTCACCAATCCATACGACAAGCTCTTTGTTTCTGTTGTTTTTATCGTTGGATTGATACATAATGGATGGGTGGGATATATGGACGGATGGATGGTTATTTTAGTTTTAGTTTTAGTAATTGAGGATCGAAGAGCATGGACACGATGTTTTTTTACTAGAGTTAGACCTGAATTTCTCATTCGGATGAATTGGAGATGAAATTTATCAGATTTAAACATCCATGGTTCGAAGATTACTAGAATTAGACTTGAGTTTCTAATTCGGATAAACTGGAGATGAAATTTATCAGGTTTAAACATCCCAAGTTCGAAGATTAAAAGAGTTAGACCTAAGTTTCTCATTTGGATCAACTGGATATGAAATTATCAGATTTGAACATCCCAGGTTCGAAAATTACTAGACTTGGAATTGAGTTTCTCATTCTGATGAACTAAAGACGAAATATATCAGAATTGAACATCACAGGTTCGAAGATTACCAGAGTTGAACCTTAGTTTCTGATTCGGATGAACTGGAGACGAAATATATCAGAATTGAACATCACAGGTTCAAAGATACCAAAGTTAGAACTGAGTTTCTGATTCGGATGAACTGGAGACGAAATATATCAGAATTGAACATCACAGGTTCAAAGATTACCAGAGTTAGACCTGAGTTTCTGATTCGGAAGAACTGGACACGAAAAATATCAGAATTGAACATCAAAGGTTCAAAGATTACCAGAGTTAGACCTGAGTTTCTGATTCGGATGAACTGGAGACGAAATATATCATAATTGAACATCATAGGTTCAAAGATTACTAGAGTTAGACCTGAGTTTCTGATTCGGATGAACTGGAGAGGAAATATATCATAATTGAACAACACATGTTCAAAGATTACTAGAGTTAGACCTGAGTTTATGATTCCGATGAACTGGAGACGAAACATATCAGAATTGAACATCAAAGGTTCAAAGATTACTAGAGTTATACCTGAGTTTCTGATTCGGATGAACTGGAGACGAAATATATCAGAATTGAACATCACATGTTTAAAGATTACCAAAGTTAAACCTGAGTTTCTGATTCGGATGAACTGGAGAGGAAATATATCATAATTGAACAACACATGTTCAAAGATTACTAGAGTTAGACCTGAGTTTATGATTCCGATGAACTGGAGACGAAATATATCAGAATTGAACATCAAAGGTTCAAAGATTACTAGAGTTATACCTGAGTTTCTGATTCGGATGAACTGGAGACGAAATATATCAGAATTGAACATCACGGGTTCAAAGATTACTAGAGTTATACCTGAGTTTCTGATTCGAATGAACTGGAGACGAAATATATCAGAATTGAACATCACATGTTTAAAGATTACCAAAGTTAAACCTGAGTTTCTGATTCGGATGAACTGGAGACGAAATATATCAGAATTGAACATCACATGTTCAAAGATTACTAGAGTTAAACCTGATTTTCTGATTCGGATGGACTAGAGATGAAATATATCATAACTGAACATCACATGTACAAAGATTACCAGAGTTCGACCTGAGTTTCTGATTCGGATGAATTGGAGACAAAATATATCAGAATTGAACATCACATGTACTAAGATTATCAGAGTTCGACCTGAGTTTCTGATTCTGATGAACTGGAGACGAAATATTACATACTGTGAAAATGACCATATTACCTTTATTGGAAAAAAGAGCGATAAATATTATGGAGACTTTGAAAATGACCATACTACCCTTATTGGAAATAAGTAAAATAAATGTTACAGACTGTGAAAATGACCATATTAATCTTATTGGAAAAAAGTGCAATAAATATTATGGAGATTGTGAAAATGACTAGACTACCCATATCGAAAATAAGCAAGTAAATATTACAGACTGTGAAAATGACCATATTACCCTTATTGGAAAAAGTGCAATAAATATTATGGAGACTGTGAAAATGACCAAACTACCTTTATAGAAAATAAATAAAGTAAAAATATTACATACTGTGAAAATGACCATATTACCCTTATTGGAAAAAAGTGAAATAAATATTATGGAGACTGTGAAAATGACCAGATCACACTTATCGAAAATAAGTAAAGTAAATATTACAGACTGTGAAAATGACCATATTACCCTTATTGGAAAAAAGTGCGATAAATATTATGGAGACTATGAAAATGACCATACTACACTTATTGGAAATAAGTAAATTAAATGTTACAGACTGTGAAAATGACCATATTACCCTTATTGTAAAAAAGAGCAATAAATATTATGGAGACTGTGAAGATGACCATACTACCCTTATCGAAAATAAGTAAGTAAATATTACAGACTGTGAAAATGACCATATTACCCTTATTGGAAATAAGTGCAATAAATATTATGGAGACTGCGAAAATGACCATACTACCCTTATCAGAAATAAATAAAGTAAACATTGTAGACTGTGAAAATGACCGTATTACCCTTATTGCAAAAAAAGGCAATATATAACACGAAGATTGTGAAAATGACCAGACTACCCTTATCGAAAATAAGTAAAGTAAATATCACAGATTATGAAAATGACCATATTACCTTTATTGGAAAAAAGTTAAATAAAAATTATGGAGACTGTGAAAATGACCAAAGTAAAGTAAATATTACGTACTGTGAAAATGACCATATTACCCTTATTCGAAAAAAGTGCAATAAATAATATGGTGACTATGAAAATGACCAGATCACCCTTATCGAAAATAAGTAAAGTAAATATTACAGACTGTGAAAATGACCATATTGCCCTTATTGGAAAAAATGCAATAAATATTATGGAGACTGTGAAAATGACTATACTACCCTTATTTTCACAGTCTCCATAATATTTATCGCACTTATTTTCAATAAGGGCAATATGGTCATTTTCACAGTATGTAATATTTACATTATTTATTTTTAATAAGGGTAGTTTGGTCATTTTCACAGTCTCCTTAATATTTATTGCACTTATTTCCAATAAGGGTAATATGGTCATTTTCACAGTCTGTAATATTTATTTTACTTATTTTCAATTAGGGTAGTTTGGTCATTTTCACAGTCTCCATAATATTTATTTCACTTTTTTCCAATAAGGGTAATATGGTCATTTTCGCAGTCTGTAATATTTACTTGATTTATTTGCATACGTGTAGTTTGGTCATTTTCATAGTCTCCATAATATTTATTGCCCTTATTTCCAATAGGGGTAATATGGTCATTTTCACAGTCTGTAACATTTACTTTGATTATTTTCGATAACGGTAGCCTGGTCATTTTTTATAGGCTCCATTATATTTTATTGCACTTTTTACCAATAAGGGTAACATGGTCATTGATGCGTGTCGTAGGTGCACTCAAATTAAATTACTTATTTCCACACAATTAACTGTTAATATAATGGAAGTAAGGATCGTTCCCACGAAGAGCAGGGAGATTTAGTTGTCAAAAGTGTCACAATGGGGGGTTTGGTTTTAGATTGTAAACAAAGTAAATAAAGCAATTGAAATTAATAAAGTTTGCAAGCAATGGAGAGAAATATGATCAGGGAATCCTTCTTCGTTACTAAACCGTCATCAAGTTATTATATTCATCCATTAATACCATTAATCACAAATTATTACCAACCGTGGAATAACAACTAGCTCAGTGCTATCCCCTAAATTCCTTATACCACTGAGTACGGAAGCTCTCCAATACCAGATTCTATTCGTCTAAACCCCCTAGTAGTAGCTCACTCAAGGTGTAATTTGTCTGAATGCTTTATCTTTTGTGAATTATAGATTGATCCTAGTAGTTAGACTCTTAGCTCAAGGTCCACTTTCTAGTGTTGTTTATACACACAATCACTACACAAAATCCCTCTGCAAGTTCTTGTGTTCTCTACTATTGTATCAATTATTCGACTATTACTTATCTCTTAACTCAATACTAGCATTTGATTGAATCAACAAATTAGTTCAGTTGGCCACCTAAACAATCTATTAATTAATCATAAAAATTCTAATTAGTAAAAACAATCAATAATCATGTGAAGAACTTCAAAATAGATTTATATAATAACTCAAATCATTGTCTAGAACTTAGAATTCATCCCCAATCATTAAGAAGTTTAGCTACTCATGGTGTTAATAAAACCCATGAGTTTCATAAGATAAAATGGTAAAGAAATAGTTACGGTGATGAAGAATGCTCCAAAACCCTAGCTTTTCTCCCTTGTTTCTTCTCTCCAAAACTTGATTAAACATTATAAGATTCCTCCCAAAAATATTAGAAGTTCTCTTTATATAGGTGTTCCAATTGTAGTTGTGCCCGTGCTCGAATCCCGTGTCGAATGGTTGCCAAAACTAGCCAAAATAGCATAAGCTGGTCACGGACAACTTTGGGTCGTGTAAAGAATGGCTACAGCCCATTGGGCTTGCGCTAAAGTGCAGCAGATCCGGCCCACTTCATTTGTCTTCAGCTCTTCTTATTTTCCACGGACAAACATCCCTCCGAGAGCGAAAATATCTGCTTAGATTATATTCACTTCATCAGACTCTCGGATAGACATGCCTCCGTGAAAATTCTAAATTCCCCTGAGTTTGGATTTCTCCCGTCAGACCTCTCACGGACACATAACCCATCGTGAGCGATAATTTCTGCTGGATTTTTACTCCGGCAAATAACTTCCACGGACGATCTGGTTGCCGTGAAGAATAATTTCACCTGGGTTTCCAACTCCTGCCAATACTCACGTATACCAGGCCCTCTGTGAGTTTATATTTCTCCTGAATCTCAAGCTCAACTCAGCAGAAACCATTAATCATCTCCGTGACGCTCATTTATCAGCTTCATTGTTTACGGCCATGGCATACGGGAGCAGCCATCACTCGAGTTTCAACTCCAAACCTCGAACTAAAACTTCTACAGCAACAACATATATTTTCCAGTGATGATTACGACAGCAAACCCGAGCTCTAACTCTTGATCAATCACCGAGAACCATTCTGTTTTCTTCTCGAGCTCAATTGCTTCCTTCATCACCAGCTGATCACTGGCAATCTTCATAACTACTGCCAATAAAAGCAGCAGCTCAATCCCCTGCATACTGCTAATCAGATCCATCATCATCTCTGCCAAACTCCATCGACGGCAACTACCAACTATACTCTTCAGTTCGTTCTTCGCGGTTTCACCAGCAGTCACCACTGCCATCACGAGCTCAAAACCCATCTCAACTTCAGTCACAATTACGATCACAAACTGCAGATCGAGCTCTCCTTTCTTTCCTTATAAACTCCTCCATTATCGCAACTGCTCGTCATCTCCATCGATGTCATTATCAGTAGCATCTCATGACTCAAGCTCTCGACCATTATCCTGATCTGTTTATTTACTACCACTGCAAAAGCATCTCCCAGCACCGAGCTCAATCACATACACATACCATCTTCAGCCAACAGCAGCTCTCGAACTCAGTTCTCTTCCTTTGCCATCCAACGTCATTAATGGCAGCAGCACTGTAGCTCCGTTGTCAACAGCATCAATACACTTCTCTTCCTTGTTTTGCTTCTCGAATTCGAACCATGTAACAGGCCTACGTACTCTTATTCTAGAACTCCTCATAGAAGCGCCACCGATAATACCATAGCTACAGGCATCATCCTACTGATCATCCTACAGCAAGTTAATTAGCAAACTCCCAGTACCGTTTCCGGAAGTCACCACAGTTCAACCTCCTTCCCTGAACCACCATTGTAGCTCACGGAAACAGCACTATCATTGAGCTATGCTCAGTCCCACGACCAACAACCTCCACAGATTCGTATCTCTTCCATCAATCATTCGATAGATGCTACAGTACCAGTTGACTTACTTCTCGGTTCATCATTCAACCTCCTTCCCCGAGCCACCGATCATTTACGCTCTCCCCACGACCAACAACCTCATTCGTATCTCTTCACCAGTTCATGGAAGCAAGCCAAACTCGATACCAACTCTCTCCATTCCTTCCACGTATTCCATCAAGAATGGCAGCAACCATACAAACTCACAGCAACACTCCATGACCACCACTGCAGACTCCGTCCATCTCCATTAATCATCAACCATGCATGCAAACCATGCATGCATGTTTACGTACTTTGGTAAAGAGGAAGAAGGTGGCAGCCCGTAGTAAATTACCCGGGTGCCTTTAGTATCTTTTGAATCTTGGCAGCCCCTTAACAGATTGGCTACCCCTTATAAATTCTGTGCACGCAACTTTGCTTGCTTCAAATGCCTATAAAATCTTCATGTGACGTCGGAACGACTCCATTCTTTCGCCGTTGGCTTCGTATTTTCGTCCTCTTCGACATGATAGCATGCACTCCTAATTTCGAACGAGTTCCACTTGGTATTTGGCCTTTCTCCGCTTTTAGCTAACTTCTTTTATTGCACAATTAAGTGCAAATTCACTTCTTTTGGATGATTCACCTACTAAAACACAAATAGAGAAAAACAAGCGTAATATACAATAATTTGCAAGAAAAATAAGCAATTACTAGCATGGATTTGACACTAAATATATGCAAAATATGCACTTAACAGTCATTTTCACAGTATGCAATATTTTATTTATTTATTTTCAGGTAGGGTAGTTTGGTCATTTTCACAGCTTCAATAATATTTATTGCACTTTTTTCCCAATAATGGTAATATGGTCATTTTCACAGTCTGTAATATTTACTTTATTTATTTTCGATAACGGTAGTCTGGTCATTTTTCACAGACTCCATAATATTTATTGGACTTTTTTCCAATAAGGGTAATCTGGTCATTTTCACAGTCTATAATATTTATTGCACTTTTTTCAATAAGGGTAGTTTGGTCATTTTCATAGTCTTCATAATATTTATTGCAATTTTTTCCAATAAAGGTAATATGGTCATTTTCACAGTCTCCATAATATTTATTGCACTTATTTCCAATAAGGGTAATATAGTCATTTTCACGGTCTGTAATATTTACTTTAGTTATTTTCGATAACGGTAGTCTGGCCATTTTTCACAGTCTCCAAAATATTTATTGGACTTTTTACCAATAAGGGTAATATGGTAATTTTCATAGTATGTAATATTTACTTTATTTATTTTTAGTAAGGGTAGTTTGGTTATTTTCAAAGTCTCTATAATATTTACTGCACTTTTTTCCAATAAGGGTAATATGGTCATTTTCACAGTCTGTAATATTTACTTTATTTATTTTCAATAAGGGTAGTTCGGTCATTTTCACAGTCTCCATATTTATTGCACTTTTTCCTGTAAGGGTAATATGGTCATTTTCAAAGTGTGTAATATTTAGTTTACTTATTTTCGATAAGGGTAGTCTGGTCATTTTCACAGTCTCCATAATATTTATTGCACTTATTTCCAATAAGGGTAATATGGTCATTTTTACAGTCCGTAATATTTATTTTACTTATTTCTGATAAGGGTATTCTGGTCATTTTCACAGTCTCCATAATATTTATTGCACTTATTTCTAATAAGGGTAATATGGTCATTTTCACAGTCTTCGAAATTTTTATTGCACTTATTCTGAGAAGGGTAGTCTGGTAATTTTCATAGTCTTCGGAAGAAGCAGATATATTTGTTGTGGTTTTGTCGACAAAATCGAGAGAAAAGGTTGGTATTTGTCCAAGTCAAATTTCCTACAAAGTCATGACTTGTTGACTTGATCTTGATCCTGTTTTCTAATATTAAGAAAATAAAAAAAATCAATATTGATTTATAAAAATTAAATAAAATTGTTATTTTGTATAAATATTGCGAAATTAGTGACAAGCAAAATCTTAAGTGTTACTAATTTGGGGTTGTTTTAGATGTGGTGAATTTTTTGGGTGGAAACATAATTTTAGATTATAATTGTGATTGTCTGGATAATTGGCAGCAAATATTATTGTTACTAATTAAAAAAATTAATATTCCTAATCATTATCACGAATACAAAATTTAACAACAAGTATAATTGTTGCAGGACTTATCTCAGGTGTATCAGTGACTGAAAAATAAACTGTGACAGGTTACATTGTGAGAAAATCCTGGGCTTGGTGGAGTGGGTTAAGGCGTAAGCTCGTTGAAGCTATAGTGTTCAAGATGTTTGTCATTGTTGATTTGAATTTCTCCATGGATGTTCTCAGTGGTTTCATTCCAACTAAGTCTAATCGGTACTATCGTAATTCTCGCGCTTTCAAATTTTCAAATTCCATCAAATCAGTTACCTAATTTGGTGCTTGCCTTTTCTATCAATCTTCTAGTCAAACTTTAATCTCGCAGTTTCCTTTCCAATAAGATATTTCCATATCCAAAATCTTCCCTATTTAATATATTATTCTTAAGAATATTTAAAAACCCTAAATCAGAATAACTCAGGTTATATATGCTTGAGAAACTTTCATAACAATATAGAAGCTGCAAGTTTTGTTCATTATCAAAAAATGGTTGAGGAAAATGTTTAGAATATCACAGACTTGGTTCAAAAGTTTAAAACTGCTACTTTAGAATTGGGTGAGTCTTCTGAGATAATAGTCCACAATCAAGAACAAGAGGTAATTGAAGACAACTCTGAGTGGGAATTTTTCCTAGTTGGTAAAATCATTATTGAAGGAAATATGGGTTCAAAGATAGTTGAAAACAACATAGGTTATTCATGGTCTTTCCTTGCTGAAGATGAAGTGCGGATTGTGGAGATAGACACTAACTTCATGGTTTTCAAGTTTAAGGAATAAGATACTGTGAAGAAATTATTTGATACAAGGCCATGGAGCATCAATGGGTGGATTGTAATCCTAGCATCACTATAGTGCTGATATGATCTACCAAGAGTTAGATTGGACCCATCAATGTTTCTGGATTCAGCTGAAGAAACTCCCCCCAGAGCATATGAATGTGGATGCAGTCAGAAGGATGGGTTCACTAATGGGTGAAGTTATTGTTATAGACCCTCCAAATTCTATTCCTAAAGTGAGTGATCTAGTCAAAGTGTGTGTTATTTTGGATATAAACAATCCAATGAGAAGAGGAGTTCTAGATATGATTGAAGATGGATGTAGAAGATGGATAAAATATTTGTATGAAAAACAACCAAAGAAGCTATGTCCCAATTGCTTTATTCTTAATCATATCAAATTTGATTGCAAAGCTGCAAATGAATATCTGGAAGATGTGCACAAGAAAGCTCACTATTTTGGTGTTAATAATCTCAAAGGAAAAAGCAAAATAATGGAACCAAAGGCTATAGCACAAGTTCCAGTAAGAATTCAAAAGGATAAAACTAAGAATCCAGTATTTGTTCCTCCTCAAGATGGTATTAAGGTTATTGGAAGATTTGTAGATGTTGATGAAGATAATGCCCAGGATTCTGCTAGACTTGGAAAACGTCAGAGAAATAACCAAACTGAAATTGCCAATGGAACTCAGACTGCTCAACTCTTGGAAGCCAACAACAATGACAAACATCTTGTGTCACAAGTAATCTCATAGACCACTCAGCAATGAAAAGAAATCAATAACACCATAGGGATTGGAAAGGTTTTTTCTAGACTCTACTCTTTTTATTATCTGCAGTTATTATTATTTTGAAACGATTTCAAAATTAAAATATTATCTTGGTATGTTCAGGGTATAAACTATAGTTTTACAAAACAAGAACTTGAAAATGAAAAAACGGGGGTCTAACAACCACACCCAATATTTCGATTAGAAATCTGTATGGACAACTCCGAGTTACTTTCTAGAGAATCAACTAGACAGTTAGACTCAATCAATAGAAAAAATATCAAGGAATTATTATCTCAATCTCTAGATTTGATTTCCTCAAGAAAATATAATTCACGAGTCTTAATCAAATAGAGATAACTTGGAAGGTACCAAAGACCAATATCCAAGTGTCAATCAATTTAAATCAACAACCAATAGGGTCGGATATTCTAATTGATTGAACAACGCACAACCTGTATTATTTCAATTATATAAAAATATAATGCGGAAAAGAAATAACACAGACACCAGAATTTTGTTAACGAGGAAACCGCAAATGCAGAAAAATCCCGGGACCTAGTCCAGATTAAACATACATTGCTCCAAATTAATCCTATAGTTGCAATCAACTGAGACACTAGCCTATGATGCTCCAAATTAACCTCGGTCTGGACTATAGTTTAACACCAATCAATCTCACACTTATCCAAGGTAAAGGAACCAATTATGCTTATATTTCGAAGAACATATGCCTATGATCCCAATAGTCTTAATCGATATATATTGTGGAATCACACGATAAGATGAAGATGTTTTGATTCCCTTAGATGATCTCACCCACAACCAAGAGTTGCTACGACCCAAAGTCGAAGACTATAATAAACAAAATCTGTCTCACATAGAAAAGTCTACAAGATATACAAAACCTGATTAGATTCAAGCCAATATTTCTCAAACGTTAGATCGAAAACTTAGCTTGTCATACACACATGTACTTGATGATTTTGGGTTTGTGTAACCGTACCCAAAGGTGTACAATAGTTGGTTAAATGCTAGTCAACCAAATGGTTAGCCAAATGATAACTTTCATATAAACCATATTCTTCTTCACCATAACTAGTCCAAATGACTCAAATGAACTAGTTAGAGAGTTGTTCAATTGCTATGAGATCTCATGTTCTATACAAGATACAATTTAAAAAAAAAAACGATGTGATTCACTCAAATCGATTCATGAACTATAAAGCCACGGTTTGTAATAGCATTCCTTAGTTAATTAAAATAAGTTCACGAACATCGTTTTTAGACATAACCACTCAAGTTCGCGGACTGGGTTCGCGTACTCAAGTTAACCGGTTGGAGTTCACAAACTCCAGCAGAAATTCTCGGGTTCGAGAACTTCCGTCAGTTCGTGGACTGAGTTCACGGAATGAAACCGAGCTACAACTCCATCAAACATTCTCGGGTTCGAGAACTACGCACGTTCGCGGACTGAGTTCGCGGATTAAGTTGGCTGCTATAGTTCCGGTTTCACTTGATCAAGAAAGTTCGCAAACTTCGGTTCAAGTGCTAAGGACTTATACATATATGTGTTACCACAATAATTTTTATATCCCCAGTGGTTATATTGTCTAAACTCTCATTTCAATCGTTGAAACATTCTCAGAGGACGTTATATAGTTGTTATTCACAAATTATCTTTCATCAGAGCGATTTCCAAAGTGATTGAAACATAACATGAATTTAGTCACTAGGTAAAGATGAACTTGGCTAAAGCGAAAGCTTTACCAACATATATTTCGAAAAATAGATAAGCGAGATATACTCATCTCGAAATATCACATGTGTATATTCTTAGTCTATATAGTAATACGACTTTTGTATCAAGATAGGAGATAGAGTAGATAGAATTTTGAGTGATAGATAAGTTCAAGTCTCCACATACCTTTTAGTCGATGAAGATCCACTAGTTCCTTGAGTAGTCTTTCATCTTGTATGATGATTTCCATGGAGTTCTTGAGCTCAACTACACTTTCTATCCTAGTTCGAGACCTTATCTATAGTAAACTAGAAATCAAGACTTTATAGTTTTGATCACTAACATTAACAAACATGCTTGAGATAGTAACACATGCGAGTTCTAACGAGAAATGCTCTAACAGAAAATCTTGTTAAATCTCAAAGTCTTGATTTTGTCTTTCTTTGTGAAACTAAAATTGATGTTCCTAGGATGGTCTCTATTGCTCAATATGTCCATTATCACGACTATGATTACATAGATAGAGTTGGTAGTGGGGGAGGTCTCATACTTATGTGTAAGGATGGTATCATATGTAACATTGTTTCTACTGCTGATAACATTATTCATGCCCTTATTAAGTTAGTTCCTAGTAAACCAGAAGCTCTGGTCCCTTTTATGTATGGATCCACTTATAAAGATCCTAAAAAGAAACAATGGAATTTCTTGCATGGTTTGAGTCAAGATGTTTTTCAACCTTGGATAGTAATAGGAGACCTTAATTTTCATATTTCCAGAAATAGTAGCTCTGATACTTGGGTCCAAAATATAGTTAGAGATTCAGGTTTAATGGAGTTAGGATTTGAAGACAAATATTTTACCTGGACTTGTAACTATTATGGTACTAAACCAAAAAAAGCTAGGCTAGATATGGCTTTAGGAAATAATGATTGGTTTTTGAATTTTTCTCCAGCTAAAATTATTTACCTAAATCATATAGCTTCTGATCATTGTCCTATCTTGTAGATTACTAACCCCATTCCTAGGAAACTTTGGAGACCTTTTAAGTTTTTTGAAACTTGGATGCAGCATGACACCTTTAGCAACCAACTTGAAAGTTCTTGGAATGTTAATGTTAATGGTACTCCTGCTCTTAAATTTAAATACAAACTTCAGAGTACTAGGTGTTTATAGGTGAAAATGGTTTTTGCTGATTTCGGTAATTGCAGGTGTGAAAGTGAGAAACAATTTAAACCCTAAATAATGTACTGCAAGGGAGTACTTTAGATTTGAGAGATCAATCTGTACAAGTCCGGCCTAAACCAAAAAATGGTCGTTCCATATTTGCTTCGGTCACAAAGTGGAGGAGAATAGGTTGGTTTTGGGAAGGGAAGCAAGGACAGTGGTGAGACCAGAATAGTTGATTTTGGAAGATTAGTTGGGTTACTACGACTTGTTATCAGAAAAGTAAGAGAGCTCACGAGGTGAGCTAGAAAGTAAGTATTTCTGAGTGTTGTATCTCCCGTATGAACTTGTTGTTTAATATAAATAGGTAAGACCTATTTATACAAGTCGGAATAGAAACGTACCCTGGTCTTATTAAGGAGTGGGGAAGTAAATATGAGGAGGTGGTAAACATATTCATGGAATTGATGTCCATAAAGTTGTTAACACATGAAACTGGTTTTCATGAAACTGCTAACGTTATGGAATTGATGTCCCATAAAGTTGTTAACGCATGTGCTTTATGTCCCATGAATGTTTCATACATAACTTCTCGTATTTACTAACCGCCTCACCCTCATGACACTTCCTTATGACGAGCGTAGTGTACGCCGCACACTGTAAACCTCCAAACCAATACCAAAAGAGGATCCCCCAGTTTGTGTTGATGTCTCGAATGGTTTTGGAAAACAGGTAGCATGTTTTTATGGATTGGAAAGTCAAGCTCGGGAAACTTGCTAGCATGGTGACCTTCGACGGTCGATATTTAGCATCTTGAGAGGAGGGGCAACCGTTGCACGCCTTCGTTTTGGTATCCGCGTAGTGATGGCCAACGTGGTGGCGCGGCTAGGTTGGCATGCCATTGCCATGGCATGGTTTGGCCTGGACAAACTTAGGTTTTCGGGACAAAGGTTATCATGTGTCGTCTGGTAACCTTGGATGGCTAGGATTTTCTCCTGGGATTGAAGGGCAACCGTTGATTGTTGCACGCCTTCGTTTTGGTGGCCGCGTAGGTTAGGCCAACATGGTAGCGCGGCTAGGTTGGCATGCCATGGTTTGGCGTGGCCAAACTTAGGTTTTCGGGCCAAAGGTTATCATGTGTCGTCTGGTAACTTTGGATGGATAAGATTTTCTCTGGGATTGAAGGGAAACCGTTGATTATTGCACACCTTCATTTTGGTGGCCGCGTATGGAAGGCCAACAAGGTGGCACGGCTAGGTTAGGCTTGGCATGTGGGGCCAATGGTTCACCTTGGGCGTATGGCATGGTTAGGGCCAAGGAAAGGAAGTTTGGCTTGTCATGATGTGACTAGCATGTCTAAGGCCCAGGAAAAGTTCATTTGGCATGGCGCGGCTAGCTTGGCTAGGTTTAGTTTGGATTGGCATGTGGGGCCAAGGTTTTTCCATAGGCTCATGGCGTGTCTAGGGCCAAGGCAAGGGAATTCGGCTTGGCATGGTGTGACTAGCATAGTTAGGGCCAAGGAAGAGTACGTTTGGAATGGCGCAGCTAGCTTGGGCTAGGTGCGGATTTGGATTGGCATGTGGGGCCAAGGGTTTGCCACAGGCGCATGGCGTAACTAGCTTTGGATAGGTGCGGTTTTGGCTTGGCATGTGGGTTTGCCATAGGCGCATGGCGTGATTAGGGAAAAGGAAAGGGAGTTTGGCTTGGCATGATGTGACTAGCACGGCTATGGCCAAGGAAAAGTACGTTTGGCATGACGCGTCTAGCTTGGCTAGGTTTGGTTTGGCTTTCTTTGCCATAGGCGCATAGCGTGACTAACTTGGTCTAGGCGCATGACCAAGCTATGGTTTTTGGGGCAAAGGTCGTTTGGTAACCTTAGACGGCCAGGATTTGCTCCTGGGATTGAAGGGAAACCGTTGATTGTTGCACGCCTTCGTTTTTGATAGCCGCGTAGTGAAGGCCAGTATGGTGGCGCATCATGGGGCCATCGCGAGGTGCATTTGGCATGGCGCGGTAGGTGTGGCTGGCATGATTTTCCATTGGCACGGAGGTATAGCTAGCATGGTTGGAATGCTTTGGCGTGGTCGGTGTGGCTGGCATGATTTTCCATTGGCACATAGGTGCGGCTAGGAAGGTTGGCATGCTTTGGCGCGGTCGGTGTGGCTGGCATGATTTGCCGTTGGCATAGAGGTATGTCTGTCATGGTTAGCATGCCTTGGCGCGGTTGGTGTGACTGGCATGATTTTCCATTGGCACATAGGTGCGGCTAGCATGGTTGGCATGCTTTGGCGCGGTTGGTGTGGCTGTCATGATTTTCCATTGGCACAGAGGTGAGGCTAGCATGGTTGTCATGCTTTGGCGCGGTCGGTGTGGCTGGTATGATTTTCCATTGGCACAGAGGTGCGGCTAGCATGGTTGGCATGCTTTGGCGCGGTCGGTGTGGCTGGAATGATTTTCCATTGGCATTGAGGTGCGTCTAGCATGGTTGGCATTCTTTGGCGCGGAAGGTGTGGATGGCATAATTTTCCATTGGCACAAAGGTGCGGATATCATGGTTGGCATGCTTTGGTGCGGTCGGTGTGGCTGGCATGATTTTCTATTGGCACACGTGGGAATTAGGGTTTGGCTTGTCGTAACCCTAATTTGAAAAATATACCCCGGTAATTATTTAGAGGCACATTAAAGGTTTCAGTAAATGTGCCTAGTAAATATTTGTTACTTTAAATGTTGTGACATCACTATCTGCTAGGGTTTAGTGTTTTACTATTTTAACCCTAAGTTAAATACCACCATCAACATTAAGTCCCCTGCTTAGATCGGAACAGGTTCCTTGTTGCGTGGTAAGCATATGATGGTGACAGACAAGGATGGAATTGAGGTGTAAATTATTGCAAAGATGGTCAGGAGAATCCGACTAACCTTTTTGAGTGGGAAAGAGAGTTTTGGCTTCCCGTGTTGGCGGCCCTGCGTAATTTGTACTGGGAATACATACCATGGAGTGGTGTGATGAAATTTACCAGCTTGGTCTAGTCGTACATCTCCAAGGCAGAGGGGGTGCGGTCTTGGAAGGTGAAGCAAGTGGACGGCTTGGAGAGGAAAGCATGGCGGACAGCTTGGAGAGGCAAGCATGGCGTCAGCAATTGAAGCGCGGATTGTCCTGGAAGTAGCAAGGCTTGCTCTTGTGGGACATATTTCCTTTCTTTATGCGTGGCTTTAACATGGAATTCTTTTCTTATTCAAAAATCCTTTTCGAGAGGTAGGTAGCATCCGCAATCCTTTCATCTAGTAGTTTCGCACAAATCCCGGTATGATTGGGTGTCTTCAGGGAAAGGCTTTGGAACGCGAGGCGGAGCTTCTAGCATGAACTTGACACGAATGAAACCCATTAGCACTGACGGGGATGGAATGGGTGTTTGACGCTCTGCAAAGCGCTTGGAAAGGGATGATGCTGGTAAGTGAAACGCTTTGGAAGGGAAGCACTTGCAAGGGAAGCGCTTGCGGTTTTAGGGTTTGACCCCCAGAAACCCTAATTAACGCCCTTTACTAGAATCGCTGTAGAATCCGCGTACAGACTAAGAATTTGACGGTCCGCCCCTTTATCGGACACGAAACAGAATTATATATCTCCCAGTGTAGGAATATTTAGGTTTCGAGCCCGCTTATGAGGTGAAAACGTCCTGACAGTGAAAATTAGGAAGAAGTCAAGAGGGATGTTGCGGGCCCGGGGTGGCATAGTCGCGCGCCAGTCACCTATTCTCGTTCATGGAGCAAGATGGAATATTCATTCTGTTCAAACTCTAAAAACTATGTCCGCATGAAAAGAGGTATCAACCCTCTTCTGTTCTTTTGTTGTTCGTATGGATTCGTGTTTTCGTCTGTAGTGTCTCTCCAGTGGATTCCAAAAATTTACCAAAACTCCACTGTATTCTTGGGATGGATGGATAAAATATATGCTCGAAAACGATCACGTCAAGGATAATCTTGGATATTGTGGTGGCGTCGTCGGTCCATCCCTCGATCTTTGGTTGTTCAGTGGACCTTTTGATCGTGATGATGATGTGTTGTGTATGCTGGCATGGTCTAAAACTTATGGCGCCCCTGCATGAAATAGGGAGACATTTCATTGCTGATGCGCTGCTATCAAGTCTCCCGAGACTTTGTTCCAAGCTATATTCTTCGAACCATCTTATGAATCATGGATTATCGTACAGAATGGGATGCGGTGAGAAGTCCCTAGTTACACTTTGGTTTGTTATGATGGCATAAATGAACATGTAAATGTAACCTTCTGGCGTACTTTTGGAGTCCTCGGTGCACATGTACGTGTTGATGGTGGTTTCTAGACAAAGGTCGTTTGTAACCTTAGACGGACAGGATTTGCTCCTGGGATTGAAGGGTAACCGTTGATTGTTGCACGTCTTCTTTTTGATAGCCGCGTAGTGAAGGCCAGTATGGTGGCGCGGCATAGGGACATGACGAGGTGCGTTTGGCATGGCGCGGTAGGTGTGGCTGTCATGATTTTCCATTGGCACGGAGGTGCGGCTAGCATGGTTGGCATGCTTTGGCGCGGTCGGTATGGCTGACATGATTTTCCATTGGCACAGAGGTGCGGCTAGCATGGTTGACATGCTTTTGCGCGGTCGGTATGGCTGACATGATTTTCCATTGGCACAGAGGTGTGGCTAGCATGGTTGGCATGCTTTGGCGCGGTCGGTGTGGCTGGCATGATTTTCCATTGGCACAGAGGTGCGTCTAGCATGGTTGGCATGCTTTGGCGCGGTCGGTGTGGCTGACATGATTTTCCATTGGCACAGAGGTGCGGCGAGCATGGTTGGCATGCTTTGGTGTGGTTGGTGTGGCTGGCATGATTTTCCATTGGCACACCTGGGAATTAGGGTTTGGCTTGTCGTAACCCTAATTTGAAAAAGATACCCCGGTAATTATTTAGAGACACATTAAAGGTTTCAATAAATGTGCCTAATAAATGTTTGTTACTTTAAATGTTGTGACATCACTGTCTGCTAGGGTTTAGTGTTTTACGATTTTAACCCTAAGCTAAAAACCACAATCAACACTAGGTTATCTCTGTCTCAATGGAATATACTAGAATTTGGAGATATTCAAAAAAAAATCAATAACATTCAAAATCAGCTAGATATTGTCCAAAAAGAAGTTAGTTCAGAAGGTCAATTTACGAGAGTTAAATCTCTAACTAAAGACCTAAAAAACTGCTACCATATTCAAACTAGTTTCTATAGAGAAAAATATAGGGATAAACATGTTCTTGACATGGATAACAACACTAGGTATTTTCACTCTATGGTAAAAAAAGACTTCATAGGAATAATCATTTTAGTACTATTGCTTGCACTAGTAACCCTGTTTTCTCTGAAGCTGATTTTGATATTATTCCTCATGTTTATATACTAATCTAGATGTGATAGTTCTCTCAGGTGAATCCAAGATTTAAAAATCATATGGTGATTTATGAACTGGTACGTTATTAGAGATAGACTCGTCCATAAAGTCAGATCGCTACAAACACAGACTTGTAAGGTCTTGAACGTGTTTGCCTGCTCTGATACCAATTGAAAAAGCGGGGGTCTAACAAACACATCCAATATTTCGATTAGCAATCTGTATGGACAACTCCGAGTTACTTTCTAGAGAATCAACTAGATAGTTAGACTCAATCAATATAAAATATCTCAAGGAGTTATTATCTCAATCTCTCAATTTTATTTACTCAAGCAAATATAATTCGCGAGTCTTAATCAAAGAGAGATAACTTGGATTGTACCAAAGACCAATATCCAAGTGTTCAATCAATTTAAATCAACAACCAATAAGGTCGGATATTCTAATTGATTGAACAACGCACAACCTGTATTATTTAAATTATATAAAAATATAATGCGGAAAAGAAATAACACAGACACCAGAATTTTGTTAACGAGGAAATCGCAAATGCAGAAAAATCCCGGGACCTAGTCCAGATTAAATATACACTGTATTAAGCCGCTACAGATACTAGCCTACTCCAAATTAACTTCGGTCTGGACTATAGTTGTACCCCAATCAATCTCACAATAATCCAATGTACAGTTATGCTCCTACGCCTCTGATCCCAGCAGGATACTGCACACTTGATTCCCTTAGCTGATCTCATCCACAACCAAGAGTTGCTACGACCCAAAGTCGAAGACTATAATAAACAAAATCTGTCTCACATAGAAAAGTCTACTAGATAGATAAATCCGTCTCCCACGAATAAACCTATGAGTTTTGTACCATCTTTTGATAAATCAAGGTGAACAGGAACCAATCAATAAAACTAGACTTATATTCCTAAAGAACAGCTCAGTTTTATCAATCACCTCACAATAATCTTAATCGACGCAGCGAAAAAATATATTGTGGAATCACAAACGATGAGATGAAGATGTTTGTGATTACTTTTATATCTTGCCTATCCGAGATAGAAATCTCAAGATAATCATTACAATTGTACTCGTACAATAGAAACAACAAGATCAGATCACACAACTACAAGAAAAGTAGTATCGGTCTGGCTTCACAATTCCAATGAAGTCTTTAAGTCGTTAACCTGGTTTTAGAAGAATAAAACCAAATGTTAAAGGAGAATCGACTCTAGATTAGCAAACTAGTATCACACAGAATGTGTGGGGATTAGGTTTCCCAGTTCCTAGAGTTCTCCATTATATAGTCTTTCAAATCAGAGTTTGCAATCAATGTTAGCTTAGTAACAAAGCATTCAATATTCAGCGTTAGATGAAAACCTGATTAGATTCAAGCTAATATTTCTCAACCGTTAGATCGAAAAATTATCTTGTCATACACACATGAACTTGACGATTTTGGGTTTGTGTAACCGTACCCAAACGTGTACAATAGTTGGTTCAATACTATTCAACCAAATGGTTATCCAGATGATAACTTTCATATAAACCATATTCTTCTTCACCCTAACTAGTCCAAATGACTCAAATGAACTAGTTAGAGAGTTGTTTAATTGCTATGAGATCTCATGTACTACCCAAGATACAATTGAAGCAAAAACGATGTGATTCACTTGAATCAATTCATGAACTATAAAGCCACGGTTTGTAGTAACATTCCTTAGTTAATTAAGATAAGTTTATGAACATCATTTTTAGACATAACCACTCAAGTTTGTGGACTGGGTTCGCGTACTCAAGTTAACCGGTTGGAGTTCACAAACTCCAGCAGAAATTCTCGGGTTCGAGAACTTCCGTTAGTTCGTGGACTGAGTTCACGGAATGAAACCGAGCTACAACTCCATCAAACATTCTCGGGTTCGAGAATTATGCACGTTCGCGGACTGAGTTCGTAGACTAAGTTGGCTGCTAAAGTTCCGGTTTCACTTGATCAAGAAAGTTCGCAAACTTTGGTTCAAGTGCTAAGGACTTATACATATATGTGTTACCACAATAATTTTTATATCCCCCAGTGGTTATATTGTCTAAACTCTCATTTTAATTGTTGAAACATTCTCAGAGGACGTTATATAGTTGTTATTCACAAACTATCTTTCATCAGAACGATTTCCAAAGTGATTGAAACATAACATGAATTTCGTCACTAGGTAAAGATGAACTTGGCTAAAGCGAAAGCTTTACCAACATATATTTCGAAAAATAGATAAGCGAGATATACTCATCTCGAAATATCACATGTGTATATTCTTAGTCTATATAGTAATACGACTTTTGTCTCAAGATAGGAGATAGAGTAGATATACTTTTGAGTGGTAGATAAGTTCAAGTCTCCACATACCTTTTAGTCGATGAAGATCCACTAGTTCCTTGAGTAGTCCTTCATCTTGTATGATGATTTCCTTGGAGTTCTTGAGCTCAACTACACTTTCTATCCTAGTCCGAGACCTTAGCTATAGTAAACTAGAAATCAAGACTTTATAGTTTTGATCACTAACATTGACAAACATGCTTGAGATAGTAACGCATGCGAGTTCGACCGAGAAATGCTCTAACAGAAAGTCTTGTTAAATCTCAAAGTCCTGATTTTGTCTTTCTTTGTGAAACTAAAATTGATGTTCCTAGGATGGTCTCTATTGCTCAATCTTTCCATTATCACGACTATGATTACATAGATAGAGTTGGTAGTGGGGGAGGTCTCATACTTATGTGGAAGGATGGTATCATATGTAACATTGTTTCTACTGCTGATAACATTATTCATGCCATTATTAAGTTAGTTCCAAGTAAAACAGAAGCTCTGGTCTCTTTTATATATGGATCCACTTATAAAGATCCTAAAAAGAAACAATGGAATTTCTTGCATGGTTTGAGTCAAGATGTTTTTCAACCTTGGATAGTAATAGGAGACCTTAATTTTCATATTTCCAGAAATAGTAGCTCTGATACTTGGGTCCAAAATATAGTTAGAGATTCAGGTTTAATGGAGTTAGGATTTAAAGACAAAGATTTTACCTGGACTAGTAACTGTTATGGTACTAGACCAAAAAAAGCTAGGCTACATATGGCTTTAGGAAATAATGATTGGTTTTTGATTTTAGAAGAGTAGTTGGGTTACTACGACTTGTTATCATAAAAGTAAGAGAGCTCACGAGGTGAGCTAGAAAGTAAGTATTTCTGAGTGTTGTATCTCCCGTATGAACTTGTTGTTTAATGGAAATAGGTAAGACCTATTTATACAAGTCGGAATAGAAACATACCCTGGTCTCATTAAGGAGTGGGGAAGTAAATAGTAGGAGGTGGTAACCGAATTCATGGAATTGATGTCCATAAAGTTGTTAACGCATGAAACTGCTAAAGTTATGGAATTGATGTCCCATAAAGTTGTTAACGCATGTGCTTTATGTCCCATGAACATTTCATACACAACTTTCCATATTTACTAACCGCCTCACCCTCATGACACTTCCTTATGACGGGCGTAGTGTACGCCGCACGCTGTAAACCTCCAAACCAATACCAAAAGAGGATCCCCCAGTTTGTGTTGATGTCTCGAATGGTTTTGGAAAATAGGTAGCATGTTTTTGTGGCTTGGCAAGTCAAGATCGGGAAACTTGCTAGCATGGTGACCTTCGACGGTCGAGATTTAGCATCTTGAGAGGAGGGGAAACCATTGATCGTTGCACGCCTACGTTTTGGTAGCCGCGTAGTGATGGTCAACGTGGTGGCGCGGCTAGGTTTGGATTCCATTGGCATGGCATGGTTTGGCCTGGCCAAACTTAAGTTTTCGGGACAAAGTTTATCATGTGTCGTCTGGTAACCTTGGATGGCTAGGATTTGCTCCTGGGATTGAAGGGCAACCGTTGATTGTTGAACACCTTCGTTTTGGTGGTCGCGTAGGTTAGGCCAACATGGTATCACGGCTAGGTTGGCATGCCGTTGGCATGGAATGGTTTGGCGTGGCCAAACTTAGGTTTTCGGGCCAAAGGTTATCATGTGTCGTCTGGTAACCTTGGATGGATAAGATTTGCTCCTGGGATTGAAGGGAAACCGTTGATTATTGCACACCTTCATTTTGGTGGCCGCGTATGGAAGGCCAACAAGGTGGCGCGGCTAGGTTATGCTTGGCATGTGGGGCCAATGGTTCGCCTTGGGCGTATGGCATGGTTAGGGCCAAGGAAAGGGAGTTTGGATTGTCATGATGTGACTAGCATGGCTAAGGCCCAGGCAAAGTTCGTTTGGAATGGCGCGGTTAGGTTGGATAGGTTTAGTTTGTATTGGCATGTGGGGTCAAGGGTTTTCCATAGGCGCATGGCGTGGCTAGGGCCAAGGAAAGGGCGTTCGGTTTGGCATGGTGTGACTAGCATAGTTAGGGCCAAGGAAGAGTGTGTTTGGCATGGCACGACTATCTTGGGATAGGTGCGTCTTTGGATTGGCATGTGGGGCCAAGGGTTTGCCACAGGCGCATGGCATAACTATCTTGGGCTAGGTGCGGTTTTGTCTAGGCATGTGGGTTTGCCATAGGCGCATGGCGTGATTAGGGCCAAGGCAAGGGTGTTTGGCTTGGCATGATGTGACTAGCACGGCTAGGGCCAAGGCAAAGTGAGTTTGGAATGGCGCGTCTAGCTTGGCTAGGTTTGGTTTGGCTTGGTTTGCCATAGGCGCATAGCGTGACTAACTTTGGCTAGGCGCGTGACCGAGCTACGGTTTTGGGGGAAAAGGTCGTTTGATAACCTTAGACGGCTAGGATTTTCTCTTGGGATTGAAGGGAAACCGTTGATTGTTGCACGCCTTCGTTTTTGATAGCCGCGTAGTGAAGGCCAGTATGGTAGCGCAACATGGGTCCATGGAGAGGTGCATTTGGCATGGCGCGGTAGGTGTGGATGGCATGATTTGCCATTGGCACGGAGGTATGGCTAGCATGGTTGGCATGCTTTGGCGCGGTCGGTGTGGCTGGCATGATTTTCCATTGGCACAGAGGTGCGGCTAGCATGGTTGGCATGCTTTGGCGCGCTCGGTGTGGCTGGCATGATTTGCCATTGGCATAGAGGTATGTCTAGCATGGTTAGCATGCCTTGGCGCGGTTGGTGTGGCTGGCATGATTTGCCATTGGCACATAGGTGCGGCTAGAAGGGTTGGCATGCTTTGGAGCGGTTGGTGTGGATGTCATGATTTTCCATTGGCACAGAGGTAAGGCTAGCATGGTTGTCATGCTTTGCGGCGGTCGGTGTGGCTGGTATGATTTTCCATTGGCATAGAGGTGCGTCTAGCATGGTTGGCATGCTTTGGCGCGGTCGGTGTGGCTGGAATGATTTCCCATTGGCACTGAGGTGCGTCTAGCATGGTTGGCATGCTTTGGCGCGGAAGGTGTGGCTGGGATAATTTGCCATTGGAACGAAGGTGCGGCTATCATGGTTGGCATGCTTTGGCGCGGTCGGTGTGGATGGCATGATTTTCCATTGGAACACGTGGGAATTAGGGTTTGGCTTGTCGTAACCCTAATTTGAAAAAGATACCCGGTAATTATTTAGAGGCACATTAAAGCTTTTGAGTGGGAAAGAGTGTTTTGGCTTCCCGTGTTGGCGGCCCTGCGTAAGGTGTATTGGGAATACATACCATGGAGTGGTGTGATGAAAGTTACCATCTTGGTCTAGTCGTACATCTCCAAGGTAGAGGGGGTGTGGTCTTGGAAGGTGAAGCAAGTGGACGGATTGGAGAGGAAAGCATGGCGGACAGCTTGGAGAGGCAAGCATGGCGTCAGCAATGGAAGCGCGAATTGTCCTGGAAGTAGCAAGGCTTGCTCTTGTGGTATGGATTGCCTTTATTTATGCGTGGATTTAACATGGAATTCTTTTCTTATTCAAAAATCCTTTTCGAGAGGTAGGTAGCATCCGCAATCCTTTCATCTGGTAGTTTCGCACAAATCCCGGTATGATTGGGTGTCTTCAGGGCAAGGCTTTGGAACGCGAGGCGGAGCTTCTAACATGAAGTTGACACGAAGGAAACCCATTAGCACTGACGGGCATGGAATGGGTGTGGGACGCTCTGCAAAGCACTTGGAAAGGGATGACGCTGGTAAGGGAAACGCTTCGGAAGGGAAGCACTTGCAAGGGAAGCGCTTGCGGTTTTAGGGTTTGACACCCAGAAACCCTAATTAACGCCCTTTACTAGAATCGCTGTAGAATCCGCGTACAGACTCAGAATTTGACGGTCCGCCCCTTTATCGGACACGAAACAAAATTATCTATCTCCAAGTGTAGGAATATTTAGGTTTCGAGCCCTCTTAGGAGGTGAAAACGTCCCGACAGTGAAAATTAGGAAGAAGTCAAGAGGGATGTTGCGGGCCTGGGGTGGCATAGTCGCACGCAAGTTACCTATTCCCGTTCATGGAGCAAGAAGGAATATTCATTCTGTTCAAACTCTAAAAACTCTGTCCGCATGAAAAGAGGTATCAACCCTCTTTTGTTCTTCTGTTGTTCGTCTGGATTCGTGTTTTCGTCTGTAGTTTCTCTCCAGTGGATTCCAAAAATTTACCAAAACTCCACTGTATTCTTGGGATGGATGGATGAAATATATGCTCGGAAACGATTACGTCAAGGATAATCTTGGAGATTGTGGTTGCGTCGTCGGTCCATCCTCGATCTTTGGTTGTTTAGTGGACCTTTTGATCGTGATGATGATGTGTTGTGTATGCTAGCATGGTCTAAAACTTCTGGCGCCCCTGCATGAAATAGGGAGACATTCCATTGCTAATGCGCTGCTATCAAGTCTCCCGGGACTTTGTTCCAAGTTACATTCTTCGAACCATCTTATGAATCATGGACTATCGTACAGAATGGGATGCGGTGAGAAGTCCCTAGTTACACTTTGGTTTGATATGATGGCATGAATGAACATGTGAATGTAACCTTCTGGCGTGCTTTTGGAGTCTTCGGTGCACATGTACGTGTTGATGGTGGTTTCTAGACAAAGGTCATTTGTAACCTTAGACGGCCAGGATTTTCTCTTGGGATTGAAGGGAAACTGTTGATTGTTGCACGTCTTCTTTTTGATAGCCGCGTAGTGAAAGCCAGTATGGTGGCGCGGCATAGGGACATGGCGAGGTGTGTTTGGCATGGCGTGGTAGGTGTGGCTGACATGATTTTCCATTGGCACGGAGGTGCGGCTAGCATGGTTGGCATGCTTTGGCGCGGTCGGTATGGCTGTCATGATTTTCTATTGGCACAAAGGTGCGGCTAGCATGGTTGGCATGCTTTTGCGCGGTCGGTGTGGTTGGCATGATTTTCCATTGGCACAGAGGTGTGGCTAGCATGGTTGGCATGCTTTGGCGCGGTCGGTGTGGCTGGCATGATTTTCCATTGGTACAGAGGTGCGGCTAGCATGGTTGGCATGCTTTGGTGCGGTCGGTGTGGCTGGCATGATTTTCCATTGGCATAGAGGTGCAGCTAGCATGGTTGCATGCTTTGGTGTGGTTGGTGTGGCTGGCATGATTTTCCATTGGCATAAGAACCAATCAATAAAACTAGACTTATATTCCTAAAGAACAGCTCAGTTTTATCAATCACCTCACAATAGTCTTAATCGACGCAGCGAAAAAATATATTGTGGAATCACAAACGATGAG
The DNA here is from genome assembly GCA_023529315.1 of Papaver bracteatum. NCBI lineage: Eukaryota > Viridiplantae > Streptophyta > Magnoliopsida > Ranunculales > Papaveraceae > Papaver > Papaver bracteatum. The sequence goes on from JAJJWX010002496.1 coordinate 232,174, forward strand.
ATGAAGATGTTTGTGATTACTTTTATATCTTGCCTATCCGAGATAGAAATATCAAGACAATCATCACAATTGTACTCGTACGATAGAAACAGCAAGATCAGATCACACAACTACAAGAAAAGTAGTATCGGTCTGGATTCACAATCCCAATGAAGTCTTTAAGTCGTTAACCTGGTTTTAGAAGAAGAAAACCAAAGGTTAAAGGAGAATCGACTCTAGATTAGCAAACTAGTATCACACAGAATGTGTGGGGATTAGGTTTCCCAGTTACTAGAGTTCTCCATTATATAGTCTTTCAAATCACGGTTTGCAATCAATGTTAGCTTAGTAACAAAGCATTCAATATTCAGCGTTAGATGAAAACCTGATTAGATTCAAGCTAATATTTCTCAACCGTTAGATCGAAAAATTATCTTGTCATACACACATGTACTTGAAGATTTTTGGTTTGTGTAACCGTACCCAAACGTGTACAATAGTTGGTTCAATACTATTCAACCAAATGGTTAGCCAAATGATAACTTTCATATAAACCATATTCTTCTTCACCATAACTAGTCCAAATGACTCAAATGAACTATTTAGATATTTGTTTAATTGCTATGAGATCTCATGTACTACCAAAGATACAATTGAAGCAAAAATGATGTGATTCACTTGAATTAATTCATGAACTATAAATCCACGGTTTGCAATAACATTCCTTAGTTAATTAAGATAAGTTCATGAATATCGTTTTTTGACATAACCACTCAAGTTCGTGGACTGGCTTCGCGGACTCAAATTAACCAGTTGGAGTTCACAAACTCCAGCAGAAATTCTTGGGTTCTAGAACTTCCGTCAGTTCACGGACTGAGTTCGCGGAATGAGTTGGCTGCTCAAGTTCCAGTTTCACTTGATCAACAAATTTCGTAAACTTCGATTAAAGTGCTAAGGACTTATACATATATGTGTTACCACAACAATGTTTATATCCCCAGTGGTTATATTTTCTAAACTCTCATTTCAATCATTGAAATATTCTTAGAGGACGTTATATAGTTGTTATTCACAAACTATCTTTCGTCAGAGCGATTTCCAAAGTGATTGAAACATAACATGACTTTCATCACTAGGTAAAGATGAACTTGGCTAAAGCGAAAGCTTTACCAACACATATTTCGAGAAATAGATAAGCGAGATATACTCATATCGAAATATCACATGTGTATATTCTTAGTATATATAGTAATACGACTTTTGTCTCAAGATAGGAGATAGAGTAGATAGATTTTTGAGTGATAGATAAGTTCAAGTCTCCACATACCTTTTAGTCGATGAAGATCCACTAGTTCCTTGAGTAGTCCTTCATCTTGTATGATGATTTCCATGGAGTTCTTGAGCTCAACTGCACTTTCTATCCTAGTCCGAGACCTTAGATATAGTAGACTAGAAACCAAGACTTTATAGTTTTGATCACTAACATTGACAAACATGCTCGAGATACAAACGCATGTGAGTTCGACCGAGAAATGCTCTAACAGAAAATCTTATTAAATCTCAAAGTCCTGATTTTGTCTTTCTTTGTGAAACTAAAATTGATGTTCATAGGATGGTCTCTATTGCTCAATTTGTCCATTATCACAACTATGATTACATAGATATAGTTGGTCGTGGGGGAGGTCTCATACTTATGTGGAAGGATGGTATCACATGTAACATTGTTTCTACTACTGATAACATTATTCATGCCCTTATTAAGTTAGTTCCAGTAAACCAGAATCTCTTGTCTCTTTTATGTATGGATCCACTTATAAAAATCCTAAAAAGAAACAATGGAATTTCTTGCATGGTTTGAGTCAAGATGTTTTTCAACCTTGGATAGTAATAGGAGACCTTAATTTTCATCTTTCCAGAAACAGTAGCTCTGATACTTGTCCAAAATATAGTTAGATATTCAGGTTTAATGGAGTTAGGATTTGAAGACAAAGATTTTACCTGGACTAGTAACTGTTATGGTACTAGACCAAAAAAATCTAGGCTATATGTGGCTTTAGGAAATAATGATTGGTTTTTGAATTTTTCTCAGGCTAAAATTATTCACCTAAATCATATAGCTTCTGATCATTGTCCTATCTTGTTGATTACTAACCCCATTCCTAGGAAATTTGGAGACCTTTTAAGTTTTTTGGAACTTGGATGCAGCATGACACCTCTAGCAACCAACTTGAAAGTGCTTGGAATGTTAATGTTAATGGTACTCCTTCTCTTAAATTTAAGTACGAACTTCAGAGTACTAGGTTATCTCTGTCTCAACGGAATAGACTAGAATTTGGAGATATTCAAAAAAACATCAATAACATTCAAAATCATCTAGATATTGCCCAAAAAGAAGTTAGTTCAGAAGGTCAATTTTACGAGAGTTAAATCTATAACTAAAGACCTAGAAAACTGGTACAATATTCAAACTAGTTTCTTTAGAGAAAAATCTAGGGATAAACATGTTCTTGACATGGATAACAACACTAGGTATTTTCACTATATGGTAAAAAAAAAGAATTCATAGGAATAATAATTTTAGTACTATTTCTTGCACTAGTAACCATGTTTTCTCTGAAGCTTATTTTGATATTATTCCTCATGTTATATCTGATACTGATAACTTTTCTTTAGTTTCTATTCCAACTGCTGAGGAAATAATTCATGTTGTCAAGTCTATGCCATCTTGGAGTTTTCCTGGTCCTAATGGATTCCAAGATGGTTTCTACCATTCACAATGGAACATAGTTGGTAAGGATGTTATTGATGTGGTTCAATTTTTTTTTTTTGAATCTGGGTATATGCCAAAATTCTTGAACAAAACTTATACCTTTCTTATTCCCGAGGTTAAAGACCCCAAAAATCCAGTTGACTTTAGATCCTAGGCCTGTGCAATGTATCTTATAAGATAATTTCAAAAAATCTTAGCTAATAAAATAAGACCTTTTCTTAAGATGCTAATTTCTCCTTAGAAGGCCTGCTGATATTTGGAGGGAAAACAACTGGTACCAGAGATCTAGGATCTGGAGAGGGCCAAAACAGTTCCGTCTTGGCAACATTCAAATGTAAGCCCTTTCACCCCCATAATCTTGAATGATTTTCAAAATCATTAAGTGAAATTTTAAAACTGATTTAATCGCTCAATTGATTTTTTTTAAGAATCGTTTTTTGGGACCATTATATTTTTGGGGACCATTGTATTATAAGGCCATCTACCCTACACTTATAAGGGATGTCCTAAAATGTGGACATTATTAATTTGCCCCCAAATCCTAATTAAGATTATCACTATAAATTAATAATCTAAAACGGTTTTAGATTATTAACCTAATCTAATCTATCACTAGTCTAGAAGGGGCTATAAATGACGAATGAAGTCTATTATAAAACATGATTTATCACAGTTTTCATCTGTTATTTAAACCGTTATTTATTTGGTGTGACTTTTTATAAATGACAAATGGAGAACGTTATTAAATATAACGATTAAAATTCGTGACTTAAAATCACATATAAGATATGTTATTTGATACCACGGTTATTATATATAAAATAAAATAACGGTTCATGCCTGTCATAAGGGAGGCGTTTAATATCACGGTTATATTGTGCCATGATATATGCCTACTGATTCAGATTTTGAGAATCTGAAATTCATTCAGCTTCGGATTTGAGCTATCTGAAACTTATTTTGATTCACCTGAATTTTGGACATGAAACAAAATTAAATCTGAAAACCAAACAGAATCCTAAAACAGTTGAAAATAAATTTTTATTCATTATCCAAAATAATATTTCAAGCAAAGTAGAATGTATGAATACAATTTAAAAAATAAACTCTCACAAACAGAAATCACATATTGAACACTAAAACCGAATTTAATTTAATACTATCACCTTACAACTCTAATTTGGTCGCTCTGTTACTGAAGTTATATAAACTTTTGGCCACCTAATCAAATCATCACTTCAACCATCTCCAAGTACCCCATCTATGATTCATCAGTCTTGCAGTCATAATCGCATCATTTGGAAGCTTTGCTCTATCAACATATGAACATGGAACATCGTTCTTCCTGAAGTTCCTCAAAAAGCAAACACAAAACAATGAAGGTGTTGTTGGTAGCACCACCACCACCGTGAAGTAAACTAGGAAAATCGATTACATTGCACAAGAAACCATTCTCTTCTAAACTATGCTTCCTGAAAGTACATCATAAACCTTATCAGATGTTTGGTACACGCCATGAAAATCTTAATTTGATAAACAAGAACATTAAAGGGACAACCTGTGGGTTTGTCTTCCTTGTCCACTCATGTGCCTGAAGGCCCTACAAGTTTCAAGAAAGATAAAGATAAAGCAAGCCATCATTCTTCTACTCTTTCCATTTTGGTTTTAGGTGGATGATAAAGAACAAAGAAACTGGAACAAGAAGCCGTTAGCTAATATATTCATCATACTGATACAGTGCTAAAATAAGTTAACATTGTATACCTGGTAGAAACAATCAGGGCCGAGACCTGAATTGGCTGAAACCTGTGATTGAGAATAACCAAATTCCTGCAGTCCCATGCCGCAAGATACTTAGAACAATCAACTAACATTCAAATCATATAACTTGGGATGATCTAGACTTAGTGAATACGCAAGGCCAACAACAAGATGCCATAAGTCTGAGAATTTACCTGAGCATTTAGATGACCAACAAAACCAGATCCCTGGTACTGAAATGGAAAAAATTATCACTAAGTGTTTAAAAAGCAATATGCCAACATATATCGTACTAAAACAAACTAATAAATGACAACTTAGGCACTAACCGATGAACTTAAAGAAGGTTGTCGCAGCTGTTGGTGGTGACGCATTTGATCCAACCACAGATGGATCACCACTAAAAACTACAACAACCTGACTTTGAAGTGACTGAGGGCCTTATTGGGACCAGTGGTTGTGATTGTGACTGAGACTAAAACTGTTGATCTAGAGGTTTTTAGGGAGGAGGTAATTTTTACTGCTGTCGTTGCTGGAATAAGATGAACTCCTCCTACTACATTTAATTCACATTAAGATAAATGAGATCAGTCTCCACAAATTCGAGGTGCAAAACCATATTGGAAAACAATAATGTGAAAACTAAAATAATAAGGCAAAAAGAACAATAAGGAAAATGTTACCCTGCTTCCACTTGTTACACTGTTATTGTAGTACTTGTATCCTTTAGGGGAGGTGTGAGCTGACCAACTAAAAGGATAAATCCCAACCTTCCCCATCGATAACTGCTAAAGAAGGAGCTGTAGTGGATGTTGTTGAAGCTCGGACACAGCAGCTGCATCAGCCAGACTGTTGAGAACTGTCTTCCCATGAGAAATGTTTCCTGACCATGGAGACTGCAAAGAAAACTACACGGTCAAAAAGCTATACGCAGAGACAAAACATTTATGTATAATTTCAATCTTATGTTAAGTAACAGATATGTATATAATGAGCAAAAACAACCTCATATTTGTCTACAATTGCAAATTTTCTAACTTAGAAATATAAGATGTTTAATACACATATAAAACACAAAAGCAATACATATGAATACAAACATTTTAAGCACTTCACTGGCATATATAAATAAATTTATTCATCAGATTCATTAATTAACACGCAATCCGACTAAAGATAATAATGTTAAGAACCACTACAGCAAACAAGGAAAAAGAACAAAAAAGCTTCATTTCTACTTGGAAAATAAAAATACTTAGCTACACATACAGAACATGAAAAGGAAAATTCATCAGATCATGGTTGCCATTCTATATGAAAATTACATGAGCAGAGAGCAACAAAAATTTTCTATACAATAAGACTAAATTAGATATTGTCCGAGACTATATTTACCACTACCAAGTCACTGGCTCATTGGAGTTTGTTACTAAAGTGACCAACCATCGCAGACACCTTAGACGATTTAACACATATTTTCTGATATGAATCATATGATTCCGTTCATCCTAATGCAGAGCTAATATAAAATCAAAACGATTAATTGATAATCACCTAAAAGTAAATCTGAAACGACAAAAACCCATAATACAATTCTAGATGGATGAAACGATTACCAAATGACCTGATTGGATATTTAGTTTCTTCAAATCTATAAGCCTCCAACCGATTTCCAAACTTCATAAGCAATCTGTGAAATTCCTGAAATAATAAACACAACCTAATCAGATACAAACCTAGAATCAAAAATCAAATCGTATTTTTCTATGAAAACCCTAGAATCAAAAATCAAATCTCCCCTAAAAAAGAAAAAAAAAAGGTAGATATAATTAAATCCAAATTAAACAATATAAAACGAATGACAAGAATCATACTTCATGTAAGGGGTTTGTTTAATGAGGAAAAAAAATTGTTGCTATTATCTTTGGATTCGTTGAAGAATCTAGGTTGTGGGAGAATGGGACTGAAAAAGAGAATTTCAAGAGAGAAAAAGAAGCTCAGACTTCAAAAAGAAAAGAGTAGATATTTTTTTTTCTACCTTTTTATTTCCGTGAACTGTTTCTTTTCTAAGCATGTATTTGGGCTTGTTAGAATGGACCAGATCGGTGAAAGACTTATGGCATACAAGCCGGTGGCTAGATGGTTTAAAACTTTTATAAACGCAGCGTTAGGCTAGCCACTTTTGGGCGCGCAACAGAAGACCGGTGGTGGGTGCGTGCAAAAGTAAAATATTTATCAGATATATTACGTGATTTAATGGGTCCCGAGGGAAAAATGATATGTTGACACGTGCATCTGAATTATGTTTCCAAAAATATAAAAAAAGTGTAATTTTGAAGAGAAAATTTGTTTTCTTAAATGGTGTTTGATATTTTGGAAACAGAATTAATTAACATCAGATGCACGTGTAGACATATCATTTGTCCCCCATGCCCCCTTCAAAAAACGCCCCCATCAAATATTTTCTCCGTTTAAGAACAACGGTTTGTTTGTGTTAAATGGTGGACCTAACTATTTTCATATTATATGACGGAATTTGTTTGTGAAATCCTAATCACACAATTAATATGTCATTTAAAAACGTGATTAATAACCTTTTCTAGACTAGTGTATTAACAAAAACAAAAAATCAGACCTACCCTACCGCCTCACATCGACTTCTTCCTTTCAACATCTTATTATCCTTATTCCTTTCAACATTGTCTTCATCGACTAATCGTCGATTAATAAAATTTTCATCGTCAATTAATAAATCGAGTATAAGAATGGTTCTTCGAAAGAAAACCAAAAGACTCACATGAAAAGGTCCCCCATTAGGACATCTAGAAAAACAACTAATTGAATTGGAGATTCACAAAGAAGTGGAACCAAAAGGTGAAGATATAATCGTCTATAATAGACGCAAGAAGATCCCTGAAACTGTCATGGGAAAGATCCGCAAGTATTTTCAACCAAACCCATTACTTTTAATTTGATTTTTATTCGTTTAATTTAATAGAAATCATCAAAATAGGGTTAAAATGGAAGTTACAGTGCTTTGTTCGGTTAGGAAGAGTTTCACAAAAACCCTAGTTTGTTAACCGAACTTCAAGAAAGGAAGAACACGAAGAACAGTTCGGTTCAATAGGAATTAAGACTATGTTACCGAACTCAGATTTCGGTTGGTTCGCAAAATTTTAGAAAACCATCTACTAACCGAACTCTACCCATTTTACAAAAAACAAAATTTCCAATGCAACCAAACTGTGTTAATTTTCCCAGTATGTTAAATTCTCAGTTAACCGAACTTTTTCAACTCTGTTCGGTTGGTTCGCAATTTTTTTTTTAAAACTATCTGGTAACCGAACTATACCCATATTACAAAAAAAATTAAAAAATCCAATGTAACCGAACTGTGCTATTTTTCCCACTAGGTTGAGTTCTCAATTAACCGAACTTTTCCAAGTCTGTTCGGTTGGTTCGCAAAATTTTTTAAAACTACCTAGTAACCGAACTCTTTGTTAATTGCATACATGTTGAGTTCGGTTTGTTCGCAAAAAAAATGACAAACCGAACTCTTCCCTAATTTCATATAATTTGGAGTTCGGTTTGTTCGCAAAAAACACTGTACTAACCAAATTCTACCCTGGAACACAATTATTTTTTAGAGTTGGCGTATTTTTGGTAAACTTTTTCTACTAACCAAACCTTAATGCGAGAACCATTATGTTGCGTCTGATTTAGTCAATCATTTATCGGTTAAGCTAATATCTTTTGTTTTCTTGATTAGTGGTAGAAGCAAAAAATCAAACAAACCTTTACTGGAAGATCTGAGAACTCCCACGCCTCGAGGCAAAGTACACTTAGCACTACAAGAAACTTAATATATTGCAGCACCATATAGTTGTGGCATAAATGCCTACTAATGTCGCGATAACCTATGTAGCAAGAAGTCCTTTTAAAAGATAAATTTTATTCTTAAAGAAGAGATTATACTTTTTTTTCCACACTCTTTTTATATTGTTGTCACAGTTGTGTGGCAAAAGTTTCATTTTGCAGCACTAAATTATATCTTTTAGCTGCAGGTGAAAAGTACCATGACTAGAAATTTTCTTTTGCAACACCTATATTAAAGGTGTGGCAATATATGGTGTAGAAATAGCTATAATTTATTATAGTGTAGGTTTCAATAAGCGTTAAACCAAAACATGCTAAGTATGGAGGTGGGTCATTACCGGGTGTTGTCATCCAAGATGATGTCAATAGAGATAATGTTGACAATGTAATCAACAAGTTAATCAAGAGATTATGGAAGAAACGGGTAATCAAGAACATAATCAAGGTAGAGATCGAGGAACCAGCTGAAGAAGAAGAAGTAAATGAGGATGGGGATAAGGAAGATGAAGTGGAACAAGGAGATGATAATGATGACAGTGAAGAAGATGGAGATAAGGATGGAGATAATGAAGATGACGAATCGGATGAGGAATCAAATGTAGAGGAAGAGGAACAATTATAAATAGTTTAAAAAAAACTAGAAAGACGCCTAAAAAGCCTTGTGCTAGATATGCATACATTCCTGATGACAATTTGTGTTTGCCGCCAAAGAACCCAACTTATGGTACTCCAAGATATGGAGCAGAGGTATTGCTTGGCTACAAAAACTCATTGGCTTCCAAGATCTTTGCGACAAAGGTATTGAATCTGATTGACTAACGGTGGTTGAACTTTGATTGCACTTAGTTTGTTTATGCTTGAGAATCTTCTCTTCTGATATAAGATTCACTCAAACTAGTTCAAGGTTTCGACATTGATCTTTAAACTGTTGTTAATTATATCCAAAGACGATTTTGTGATAATCCATAGTTAACAAACTACGTTCCATGTGTGATTGATCACAAGAGATTCAAGTAGTTGTATGCATGTGTTTATTGAAGATCTAAGAAGATTTGAAGACAAAGAAGAGATAGAAGATTTATGACTTGGTTATATAATCTTTGGTGTGCACAATACTTGTTTCGGTAATAGAGGATCCAACTATAATCGATTTATCCTTGTGGTATTTTGATAAGATAGTTGTGTAGATCGGCATCAATACATTTCCTTGGGATTAAAGGTATTGATAGCAAAATCTTAACGATTGCCTTTTGGTGATTGAACATAAGATAGATCTTGGAACCTGGCAAAGGAGTTTATGTTAAGATAAATAGAAGAGCCTTTGTCCAATTCATATCACTTGGTTGAAAAGAGTTGATACCAAACAAATTTGTTGTTCCTTTACTGTTTGGAATACGAACCAAAGGAATTGGCCCAAGTACGTGACTTGTTAACAGATCGGAGGCATGGGAATATACAGACGGAACTAGGTGAACTATAGGTTTAGTTGCTTGGTCTCAACTATACGAAGTTGGTTTATTTTGTATAGCGGCTTAATCCTAAGAGTATTCAATTCTGGACTAGGTCCCGGGGGTTTTCTACATTTGCGGTTTCCTCGTTAACAAAATCTTGTTGTGTCATTTACTTTATATTTCCGCATTATAATTGTTTTATTATAATTAAAGTAAATTGAACAAACGTTACACTAGTGGAAAATGGAAGTTAAACCACTGCCAAGACAAGAGGTATTCTCATCAAAAACGACTGTTTTTATCAGTTGGAATCTGGGAGTAGTTTTTTCCAAAACGACTATTTCTCACAGAAGTTGAAATGGTTAAAAATACGACTTTCTCTGAGTCAATTGATAACACTGACTTTCCAAGTGGTTTCTAAAGTTTCAAATTAGAAAATATAAAAGTTAATCACCGAGTTTAAAGAAGTGGTTTATATGGGTGAATACTTTTGAAAAATTTGATTCATCTGAATCCCGGTCGACTAATTTTTTATCCGACCGCTCCAAATTTAAAATTCATTATAATTTAGAAAATCTGATTCACAACTTATTTCTGACTGGCATAAAATTTGAAATTCACAAAACTGAACTTTTATAGATGCTCATTTGAAAACAAAACTTTCACCATTCAATCCAAATTCGAAATTTGTTTACAACAGTAACTCGATTTACATTAATCCAGCTGACAAGTCAAAAATCCCAAAAAAAATTACGCAAGTAATGAATTCACACCATTTTGAGTTATAATTATACTTGAGGAATTAACAAAAACAAAAAATGACAGGCAATCTACTCCACACCAGCAACTTTGGATTCCACCATGTAACTCCTGATCCTTCTTATGCCTCTTAACGGTAAGAAAACCAGCTTATGCCTCTTCACTTGTAGGTCGCACCTGTCAATACCTCAAAAGATAGAGGGAAAGGAATCAAAAACAAAATCAATTATGAACCAAAGGATAAAATAAGCCAACCCATCAGAAAACAAGAGAACGTATGCACAAATTGACTACTTTTAGCAACATTAAAACACAAAAAACCATTTTTTTCATTGCATTTATTATGCAGACAGGTGACAGGGAATGACACTGTTCATTGTATATTCTTTATGCTAAATTAATAGCATTCATATATGAAAAGGATCAATGTCTCGCTTCTTCCCAAATATTCCTATCTATATTCAAATTGTATATTCTTTATTTTCAAGCTTTTCATGTATACTCTTCCTAAAATCATATGGTGAGAAAGCTATCAAATTAACTCCAGATTATCAGGTAAACTGCAAGAAGTTAACATCTTTAATGCGGAGAGCTTGTATACATAAAAACTCAGAAATTCAAAAGGTAAGACATTGAGTACCTGCTTGTTTTGATAGCTGAGCCTGTGTCGTTCAACTTGCGCTCTGCTGCAGTTATGGCAGCTAATGTCTTATCCGAACCCTGCAATCTTTGATCCACAGACTCTACTTTCTCATTGACCACATAGATTCCAACTGTCAATTTCTCAGTCAGCCCAACTCTCCGATCAAAGGAAACCACCTTGGCAGATGTGCTGGCTCTCAACTGATGCTTCTCATCAAATGCTTTTGCCCTACTTAAAGCTTCTTGACCAATGGCTGAAACCTTAGCCAGCATACTTGAAACAACATCTTGAGCTTTATTGACGTATACCCATCCACTGTTAGGAGAGTTACTTCTTGTCTGCAACACACATTCAAATGAATTGCAAATGAATGGCAACATGAACTAGCATCAAACTAGTATCGGTGGCCGAAAGTTATCTTTATCATGACTCCATAGAACAAGGAATTGGAGCTTACCAATAGAATAGACCCTTTGAGCTTTCCTATTTCAAACATCACTTCATAAGTTACAGAACAATGTGCATATCTAATGGACTGAAAACAACAAGTAAAGATGAGAGATAAGACTTCTCATTACCTGCTTGGCCTTGTAACCAAAACGCCTGGCCTGCATCTGGCCATAAATATTGTTTAATCAAGTCTGCGACCTTCAATACAAAAACAAAATAAATTAGCAGGACATGACATGGTTAGGTCCACAGGAGTAGTCCAGCAACTTGCTTCAATAATAATATGCAAATATTAAACCGCAGAGATCCAATAAGAATATGTATGGATGGGGGTCGATTTATAGAAGGAAAATAAAAGTATGGAGTTTTCGTCGATTTAAATAGAAGGAAAATAAAAGTATGGATGGGGTTCAAATGCAAAAACAAAAATAATTTTCAGATAATAAAGTTTACAATACCTTTTGCAATTCAGGGTCAATAACATGTGGTAGTGATCTTAGAGTGGACAAATACCACCTCCAAGCTTGCATGGCATTTGCATCCTCAGATTAAGACGCTAAACCACAATAAGAAGGTTGAAAGGGTAACACCAAATCGGCTGGTAAAATATTTGATTTTCCCTCGGAAAGACTAATAATTGCACATCGGAAGACATTTCCAATTTATAGTACTCAAAGTCGTAAATGAATAATGAAAATGAAACTCACCCAAATGTGACGGTTGCATTTGCAGACATGGTTGAAACATTCCAGATACTTGATCATAATATACCATATCGTCGACCAAGTAGCCATCAGTTGAACTCCCATCTGCATAAACCACTCTATATACATGTAACCAATTTCGACTTGAGGTTTGGAAGATAGAGCTTGGAATGTACAGCATCAAGATCGACAATTTCGAAATCAGACTTTGTGTTAATTTTGTCGTGATTTCAGTTCATTTAGACTGACAATTGGGTATGGGTTTCTTCTAAGAATGTGTAGATGGTTATCTGTTCTTTCCAAAATGATATAATATGCTTAATTTGGTTCTCTAATTTAGAAATTATGGCTTCTCAAACATAGCAACTGTTTCTAGGAAATGTGGAAAACTGGAGTACTTGGTTTTCTCGTCGACATGTTTGGCATCGTTGTCGACCCTCTTAGAAAGAGAATTATCTTAAGGTCTCATCTGATCAAATAAAGGCCTCTGAATCATGGTTCTAACTACATATTACACATAGTGAGATATGGCCTCAAGGTCGAAAATGTGCGTAATTGCGATTCAAAGAAATGAACTATGTTCATTTTTCGTGATCAATACTATTAACCTAAAAATATCACTTCCTTTATCAGGTCATCTAAACAACAATTATATAAAAAGGCTAACCATTTGCACTATGATCCTCACAAGTCATCTAAACAAGATTAAATATCATGATGGGGTATTCCAAAATACCTTCCAAGGAACTAGATTAACTAGACATATTTATACACCTGATGAAAATAGTTAAGTTTCTGCAAGATAGACAATGAACTGGATGTGCATCAATGAAAACCCCATACTATGATGTTGCAGTGAGGAATGACATCTGACAGATGGGTAAGTTATGTATCTTAAAACTCAAAGAGATTAGCAGAAAGTTATAGCGTAGTCACTGACTTGAATAGACTATCTTTACAATAACCATTTAAAAAATATTAAATCTGTTTATATAAAAACATGAGACAATTCATAAAAACATAGATACAACAGTAACGGCATATAATACTAAATCCATTGTGTGCAAATCTTAACAAACACTGTAATTCAGCTTAACTCAATCTATTGTGCACAAATCATAGAAAACATTGTTCAGCTCAACCAAACTATTGTACCCAAACACTGTGATTCAGCTCAGCCATTCTGTGCAAACACAAACTCAGATGCTTCTAAGTTATCGCACAAAATGATATCTACAATCTACAGAGCATATCTTATCCTCAAATTTATTCCAAATGAGATGTATATGAAGATAAAACAAAGATCACTGGTAGGAAGGCCTCCCCAACAATGTCACATTATAAAGCAGTCCAAATCACATTACTAACAAAATACCTGATCTTCTTCAAATGCTCCAAATAATCTCTGAGCTTCATGTCAAGAGCATTAGATACAACTTGTGAGTACCTTCCATCCTTGTAATCCTTCTTTCTGTTCAAAAACCATTCTGGAATTTTGAATTGACGTGGGTTAGCAACGATTGTCATCAAATTCTCCAACTCTGCTGCAGATAGTTCACCAGCCCTACAACATCCAACCAAACACCCAAACTAAGAACACAATAATCTGAAACACAACTCCTTTCATAACCTTTTCTCTTTAAAACCCCAAACCCACCATTTAATACACAAGCCAGCAGATCCAACAACATCACATACCAAATCATGTCTATTAAACCCTAGATTTCGATTAAAATCATGTTCAAATATGAAACCCTAATTATCTACCGAACATTGAATCGAATGAAAAACATCATAAAAATGGTAAAAATGAAGATTAGTTTTCTTTTCTACCTCTTGTTCATGTCAACATCAGCTTTCTTGCAGACAATATTGGAAAATCTAGGTGGAGCACTTAAACTGAGCAGCCTCTGGCATTGAACTTGAGTACTTGGCATCAATAACTACCTTACCTTTAACACTTTGTATAGGGTCTATAACCACAAAAGAATGACTCTCGATTCAAAGCTTTAAAACTAACAAAGGTGTGTAATTCCTCCTTCTGTCCTTCTTTCTTGGTATATATACATCAACTTCAAATTCTCCAGCAAAAATAACAATAAGGACAATGACTCACTGCAAGAGATAGATTGTGTAACATCAACATAGGATCAGGACACATTTTCTCACTTCAATAATGAGAGGCAAAAAGCGGAAGATCAAGTAAATTTCACCCACCCTTATCTCCTCCAAACTCCCCTGGTGCTCCCTCTCTTAGATCACCACGGTACCCATCTCTGTCACCACCTTCTTAATTGTGCCTAATTACCATAAGAACAAAAACAAAATCAAACTCTAAAAATATAAATATAAATAAAAACTAGAATATAATTCCAATAATGTGAACTAAAATTACAAAGAAAATAATAAAAAAAAAACATAGCACCTGTGTACTCAACTTCAAACATCAACAAGACTAAATCAAAACTAGCCTAGTGAACCAAAATCGTATAAAACTTGATACACGCAAATAAAAAAAATAAAAAAGCTAATCCAAATAAAACTTTGTTAAATCAAAAGCATCAAAGAGTACAAGTAATAGTAAATTACCTTCAGATGGATATATGCTCAAATCCTAAATCTTCAAATCTCGAAGCTCAGGCTTTAATGAAAAAAATCTCAATCCGGAACTGTATATTGCAACATACACTCTGCACCATTACAGAACATTCAATCAGACTCTAACTTTACACTTTAAAGTTTCATACATACTACAAGAAATTGAAATATCTTCCAATTTCTAGGGATGGAGGAAAATACCAGAAAACAAAAACAAAAAAACAATTTCATAAATCCAAAATCATGTCAATTTCACTTGCAAAATGTAACTTTAAAAAATCCAAATCATTATCAATTTCACAGAAAAATTTTCATCTTTCCTCTAGCAAAATCAATCTCAAAATACCAAAATCGCATCAATTTCGTTAGAAATTTTTCAGATTTCTAGGGATTTGAAAAACCCCAAAAGAAGCTCAGGTGTTTCTCTAAATAGACCATTCGAAAACCCAAATCTAAGAATAAAAAAACAGAAACTAAATAAAACCCGTAGGTAAAATCTATCCATTATAGAAAAAAATCCACACAAAACAGAGAAATCTTGATAAGAACCATAGATTTCTTCTTGCAAGATATGTATGAGAGTTTCATTTGTGACGAATATATTTGAAGAAAAAGAGGAAGAAAAACCTAATACAGATACATATTCATAAGAGACTTATTGTTATGATTGAGAGAAAAAAAATCTACTGAAACGTGATTAGGTTGTGAGAGAGAGAAGTAAACGAAGAACTGAAGGAGGCGGCTACTAAGTAGTATCTGGAGGCCGAGATAAGGATAAAGATAAAGAGAGAGGAATTATAGATTTTTCTTTCTCTCACAGGTGTCTTTTAACTCTAAAAATATCTTGGCCTCACAGTTGTTTTATCACTCGGATAAAAGATAATAGAGAGTACATCGTGTTTCCAAAAATATCCCTTTATAAAACGACTGTTATTGGAACTAGTTTAAATTTTTTCAATAAAACAACTGTGACTGACAGCATGGATAAATACTACACCCAATAACAATAGTTTTTCACAAACGTTAATTCATATTTACTTGATATCCAATCCTATTGAGTTTGGTTACGTCCGAATCTTTGAATCAAGTAAACACACTTTGTTGTTGTATTGACACATAGAATTTTAGACCCCTATTTGGCATAAATTCATCTCCAATAATAGTGTCCTACAAACTAGGAGGGACCAATTACTAAATATGAAGGTGTTCAAGAAAGTTTTATCTACACCTCCGGCTCCACCTCCACGTCATATTTTTCGCCATTTTTTCAAAAAAATTCTCTACTGTTGGAGATGGTTTTTTAAATATGAGGTCCTATATTTACTCTATGTGTAGACCCCATAAATCAAAGGACTAAATAAAAAAACCATACATGATTTTTTGCACCTTTTGATGGAGATGCTATTATATTTTACAAGAACACACCGCATTTGCACGTGCTATAATCTGTGTGAAATCCATCTTAGCCGTGGATCCTTTATATTTGATCTTGTCCATTCATTTACCCCAAACCTAAAAAAAAACCCAGATTTTTCTCCTTCTCACTCGTCTTTCTCCTCTTCCCTTTCTTTCCTCTACTACCACCTCCACCGCCCTCTTTTTTTTTTTTTTTTTTTTTTTTTCCGCGTCCACTTTAACGGTGAACTACACGGCTCCATTTATTTCACTAAAATCTTAAACACCACCATCAAGCCGTAGTTCCATCTATCTAAACACCAAAAAGAAATCTATAGGAGGGTCTAGTAATTTGTTATTTTTACTTCAAATCAGGGTTTTGTAATTTGTGTTATTTTTGTTGATAAAGGCTTCTTTGATCTGTTTCTTCTTTTCATGTAAGATGTTCGATTTGATCACAAAATCACACTGTTGCTAGAATACGTCTACAGGAGATAGAATTTAGAGATTCATTTCTAGGAACCTTAAAAGTACTTTAGTGCCCTTATTTTCTTGTACGAATGTACATTTAAAATATTTTAACAGGGGTAAATTCGTAATACTAATAATTTCTAGATTCATTTACCATTAAGCCCTCGGGTAATTTCCTAATGATAATGTTTGATATATAACAACAGGGGCAAAATCGTCCAAAAAATTTACGGCTTCACTCCCCTACAGTAACGGGAGTTGGCTTTATATATTAGAATCGATTTGTTTTTCAATTTCCCATGTCAATGATTGACTTTTATCTTGTGTATGAATGCACAAAGATAACAAAACCTATATTTGTATCATATGGAAAGTTGTGCTGCAATACCGAGACTGGTTTCGCACCAAAAATCCCTCAAGGTCCGGAATGTGCAAATTTGGACTCGAAAAGATAACTCCCGAAATAATTGCGAACGCACGGTACATTATTAAATCCAGACAAACGAATGAAAATGTCAATTCAAGTCAGTGTCACATACTTGTCTCATGTTTGGTCATATACCATACATACATAGGAAAGCAGTTGCATTCGTTATGGTGTACCGTCATTCGGTATCTTACGTGGATTTGGATGACCACCTTGTTAGTGTTTGATCCTCTTCATACCATGGTCACTTTCATTTGGTCATAATCTGTCATTTTAGGAGTGAGTTTCTTTTATTTCGGCCGGTTTGAATGTCAGAAGATTCGTATAACACGTGATGAAAACTTAATTGTGATTTAGCATGAGCCGTTATGGCCTATGGGCAGCACATGCTAAATTGACTTGTGAGTTGAGGTAAAAGCGTGATTGTGATTTTTCACAACAATCTGTTTCATTCTTCAGTTTGTTGCAACCTGATGAGTAGGATCATAAATGGGAATTGGTGGGTTAGAATCTCTATGCTCTTCGAATGCTCTGCCCCAAGTCCATCTCCATATCGATACATGAACAAAGATGTTCTTGCAAAATTTAAAACCAAGTTGACGAATGAACGATCAAACGGAGATGAAACAAACTGGAACCGATTCATTTCTTTCCATGTTTCAGCCTTATACGGTGGATGGAACTAGCATTTAGTGATGTAGAAGAGAGGTTTCTGTAGCGAAAAGCTGAAAATGCTTATAATTACCCTAATATTTAACCCAAGATTAGTGCCAACCACTCAACGTCAATCGTCTTATATGACTTCTTTTTCTCCGTCTCCTATTACAAACTCGTTTATTTTGTGTAAGTATTTACAGTCCAATACTCCAATGGAAGTAGCAATTTGCAGGTTACCTCTAGGAGGGTGCCAAGCTCTCTAGTTCACTGGTTTCTAGCCTGAACTAATCCAGCTTGTTGCAAGAATATTTCTACACAAAGAAATATTCCCTTGGGCCATGTAATAATTTTGGTTAATTTTAGAATATTGTTAACTGATGTCGGTTACCATTTCTTGGATTATTTCCTAATATCTCTTCTTTGATGGACGGTCTAGATCTAATGCTATTAACTAAACCCTAGGAACTTGGTCCTCCTTCTACCTATAAAAGGAACACTATAGCCATCAGTATTGGGTTCGAGAATTTTAGTATTCATAACGTAAGAGGTGAAGAAGGAGAAACCATGACCTCCACAAGGTATTACCGCTGCTACAAAACTGATTGATATCGTAACACGGATTAACGCTACTAGGTATTCCGTATAAACCTATTCTTGCATATTTTATTGTGTGATTATCATGAAGTTCAACGATCCTAATTAACCTGGCTTGATTGGGGTATACCCAGATTAATTGGGGTATACCAAATGAGACAAAATAGGGTCATTTTGATGTAAAAGAGGTCACCCCTTTACCAAATATTTTCAAAATGGCAAAAATGCCCTTATTTAATTAACACTAAATAACTGATTAGGTTAATTAATTGAGTTTAAATTAAAATTTTGAAAATGAAAATTCGGTAGGTTAAACCTTTAATCTGTCTTATGAGTTCAATTAAGATAAAAAAAATTGGTTTTCAAAAATGTGATAGGTCGGCAAGGTCGACGTTTGAATAAGGTGCCTACCGGGTTTAGCCGGCATGGTCCTTGGATGAAGAAAACGTTGACCATTTTTTGGTCGGCAAGGTATTTAAATGAAGAACACCATTTTTTTGGTCGGCAAAGTAAAATCACTCTTTTTAATAATGACACACACCATGTCCCCTTGAAATTGGGTATACCGCAATTAATGTGGGTATACCCCAATCAAGCCAGGCTAATTAAGTATCTATAAAAATAAATCTTATAGTTGGCATCTAGAGCTATTGTTTAGAACTCATGATCGTCCGTTCATAATATGCAATCACGTGTTATTTTCTATTTGCGGCTATGTTTTCACATCTCACATAAAGCTCCATACGTTTCACACCGATGATGTTGTCTGTCGATTCATGAAACTTGAATCGAATTAACATACAGATAAAATCCGCTGATGGTCAGGCTTTTAGGTTTCTTTTGCGTTTTCCGTACGTTTGGAAGACAAAGAGATCATCACCCGGTGGGCCTGTAGATTTAGGTTAGACAATTTTTATTAATGGGTGTGGGCTAATAATGGTAATAAGCTGGAAATGAAAATACGGATTTAACTGTATTAATGGGATATAAAAATCTTCCCATAAGACTATTAATGGTAATAAGCAGTTAAAATGGTCGATTGCTCTTTTCGTTTTAATTGGCCGAGAGTCATAACGATCAGCATACACTAATTTTTAAAACCTTGACTGATTCACTGTGTGCTTGAAATGACGTGGCGGTCTTGTGCCTTAAGGTAAAGGCATGTATTTGCTTGTTTAAGAAAATGAGACCATAAACTTATTTTATGTAAATGATTTGACCATTAGCATGAAAGGTCCGTTTTGCTTGTTTAATTTAATTTTATATTGGATAGTAAAAGGATCATCTCCATTGTCTTTCATCATCTAACTTTAACTGAATAGATTTTGAACCAAATTATTAATCTCAAGAAATTATGAGGTGGATTTTACTAACGACATATGATCCTATTATTGTGCTTCCGCTTTATCGAAACACTAATTTTTTTTATTTATTTATCGAGTTTCATTATAAATTTTATGATCAAAACCATTTTTTGACACCATTAAATTTGTGTGTGCATTATGATATGGTTTGTGTGCTTGTGCGTTATGGTATAGTTTCTCTCACAGTATTGTTTTTTTTTTTTAATTTTATGGGATTATACTTAAAACTATTATGGGACTCTTTAGTTATCACCACAGTGATACTAGAGTGTTATATCTCAGTATAATCATAATGTTATTATAAGTATGAATTTGCAAACCGTAAAGTGTTGGTTTTGCAGTTATTGACATCATGTGATAATGACATTATTTTAATTGATTGGCTGATGTCAAATCACTTTTGGCCATGATCACAATTTTTTCAAATGCTTTTAATATTGATTTTCTTAAATGTATTAGAACAGAATTTACCCACATGAAATTGGAGTTCATCTATTTAAGAAAACACTGACTGATATGATTGTTGATCATACATTATGGATATTAGTTGATTTGAATCTTGAGGGTTTTACTATTGGATCTTTGTGTAGAAATACTCTTCCTTTATAGAGTCTTTAATCTTTATAATTAGAGAACACGATAGCATCCCCAGAAATTGTAAAAGCTTGACCTCCATACTCATTAGCTAATGTCCTCACTGCAAACTCTTTATGATCAATAACAGTGATAACCCGATAGTTGTAACCTCCATTACAACCTTAGACTTGCAGGTCCAAATTTTTTAAGTGGGTACGACAATAGAAAATTCGTGTAATATAAATTGGGTACCATGGAACTACTGGCTGAAAAAATAGTTTTGGGTAGGTTAATGGACTAACCCGACCAGAAAGGGTGGGTTATGAATAAAACGGAAATAGTTAACTCACCTGGTTAACCGAGTCTGAAACACACATTTTTGTTCCCTTTTTAAAGAGTTCATCCCTGCCCGGACCTTTCCACGAAATAGGCAATTTCGTTGCCCTTTGCTCTTGTAACTTTATGAATTTTCCATATATTCAATTTAGTTATTGTGGAGCAAAATAAAATAAAATAAAATAAATCATCCACATGCATGCATGGCACTCGTTTGTTTCAAAGTTTCCTCACGTGTCGTTGTCCATCCACACATTTTAAGCGCAACTTTGAAGAAGAGTCGTGATTTAGTACCAAATAACTATTGCAATAACTGCGTACAATCCAAATTGTCCTGGCCGGTGGAGTATAAAATTGTCCTGGCCGGTGGAGTATAAAATTGACGTGTTTTCTTGAGATTCAACGAAATCGGCCTGCCCGTCCAATCTAATTCGTCCCGTTTGGATTGGGGATTTCTTTTTGAAAGTCGTTGAAAAGCTAGACACCAGGGCAATAGTGCATTTAGAACTTGGGAATCAGTTAATTTGTTTGTGACAAGTCGGGCCCAAATTATATTGGTTTTACGTTTTCTTTTAGGTCCATTTAATAGCCGCTTGGGGAAAAAAAAAAGGCTTCGAGCGGCTGAACACATGCCTTCCAAGTGTTTGTTTTATTTTTTTATTCAATTTAAAACTCTTTTTTTTTTTAGTTTTTAATTAATTGAGGAATTGAAATCTCTTTCATGCTGGTCCATAATAATTTAACTGTTTATAAGTAATAATAAAAAATAGGCTAATGTTCAGCCGCCTGGGTAAATCTTTTTATCCGAGTGATCTTCAACTTCTTAGTGTGTAATAAAGTCCCTCCAATGATCCATAATTCACTCATTCACCTTGTCTTTCGTTCAATATGGTAATGGACGGGGACCTTTTTACCCTCATTCCATAGCCCTTGCTCTAAAGGCTTGGTTCAGGGGATTTTCAAACTCAAATTATAGATATATATATATTCATTCAATAATTTTATCACCGCATTATTGTGACGTTGGTACAACCGGATAATAATCCAGAAAATAAAATTTTGTACTGAAATCTCTTGTTTTATATAAGCAAGGATATTGATTAAAGAAAAAGCAAATAGTAAAAGAAGAAAACATATCATCAACCAAAGTAGTGGCCTTGATCGACACAAAGCAATGGCCTTATTCTTTCATATCTTAAATATATCATCAACCAACAGTCCCTCTTTCTTATACTATAACTTAAGATGAGTCTTTATGGGTATTCCCGTCAATGTGAATTGGGTTCACAATCATAGACAAAACATGCTCTATGCTCTTTGAATGTTCTGCTCCAATTCCGTCTCCATATTGATACATGAATAAAGTTGTTCTTGCAAAGTTTAGAACTATGTTAACGAATGAACGATCAAACGGAGATGGAGCATACAGGTAGCGGTTCATCTCTTTAAACGTTTCAATAATTAAGCTTTTGACGTGTTCACGAGCATCCTCTTCGGAGACGTTTGTTTCTTGCATATAGCAGTATATGGATGATGCCACTTCACCTCTTTTTATCTCTGCCTATATTCAGGATTAAGAAAAAGGCATATGCCTGGTAAGTTACTCAAGAGAATTATGCAAACAGTGCATTTTTATTGTATTTTTGTCAACTTTTTGAATGACATACCGAAGACGTTGCGAGATCATTTGAAAGTCGACACAGCAAACATGAATAATATATTAGAGGATGATTGTTTTCGAAAGCTTGTAATACACCATCACTAATATTTCGATTCGTCGTGAAATATGCAGCCATTAGAAAGACATATCCAACAGATGACACCGAGCCATTATGCTGATATTCCACAAAAGTTGGGACGTACCCACTGTGGCACCATTTTGCTTCTGTCAACATTGCCTTCACCGAATTGGCTAACTAAATAAACGAGCAACAACGCTAATTATTCACAAATTCTCTAAAAGAGTTGGACGGTGGAAAAAAAGGGAACAAAAACAACAATATACACATATACCGATTTGGTTAGGTGCGGTAAGATGTCAAATTGTTGTTCACTGAGTATCTCGAAAGCCATTTCATTGACGGTGTTGAAGAGGGCTAAGAAACATATCTTCATGTAATATGGCAGGTTCTCCACGGCTTTGGAATCCCACCTTCAAATGAAAATTTGTAAATTAACGCAACAAGAATTTCGGCTGAGGTAGTTGAAGTTTGAGTATATACATAGGATTATACCTGTCAATAGCACCGGTAAATAGTTCTAGTTCTTCTAAAGATCCATAAGAATCATAGATGTCATCGATTACTAGAGCAAAGCTCATAATTTTGGTGACCCATTCTCTACAACGTCCATATCGTGGCTCCCAACAAGCCCCAATATTTGATAGGAAGCACTCAACCAATCGATCTCTTGCAAAATACAATTCCTTTGAAATCCCCATATCGTTCCACCATCTGAACCAAGAATGAGATAATACCACAATTACTACAGTAAGACATCAACGCAAATAATTAATGGACCGCAGTCCGCATATGACCTTAAATGTAAAATTGACACGCACCTTGATACATGCATGAGTTCCATCTTGTGTTGAGCTTGGACCATGTTGAAATTTACTTTAGCCAATTCAAGAAGATGAGGATTCATATCCTTTTGAGCCTCATATGCTTCAATGTAAAACCTAGTTTCTGATCTTTGAACCCTCCAGTGAAATGGTGTCTCTAAAGACCGACAAACTTGTTTAGCTAGGTTAACCGTAATGTTTTTATTTTTGTTACTTCCATTTTCTAAAAGGTATTTTCTTGTGAGGAGTATGGCTTCACTTAGGATGCTTTCCCCTTCCATAAGCAGATGTGCCGCTTCAAATAAACTCAACATTCCCTTTATATCGTGAATAATAGTTTCCTTAAACCCACCTTCCGCGTGTCTGAATTCGCCAAAAATATCTGCCACAGGCAAGATAAACTTGTTATTAGCTAAAAGAAACGAGAAAGCAAACCCACAATAATTGAAAAACCACGAAATTGTCGGGGGAAAAGGCCCCACACCTCATGGACTTAGCTGGCTCTACCTTGAGATTCATGAAAACCATACTGCCTAAGAAGCATAAATCTGAGTGAAGTTGCATATAAGTTATCTTTCATCTTTTGTGCATCGTCATGGTACATGTTCTCTAGTATTTTGAGAATCTCTTCCTCTATAAGGTAACTCATTCCGAGTCGTTGAATCAAATCGATCAACTCAAGCTTCGCCAGTGGTTTTACTGCATTCTTAAGCAAACCCTTCACTTGTTTTTTTATGTTCTTCACCGGTAATTCTGTATCTGTTTTGTGCTGCATATAAAAAAGTAGTAGTAATTAGTATAGTCTTAGAAGATGAACGAGTTGATATAATGAACTACTCGAGTGGAAAATTAATACAATGATCACCATGTAATTAGTCCTTGGTACAGATTCAACAAAATGCTTATCCCAAATTGCAGGTTGGTACTGTAAGTGCATGGAGTCTTCTGATTGTGCAAGGCGTTTGGTGCTAACAGGAAACCGGCTCGAGAATGGGGTGGAGGCGAAAGGAGACCCTAACGAAGATGAAGAACAAGATGAGGAAGAAGTAGTTAGGAATGAGTAGTGAATAATTTGAGACATTGCAGAGATCATATTATTAGTTGGTGCCAATGTTGAACGCAAATCTCTCAACCTTTTTTTTTTCTATCAAAAAACTGTCTTACTAATGGGATGGTCGGGATGGATATATATATATGTATTTACTAACCGAGTCATTTTTACATTTTACATATGGACTCCACATGCATTTATTTCATCTGGTCCAAGGAAATTTTCATGAAAGAATGACAAGTGTTTTCGGGGAAACAGGCATGGAAGTGACGTACGTATAACTTATTGTCAAGAATTTTCATCTTGTCCATAGATATTGATATTTTCATGATAGAACGTCAGCATGATGCATGGAAGTGACGCACGTATAACTATTTGTCAAGAATTTTCTTGATACATGAACGTCAGCATAACGCATGGAAGTGACGTACTTATAACTTATTGTCAAGAATTTTCTTGATGCTGCCGAGTTTTGAACTCAAGTCACCGATACCAATATCCAATATGCAAAGCCCATTTTCCAGTAACACGTACCGGGTTCTGTAGAAATAATCTCTCATAAAGATCTTATATCCAAGATATGGTTAAGTTTCTACACCGACTCATCTGCCTGGGCAACATGTCGGAAACAGTATTAAGTCCTTGGCACCTTCCGTGGCGCGGGTGGAACAGGGAGTGGCCTCACCATTTTAGTAGGGTTTACGCATTCGCGCCCGTTAAAATAGCATGCCCACTTTATCCCTGCCCAGAGCAAGCAGGGCTCCAAGGGGGAGTCCCCCCTTTCACGATCCTGAGAGTCCCTCCTTTCACATATGCTAGGATGGTTTCACATGTTTGCTGTTGTACGAGACAATAGTCGATAACTTTTCGACAGCTTAGCACAGGGGACCAAACTATTCTTTCTCTCGGATAACCGAGGAGGAAGCTGAAGAGGTAATCGAGCTAGTTGTCGCCGCGTGACCAGCACCGAAGACCAAACACCACTCATACGCCAATACGTATTATCCCTCTAGGACGGTTGTCTCAGGAAGAACTAGCAACTCATGTCAATGGTGACAAGAGGAGCACGCGCTCCCCGAACAAATCCTTCCTAATGGTCACGCTGTGCGCGAACCATCGTCCAGTAATGAAAGAACTAGCAACTCATGTCAAGTCATTGATAGGTAACTTTTCCACTGTATTATAGTGACACCGGCAATTTTCTCATGGTGGTTATCCACACAGTTTAAATGCTTGCTCAAGAATTTTCTCGTTTAAACGCTTGTCAAGAGTATTGAACTTTGAAGAAGACATAACTCCCAAAATAATTGCTGGCATACGGTACATTATTAAATCCAGACAAACTAATTCATGAGAATGTCAAATCAAGTCAATGTCACTTAGTTATTTCATGTTTGGTCATATACCATACATACGTAGGCTGTAGGCAGTTGCATTTGTTAGCTCAATTCAATTGGTCATAATCAGTCATTTTAAGAGTGAGTTTCTTTTATTTCGGCCGGTTTGAATGTCATAAGATTCTTATAACGCGTGATGAAAACTTAATTGTGATTAAGCATGAGCTGTTAACAGCGGCCTATGCTAAATTGACTTGTGAGTTGAGGTAAAAGTGTGATTGTGATTTTTCACAACAATCGGTTTGATTCTTCAGTTTGTTGCAACCTGTTATAGTAAAATTTGAATGCCATGATCATTCTCCTAAAGCTTCCAATTAAACAAAGCTGTTTGTATGAGGAATTGCTTCGAAAAATTTCCAAATCCCAAGTGTTTTTCATAGTCGTGGTTTTCGGGTCATAACAAAAGAGTGTCTCTGCGTTAGGATATCTTTTACGTGCAGGGTGATTGTTATAGAACCAAACCATTCTTGGTAACAGCCAATGCTCTATAATAATATGCGAGTGAATCTCCTAGAGATATACTGAATTCCTTACACCAGCTCCATGACTCATCCTTCTTCTCCGAAGACGTCTTCTTATAACTCCATATATCAAAACATCTAGAACCTTGCCTAGCACAGCTAACACACAACCACTCGCCAAATGATCCGAGAATAGAAGTGTAGTTACTAACTGACAAACTGAAAGCCATTATATTTTCCTCTTCACTGAACCAATGATTAGCTCTATTAGCAAAGACACCATGTGCTGCATATAACTTGCTTGTGATTACTCCTTTCTTTCTCCATCCACTGCCACCAAGAGTGTAAACCTGTATATATCGTTTATCAAGCCAGAAGTTATAATTAGAATACGGACATCCAACTCAAAACCAATTGGCTACAAGTGGAGTAGCTCCACACCTTATACGGACCGATGTATGGTTGCCTTGCCTTCTTGGGTCTTACTGGGTCTCACGTCTCATACATGGCCTGACTTTGATAACATATTAGAATACGGGCATCCAACTCACAACCAATTGGCTACAAGTGGAGTAGCTCCACACCTTATACGGACCGCTGTATGGTTGCTCTGCCTTCTTGGGTCTTACTGGGTCTCACGTCTCATACATGGCCTGACTTTGATAACATATTAGAATACGGGCATGCAACTCACAACCAATTGGAAATGAGTGGAGAGGTCCTTCCGTATTATATTTTAATTTTATTAAGGAGACATTAACAGTGTGGGACTATTATCCTCAACACGCCCTCTCACGTGTAGCCTCGTTGGGTCTAACACGTGGACCTACGTTGTGTGGTGACCATTGGGCCTACTCACACATGGGCCTAGCTCTGATACAGCTCTGATACCAAATTAAAGTCTGCGGGAATCCAACTCAAAACCAATTGGCAATGAGTGGAGAGGGCCTAAGGGATTATAAACCGAAGGATCTTAGATTGCCTAACAATGTGGGACTAATAATTTCAACACGCCCCCTCACGTGTGGCCTCGTTGGGTCTAACACGTGGACAATAAATCGGGTGATGCGGAGTAAAGGCGCGGTCAATGACTCATCGCAAAATAGCCTGCTCTGATACCATGTTAGGAATCCTCGGGCCTAACTAACCTCGAAAACCGGCTTGCAAGGTTAGGATTGCCCAAGGATTATTAAGCATGGGACCTAGATTGCCCTAGGCGATGTGGTACTATCTAACACCCCCCCTCAACGACTAGGGCTACACTGACTGATTGGCACAGAAGCCACGGATGCACACTGGCAGATACTGAGTGGTACGGAAACCACGGATACACTGATGGACACGGGTAGCTAACTCAAAACCAATTGGCTACAAGTGGAGTAGCTCCACACCTTATACGGACCGCTGTATGGTTTCCCTTCCTTCTTGGGTCTTACTAGGTCTCACGTCTCATACATGGCCTGACTTTGATCTTTGATAAGATATTAGAATACGGGCATTCAACTCACAACTAATTGGCTACAAGTGGAGTAGCTCCACACCTTATACGTACCGCTGTATGGTTGCCCTGCCTTCTTGGGTCTTACTGGGTCTCACGTTTCATACATGGCCTGATTTTGATAACATATTAGAATACGGGCATCCAACTCACAACCAATCGGCAATGAGTGGAGAGTTCCTTCCATATTATATTTTAAGTTTATTAAGGAGACATTAACAGTGTGGGACTATTATCCTCAACAGTTATATAAGATTCTAATTAACAACCTTGTACTCTTGGTTTGTGGACTGTAACCAAAACCACTATGTATCATTCTAATATCGAAGTAGACAGTATTTTCGTTAAGTCCTTGGAGGTACATACATTCTCTAGTAATGGGATTACAGATATGGATTGGATCTAGATAGCCGTACTTTGGTTCAGCAATACAAATCAAACCATGGCAAGAACCAATTAGAGAACTTTTGCCGAAGTTTCCCTGTAATCGATGGAGAGGATGATGAATCAATCTAAGTGTCTTTGGCTCGTTGTGATCATCAGTATTATATATTATTCCTTAAATCATCATATTCTCCGTAGTAAAGTTGGTGACCAGTAGGTCCAGTACTAAAATTTAAGTTTTCGGGCTTACCTAGGAAAATAAGACCCAGATTTACCTCTGAACCGTGATCCAGCTCCTGTAACTGTTGATGATGGTGCAAAAGCATATCAGCAAACTTCTTGTCGTCGATTGTCAAAAGATTTTGCCATATTTTGCAAACTCCTTTGCATTCCAAGACTGTTTCTGCTGGTACTCGAGAAAAATATATCTGCTGCTATCTCTGCTGGGAGATTATCCATGGGATGTGTCCGCTGTCTGTTGTTTTCCTCCGATGATGTTACTATTCATGCTCAAAATTAGGTTTTGCAGGTTTATTAGTTGTCCGAACCCGAAGGTTCATATTTCCTAAATTGCCCTTAATAGTTATTGTCAATCTTCCAAATATTTTTTTTTTTTTTTTTTACGAGCCTTTAAGTCATCCATGCAAACCAACCATGTGTAACATTTGGCAACATCACCATGGAATTTCATGGGATTCAGCGTCCCACGGGGGAGGTACCCGGGTCTCTCTTCGGGTCAAAAAGAAGAGAAAAAATGGAATTTCATGAAATTAACATTTTAAGAACGGGCCCTAGCTCAGCTGGTCATTCCGTTCCCCGAAGTTTCATGCGTTTCAGGAGGTCTCAGGTTCAAGTCACCAATGGCGTAATATTGCAGGAATTAACATGGAATGTAATGTTAGTTTGCCCCCCTTGTGACACAATCTCGCCCCCCCTCCCGCTTCGGCTTCCCTTGGCAAGGTTACCCATGAGGCTCGCTGGTAGGCTAGCACAGCAACATGTTCAATTAATGTAGTAGTATGTCGTTGGATCCTAGCTTGTTAGGCTTCCAACTAGTTTCATGTAATAATATTAAATAAGAAAGAAAAAAAGAAAAAAAAAAGTGAGATCAGTCGCTGTTGCGGTTGTTCTGGTGTCCCTAACAATGCAGTTCATGTCACAGCCGCTCAGAGACTGGGTCCATTGTCAAGATTTTTCTTAGTACACTATTTTTATTTTTATCTTTTGATTTCCTCGTATAGATTTCTTGTTGGAGGACCGGTTTCGTGTTTGGTCTTCACTCTGGTCAGTCATTCATTCTTTTGAGAGTGAATTTCTTTTATCTAAAAGCTGGGTAAATGCAGAAATATTCTCACACTCACACATGCCAACTTTAGCTTACTTGTAAGCAGTTATAGGATTTTTCTTATAATGGGAGTAATGTGAACATGCAAAGACAACATCCTTGGCAGTCCAAAAAGAAGACTACAAGTTTTCGGCCTTGACATGCCGCCACTCGTTTGTTTCAAAGTTTCCTCATCTGTCGTTGTCCATCCACACATTTTAAGCGTTTGTTAATCTTTGAAGAAGAGTCATTATCCAGTACGAGTAACCTCCAAATATAATCATAGTTACAATAATTGGATTTATATCAAAACTTAGAAGCACTACATCAACATTGACCTTTTTTTTTTTTCTTAGCCAATTGTGCAACTAATGCTAAGGCGTTGTTTAGCTGAATAGATTATTGGACGTGTACATGTAATATACCACAGCTAGGACGTGTATATGTAATGTACCAAAGCTATGCCGTAACCATCAAGAGTAGGTCATCACAGCAGGCGCAAATCTTTAGCTAGGACCGAGTATTATGCATTCATATTTGTTGTAACTAGATGGAACTACCCTGTAATCTCGTACTTATTGTTTTAGATTAGATTGAACTCTTCTCTTATTCTTTGTATTTGTAATCATATAAATACGTAATGCAATTCAACAAAGTCTACACAATTGTGAGACCTTACATACCAGAATCTAAAATCTAATTTGGTATCAGACTTGTAAAGATCCTAGGAACCCTAAATATTTTATCTCTTCCGCTAAATCTCTGATCTTCTCACAATGGTTGAATCCGATGAATCTCCTCCACCTTCTCCAAACCATCAACATCAGGAAAATCAATCCAATGGAAACTCTAGAATGATTCTAGATCCCTATGTCATTCACCCAAGTGATAATCCCGTTACTGTTCTTTTCTCTCCACTTCTACAGGGAGATAACTACGGTTCATGTGTAAGGGGTATCACAAAGGCATTTAACTCTAAAGGAAAGTTGGGTTTCGTTGATGGCTCGTTACCTCCACCTGTTGATGATCTCACTCACAGGTGCTGGAAAAGGTGCGATGACTTGGTAGGAAGTTGGCTGCTGAATTCAGTACATCCAGATATTAGAGCAAGATGTTTGTATGCCGCATCATCACATGCAATATGGAAGGACCTTCAGGTAAGGTTCTGTATTTCAAATGCTCCAATTCTTTTTCGTCTTAAGTCTGCTATTGCTAGTATTCGTCAAGAATCCATGAAGGTATCACTTTACTACACGAAAATCAAAACTCTATGGGACTAATATGACTCATTGGTAGCAACCACTGAGACCTGCATATGTGGTGCTGGAAAATCGATGATGGAACGTTTGGAACGTGATCGTGCAATGGAATTTCTGCAAGGCCTTCACGACAGATTCTCCAACCTTCGCAGCCAGATCTTGACTATGGAACCATTCCTCACTGCGTTGCAAATTTTCAATCTTGTCCAGCAGGAGGAGGAACAACAGAATATCACTGCCACCCCCATGCCTACTGTCGACTCCGCAGAACTTAACACCAATCGTCACTTTCCTTCTTCATCTCGTCCTCCTGCTAGTCAGAACAAGCGCCAAAGACCTCATTGCGATTACTTCAACAAGCATGGTCACGTATGAGACAAGTGTTATAAGTTGCATGGATTCCCTACTTCCACAACCAACTTTCCAGTCGCTGCTGCTACATCCATGACACCTGATTCAACTAAAATTCAACCAGCCATTCCAGCATTGTCCGTTGAGCAGTATGCTCATCTCCAAGCTCTTATCAACACTCCAACTGAATCTGCACAGATGGAGCATCGTGTAAATTTCATAGGTACGATTCTAACTACATCCTTTGTTGATCCATGGTTTGTAGACAGTGGTGCTACACACCATATTTGCAATTCTTTACAGTTTTTCACTTCTTATAAACCTGTCAATTCATTAATTCAAATGCAATTACCGGATGGATCATTCCCCGTGGTTAAGCACATTGGCGAAGTGGTTTTCTCACCTACGCTTAAGCTATCAAATGTGCATCATATTCCGAATTTTAAATTTAATATTATTTCTGTGAGACAGTTAACTCGCCAATCCAACTGTATTGCTTATTTTTTCGAAAACATTTGTTTCTTTCAGGACCGAGTCACGAAGCAAGTGATTGGTCAGGATAAATTCATCTCTGGATTGTATCACCTTCTGATCCATCAGCAACAACAAGTTTCCCATAAAGTCTTATGTAATAAAGCCACAGTAGATGTTTGGCATTGTCGGCTGGGTCATCCTAGATCAGAACGTTTTAAATTTTTTTGTCGTAATTTTGATTATATCCATTCCAGTTCTTCATCCTTCTGTGATGTTTGTCCTATGGATAAACAAAGCCGATTATCATTTAATAAAAATACCATTTCATCCAAACGTTGTTTTGAGTTAATACATTGTGATATTTGGGGACCGTTTTCGACACCTTCCTTTACTGGTGCACGATATTTTTTGACTATCGTGGATGATTTTTTCGCATTGTACATGGGTTTATCTCATGCATACAAAAGCTGAAACATTTAAATTCATCAAGTTTTTCACTAATTTTGTCACTACACAATATTCACACAATATTGCTAATATCTCTACGGGCAATACCGTTCCATTTTTACCTGTCTTGCAACGTTTTCAGTCTGACAATGGGACTGAATTTCTGTCTCGTGATATACAGACTTGGTTTGCTGATAGGGGTATCCATCATCAACGCAGTTTTGTGTCTACTCCTCAACAAAATGGAGTAGTTGAACATAAACATCGTCACTTGCTTAATGTGGCTAGAGCTTTACGGTTTCAGGAAAATCTTCCCATTACTTACTGGGGAGAATGCATTTTAACGGAAGCTTATTTGATTAATAAAATGCCCACTCCAATCCTTTCTCACAAAACTCCTCATGAAATTCTTTTGGGGAAGACACCAAATTATCGCCATCTGCGAATATTTGGTTGTTTGTGCTGTGCTAGGAATACAAACATTTCCTCTAAATTTGATCCCAGGGAAATTCCTGGTGTGTTTTTGGGTTACCCACATAGTCACAAAGGGTACATTATCTTAAATATTGAAACCAAAGCTATTTTTGTTTCAAGAGACGTGGTTTTTCATGAACATCGATTTCCTTTCAAGGATGCGCAACTTCCCACCACTGATTTCTTACATCCTTCTTTACAAGAATAATTTTTTTATGATGACGTTCCTGCTACTCCTATTTCACGGAATCCTATATGGACTCCTATAGCAGCTCCACAAAATTCTACGGATGCTGTCACTCCAGCATTCTCCCCCTCTTCTGATTCTGGTACGTCACCACTATTTTCTTCTAATTATGGTACGTCACCATCACTGCCTTCTAATAATGCAGACACTTCTTTAATAATTTCTCCATCTGACACGTAAAAATCACTCCGACGATCCACTAGACAGTGTCAGCGCCCATCTCATTTGAAAGATTACATCTGCTCAGTTAAGAAAGGTACCTCCCATACACCGTATCCTCTTACAAATTACATTTATTTTGACAACTTTACTCTGCAGCATCGTGCTTTTCTCTCATCTTTCATTGCTAATGAGGAACTCCGCACATTTACGGAAGCTATCAAAAATCCAGTTTGACGTGATGCCCTAGTTAAAGAACATATTGCTTTCCAAGACAATGATACTTTTACTATGACTACTCTTCCACCTGGCAAATCCGCCATTGGTTGTAAATAGGTATTTAAAATAAAATATAGACCGGATGGTACAGTTGAACGTCATAAGGCACGTCTTGTTGCTAAAGGATACACACAACAGGAGGGCATAGATTATCATGATACTTTTGCTCTTGTTGCGAAGCTAGTCACAGTCCGTATCTTATTATCCATCGCAGCCATTAATAATTGGCCTCTTCATCAATTGGATATAAATAACGTTTTTTTACAAGGCGATCTTCATGAGGACATTTACATGAAACTCCCTCCCGGATTTCAGAAAAAGGGAGATACTCGTGTTTATAAGCTTAATAAATCTCTATACGGTCTCAAGCAAGCATCTCGTCAATGGTTTGCAAAGTTTTCTACAGCCTTACTAGATGAAGGTTTTGTCCAATCTCGTGCTGATTACTCACTTTTCACCTTTCATTCCGGTATGGTTTCTATTTATGTTTTAGTTTATGTCGATGATATTATTATTACAGGTAACAATGATTTGGCTATTCAAGAGCTAAAACATAAACTTGAATCCAAGTTTTCACTAAAAGATCTTGGTCGTTTACAATATTTTCTGGGAATTGAAGTCTCTCGTTCTCCCAAAGGTATTTTTATTTGTCAACGTAAATATATCCTTGATATTGTTAATGATTCTGGCCTTTTAGGTGCTAAAATATCTCCTTCCCTATGGAATAACACCTTAAACGTTTGCCAACTTCAGGTGATCCTCTACCTGATCCCAGTGTTTATCGTCGTCTAATTGGTCGACTCCTCTATCTTCAAGTGACTCGCCCTGATATCACATACTCTGTGAATTATTTAAGACAATTTATGCAGCAACCATGTTCCACTCACTTGGAAGCTGCACATAGAGTAGTTCGTTACCTTAAAGGTATTGTTAGTCATGGCATCTTTCTTTCGGCAAGTAGTTCATTGTCCCTTGCTGGTTATACTGACTCGGATTGGGCGGGTTGCCCAACTACTCGTCATTCCACGACAGGGTATTTCACAATGCTAGGGGATAGCCCTATCTCTTGGAAATCCAAGAAACAACCAACAATCTCACTATCTTCGGCTGAAGCGGAGTATCGAGCGCTAGCCAAAATAACTTCTGAGCTACAATGGTTACATTATTTGTTTACTGATCTTCGTGTTCCTATTCCAATCTATTGTGATAATCATGCTGCCATTCACATCTTTGAAAATCCAGTTTTTCACGAACGGACTAAACACATCGAAATTGATTGTTATTATGTCCGGGAAAAACTTCTATCTGGTCTTATCAAACCAACTCACATTCCATCAGCAGCTCAATTAGCTGATCTCTTCACCAAACCGCTTGGAGTGGAGAATTTTAGACATCTTGTCAGCAAGTTAGGCGTTCGGCCTCATACTCCTCCCACTCCAACTTGAGGGGGGGTATTGGACGTGTACATGTAATATACCACAGCTAGGACGTGTATATGTAATGTACCAAAGCTATGCCGTAACCATCAAGAGTAGGTCATCACAGCAGGCGCAAGTCTTTAGCTAGGACCGAGTATTATGCATCATATTTGTTGTAACTAGATGGAACTACCCTGTAATCTCGTACTTATTGTTTTAGATTAGATTGAACTCTTCTCTTATTCTTTGTATTTGTAATCATATAAATACGTAATACAATTCAACAGAGTCTACACAATTGTGAGACCTTACATACCAGAATCTAAAATCTAAGATAGATACATAGGGTTTAAGGGAATTATTGTCCACCTAGGACGGTGTTACTAAAGTACATTTAAGTATTGGTGTGAACATGGTGTAACGAAATTATTTAGGTTAAAACTCTGAATTGGTGTCCACTTAAGTTTTTTGCAACGCTCTTACTAACAAACAGTTAAACACTTGATGTAAACAAAGTGTAACCCAATTTTAAGTATTCCAACCAATAGAGTTATGCCAAGTGTCCTCTCATAGCTTCTACATTAGAAAAAGCCTGTTTTGGTCAATAAGAAACGAGGATTTCATTACCGTTAAACGTGAGAGTTTATTTATTCGAAGCCTTTAAGGAGGAAGTTTGTTCGAGACCCGTAAGAAAAACACTCTCAAAACTAACCACACAAAAAGCTAAAGTCGCATAGGATGAGGCCAGATACCCAGGACCAGCAGGGAGTCTCATTTGTGTACGTGTGATTGGTGACGGTAGAGTTTTTTCTTTCTTCCCTTTTTGTTCCATTTAACATTTTGGATCTAAGAATTAAACTATTTTGTGTGAAATTAGTAGGTTGCAGTACTCTTAAATTTTGAAACTAACCTAATTGTTCATTTTTATTTATTATATAAATGGCTAGGTTTGAGGGTTTATTCTGAATATTTTAAAAACCATACACCATGAGCATAGGGCAGTAATGTTTAGAACGAGTCGCTTAGAATTTGGGAGTCAGTTTGTTTGTACCACCAAATGCCCCCGCTTTTTAGGGAGCTTTGGAAGCTGACTCAATCTTTCAGTTTAACTAGTTTCAGGCTGTTGCGTCTAAGGGTTTGGTTCCGGCAAGTTTCAAACTCTATATCATCATTTAACCATATAAGAATCCAGAAAACAACAACTTATGATTATCATTTTGCATCCTTGTACAAACTTTAATAGAAACATAAAATCCTTATGATCTTCTATCTTTTCATAACCGGTATGTCTCTCTGTCTGGTTTCTTTTCCACGCCCTAAAGGGGATTCCAAGACGCTACTAATTAATAATATGTATACAAACCAAATTAACTTTCACAAAGCTCATTACTGATTGTGGTGTACAGATGTTTTCGGAGGCGACTGGTTGGTATTATTTCTTATTGCACGATGACTTTACATTCCCTTGTTTAGAAATCTAGAACCAGTCTATTTTAGTACCAGAGGAGGTGGAGGCCATGGCAAAGCCAGAAATCTTGTTATGGGAAATCAAAAGTCTTAGTAGGGGCCTAGGGGTTGCAATCAAGCATAAATGGACTTTGAAACCCCAGCTGAATAACAGCATTTTTTGGGTGGCCACTTATTTGGCAGAAAGAGACTGTTTCTATCTTTGCCACAACACTTAATTAAACGAAAACACTTCTAAGTTTTTTTTTTTCTTCTCTTAATTTCACCGTTAGTGTTTACAATCAAGTTATTTTTGATCACCCTCACATAGTCGACTGTGAATTATTTTTGATAAGCTAGAACGGTAAATGAAAACTCTTCTTACCTGAGATACAGCTCATGTTTAATACTCATGAATAAGCAAACCTACTTCCATCTTTTAACTCGTTTTTGTTCTCACCAAAATCTTCCACTTCCATTTCTGTTCATGGTTCTCCGCCATTGATGGGCTAACCACAGTACCTTATTCATCTTGATTGAGAGACTTTTTTTAATTAAAATATAACAATTTCCTAATGGATTAAAGGTGTTGCTGAATTTTGGAAAACTAGACACTTGTCATCTCTTTAGTGGTCATTTTAATAGTAATAGAAAGAGTTAGCAATGGTTATAACACAAAATTTACATTACAAAGTAAATATGGAGTGTAAAATGTAAATAGTTAGGATAAATATTGTAATGGAAACAATGTGTTAGCATATTTAATTTTCCTAATGGATTAGAAGAGTTAGATAAAATACTAACACATTATATAATGGCCTATCCATAACTATTTTTCTTAGTTAGGGAAATTAGCTTTTATTTTTCCCTAACACTTTCTTTCCATTACAAAAACTTGGATTTGGTGTAGTGTTATTTCTGTTTCTATCTTTATTTATACAGCTCATGTTTAATACTCATGAATAAGCAAACCTACTTCCATCTTTTAACTCGTTTTTGTTCTCACCAAAATCTTCCACTTCCATTTTGTTCAAAAATAAAAATCGATACAAGAAAACTACTTTAATTTATAATATAACTAAAATACAAGCCCCAATCAGAATGACTAATTGCTAATAAGATTTTGATCAGAAGTATTTCTAAACCTATCTAGTAATTTAATTGTGATCGCTAGCTAATTTTTTTTCTTTTGATCGGTAGTAATTTAATTGTGATCGCTAGCTAATATTCATTCCCAAAAATTACAAATCTATGACATGGAATGTCAAGGATTACGTGAACGACCTTTTGATATATTACTGAAACTACCGATCAAAAAAAAAGATATATTACTGAAACTAGGGTTCTAGGAATTAAATCCACGATGTCTTATATCGTTGTGAACTAAAACAAAAGAAGGAAAAGAGAAGTATAATGAAGAATCTAAACTTTAACGGTTGGTATTCATTAACAAAGAACTTAGACTACAACTAGATCGAAATTCTTTGCTAAGAAGATTCAAAGAAAAAAGAAAACCAATTATTCATTACACCAGAAGACCTAATGTTCTCAAACTCCTTCTCCATAAGCTACTAGCAATATAGGAAGTAAGTTGCCTTGTTAATCACAGCCTCCTCGGTATTAGATTTATCCGTAAAAACTCGTGTGTTTCTTTCCTGCCAGATGGACCACATAATGACTGAAGGAATAATGTTCCATATTGTGTTGAGGGCTGAAGAGGACTGATTAAGCTGCCAAGACTGCAGAGTAGTAGAAACAACAATTTTCGACGAAAGAGTTCCATACCTTCTTGGAAAATGAGCAGTGCAACAAAAGGTGAGGAGTAGATTCAGTTTCATTGCTGATAAGACAATTTGCAGGCACATCAATTCTCCTTCGCCTCAAAATATCTCTGGTGGGGGACCATATCTTGGATGAGTAAATGGTCCTTAGTCTGCCCTTCTTCTCAGGTATCTTTCTTCATTTAGATCAATAAACACACGATAAGTATTGGAATATATTCTCCACATACAAGATACCGAGGAACGAGGTAACCATGAAGACAGACGTACTGATGAAGAGAAGTTTAAGTGGCCGTGCAGTTCTCATAAAATATTGAAGACAATAAAGCCAGAGATTATTAAGATAATTATGCAATCAATTATCAAGATATTATTACCTAGTCAAAATAAATATTGAGATATTATATTATCTCCTAGGTTTAGTTAACTCTATAAATAAGAGTTCTCATGTAAATGTAAAACTATCCCAGAATGATCAAACATCTGGAGATCAATAATAATTCTCCCTTCGGGGATTTGTCCGTGAATGTAGGCGTTAGTGCCGAACCACGTTAAGATCTTGTGTTCTTACTTTCTTTGATCTAATCGATGATTTGTCTCGATACCCATAATTTATTATGGTAATAGAGCGGGGAGATCCGCTCGAATGCTTCCGCTATCTATTTTTCTTGTTATCATTTTCACTGATTTTGTTTGGATTAAACTTCGATAATTATCTATATTTTTCTAAGTAGATTATTATTTGTTTTAAGTTTTCCATCAGAGTTATCATCAAATAGCTCTTCTTAACTTTTTTTTTTTTTTTTGTGATATTTATCAACGACTATTTGCTCCATCAACAGTCGGCTTATATCATGAATTTTTGGTTTGTGGAAACATATCTTTCTGAGCAAAAGGTTATGCTTCACATCTTTGTCAACAACTATCTTTGCTACGGGGAGATCCGCTCAAATCGCTTCCGCTTTCGATCTTTTTGTGATCATTGATTTTTGCTCGTCAATACTAATAAGTTTTTCTCCATTGACGTTCATGGATGATTAAATATCTCTGTATGCTCATATCTCTCGATTCAAGTCTTGTTTATCAGTTTAACAAGTTTATCTCATTATTAGTTTGTTTTCACTTGACAAACTTTCTTAAAAAGGAGACCACCATACGTTCAAGTTGTTGTTTCGTTTGTCATGTTTCATTGTTGTATGCCAAATATATGTGTTTGTATTGACATAAATAGTCTATGGCAGCATCTATAAGGTCGAGTTTAATCTCATAAATCGACTTTTCATCAAATTGACTTTTCATCCATTGCATCTTTACTGATCATCAAAGATGTTTTGATATTAAAGTTCAAATTCTAAACCGGGGTTTTCTTAATGAAAACCAAATTTCCAGACACGGTATGTGTTCTTATTTTTTAATTCAAAAATTAAATATCTTCTTAGGATACCATATTCCTGTAAAAGATCCTATGGATACTAAATCCCGGATACTTTTTCATTTTTGAATATCCTGCAGATTGATTAGATATATTTTCTTCCATTTTGGGAAAAAATGTCGTCATTTGTTTTGAATACAACTATTTTCCACATTCTCGTGGTCTACTACCAAAAAATATCGGTAGTTCATAAATTGGCATCTGCATTTGACGCCTTTGGTTTGCTGCATTTTTGTGTTCATTAAAGGTGCAGTATTTTAACTCAAGTCAAGCAACAACTCGTTGTGTTGTTTTACCATTTTTGGTAATCTCTTTTTCTGAAAATATTTTCCATATTCCTGGAAACTATTCTCATGCTTTGCAGATTATCTTTGTTCCGCAATTATGGTCATATGAATCGACCTAAATATTTCGTTTCCAATTGCTGTTATTTTTGGTAATCAATCACTAACCAAATATATTCTCTATTAACGATCAAAATATGTTTTTTGTCTAAAAGATCATTTCTGATCTTATTTCCATAATTAGTTTGCATTCACAAAAAACTCGTTCTTATGACCATCTGTTTCGTAATATGGTCAATCTCTTTTCCCTTGTCGATCATACCACCGTAGTGGTAATAAAAATGAAAGTTGTGATTGTGTGACAACATTCACAATATCAAATCAACAGTTAGATAAAACTGTAGTGGTGATTACACCCACACTCGAGATATTTCTTTTAATAAAGATATGTAGTAAATCCACCTACAAATCAATAAATTACATGAACATAGATGGTGAAGGTCGAAGTGCTCATATACAGTCCACTACATCTTCATCATCCTCACAGGTTCCAATGGTACCTATTCAAGTGGGAACATTGAAAGTCCGTCCATCTTACAACTCGGTGTAAATCTCAGCCGACTCATTGATTTTCAACATCTCAGCCACTAGAAGGACTTCATTTCTCTTGGTCATACCACAACGTTTTTGAAGATCAATTTCCAGGAAGTTCAAGTCTCGCGGTGAATACAACACTTTTGTTCTACAATCGTTCAAGTTACTATATGGATTCAAGTTTTTCAACAATTTTTCAAGTTACACCAACACGGTATGTTCAAGCTTTGAAGTTCAGCCAATGATGTTAATTGGTCAAGTTGCACACTACGTTTATCTCCATGTCCAACTTGAGGGGGAGTATTGGAATATATTCTCCACATACAAGATACCGAGGATCGAGGTAACCATGAAGACAGGCGTACTGATGAAGAGAAGTTTAAGTGGCCGTGCAGTTCTCATAAAATATTGAAGACAATAAAGCCAGAGATTATTAAGATAATTATGCAATCAATTATCAAGATATTATTACCTAGTCAAAATAAATATTGAGATATTATATTATCTCCTAGGTTTAGTTAACTCTGTAAATAAGAGTTCTCATGTAAATGTAAAACTATCCCAGAATGATCAAACATCTGGAGATCAATAATAATTCTCCCTTCGGGGATTTGTCCGTGGATGTAGGCGTTAGTGCCGAACCACGTTAAGATCTTGTGTTCTTACTTTCTTTGATCTAATCGATGATTTGTCTCGATACCCATAATTTATTAATAAGGCTTAATTTGTGTGGTTGCATATAATAATTAGGTACTATTCCATCACAACACAATGTGTTTCCCAAAATAAACTCACGACACGCATGCGCGATGCGCCTGCCGGTACGTCTGTT
This sequence comes from Papaver bracteatum, assembly GCA_023529315.1. NCBI lineage: Eukaryota > Viridiplantae > Streptophyta > Magnoliopsida > Ranunculales > Papaveraceae > Papaver > Papaver bracteatum. The sequence continues at coordinate 273,140 of JAJJWX010002496.1, forward strand.
TCATAATTTTAACGGTCAAAGTCAACACTCGGTCAACGATCAACGCCAAGTGGTTAAAACTCATTTCATTTAACGTGTAAAAGTAATCACAACTAAACTTGAATTTTTCATTTAATAATTTTTCAATCATCAATGTCCTTTTATGTCAAGCATGTTTATCCGTACCCTCTGTTTTTCTAAGACAAAAATACTTCTTTACATACGATATTTTTTGTTTATGTTCCCTTCTTTTTAGCAATGGTGCCTTTAGTCACTAATACTTTTGTGTTTCTATTTGACACTCCTCTCGAGAGAGCAATGGTGTCTTTGATCTTTTTAATCTAGCAAAGACGCATGCGCAATGCGAGTGCCGTTCCATTTCATCACCTATAAAACATATTGTGTATTGATTTTCTTTTTTAAGCTATATGTACATGATTTAAATGCTCTGCAATTCTGGAGCTTATGCAGGGACTTGTTGTGTTACTTCAACTTGTTCTTGCGTCTTGATTTATGTTATCAACATATCTTATTCTATGAATACGATCAGCATTTCTCCGCCTTTCTAGATGTGCTTCCTGTTATGTTTCTGTATTGATGTAGCCAAAGTCGATGTCGCTGTAGTTGAATATTTGTTTGATGTACGTACACGATGACTATGACATTGCTAGTCTTCAGCTTTTATGCTGCACTGAGTTCTCAAGGGCGTGCTAAGTCAATTGTTCTAGGATTTCAGGAGAGATCAGGGAGCTTACCCTCCGTCAAGAGGTCTGCACTGGTATCAACTAATAAAAACATACGAATAATCATTTTGGCTGATGAGATTTACTGACTTCAGATCGTAACAAAATAACCAAAACGTTACCTAGCGAAGTGCAAAAATCCATCCAAACATACAAATTGAAAGAGTATATGCTGGGTGCAATGAGGAGTCAGTTAGGTAAGCGTTTAGGTGACGATCAGTTTTTTTATATATTTTATTCATGTATGACGAAAAAGCAAAAATCACGTGCCTTCTTAATGTAATCATCAAGACATATAGCTCCACTTTTTATTGATCAACACACATAACTCCATGATCCAGTAATATTAAGAACACAAATCATATATACATGATCCACTAACGACCCACCAATATAACACCAATATCCTCTTATGAGGTTCATATATATATCCTCAAATTGAGTAAATTTAAGGGAAAACGGGGAAAATGACCAATATGAGGTGCAATGTTAGAAATCTGCCCCAACATTTAAAAATTTGGAAAAATGCTCCATTCCTTCAAAAACTCAGTTAAGTCACATGTGTGAGCACGCACACGCGAAAAAAAACTCTTCAAAATTCGGGATTCAGGGTTCAAAATTCAAGATTCGGGGTTTAGTGTTCAGGGTTTAAGGTTCAGGTGGTGGTAGCGGCTGTTTTGGTGGTGTTTCTGGTGGTGACGGTGGTCTCACACATGTGACTTAACTGGATTGGGTGTCAATATTAACGGAATGGGGCATTTTTCCAACTATTTTTTACGTTGGGTCAGATTTCCAACATTGCACCCCATATTAGGGCATTTTTCCAATTCTCCCTAAATTTAATGAACGTATTTGAAAAGGCACTCAGTGTGTACTTAAAGTGTGGTAATAAGATTAATACTGCCACTTTGTTAGTTTCAACATTTTGTTTCTCACTGCACTGCTATAGGATTCAAAAATCTGAATGGGAATATGCTATCCAAACTCTGTAATATATCCAAGTTAGAGTATTTCCAAATCTCATACAATAACTTATCTGGTTCAATTTCTGCCCAGCTTTTTAAGATCTCCTCAATCTATTATTTTGCCTTGGCCAATAGTCGACGTGCTGGCTGAGTAGTCTAGGACTTCGAGGAAGATCAGGGTTCTTACCCTCCATAGATAGGTCTGCAATAAAAATACAAACTTAACAAAGAAGACATTTTGCAATAACTTACGCAACATCATCTGCAATAACTAACGCTACAGGTAATAGGTGTTGGAATTTTTTCAATTGCGCTACGAAGAATTTTTTGATACGTAACTGTTTGGACCGTTAGAAAACGTTTCCAGAAAATTCTAAATCCAACAGACACCATTAATGTCTATTGATGAAGGGACCTGACGTTTCGTGAAGAGAAACTTGTATGTTTCCAACAGACGTGAAAAACCCTATAAGTAGCATCTCCCAGAGTCGTTTTCATATCAATCGAAAATCACTTCTGTTTTTCTTTCTTAATCAAAGCATCATCAGAATCTGTTTTACATGTGTTCTTGATTGGGTCAAGGGGTGCAAACCTTGAATCCAATTTCCGGTTGTAGGGCTTTCATTGTATCCTGAAGGAAGTATTTCACATACCTGTTGCAATCGCCAATTAGTTGGGAGGGTAGAAATATTTGTCTAAAAGAAATTATCCAGATCATTGAAAGTTTTAGAGTATAACCACAATCTATTTCTGTTTTCATCTCCATTGCAGCCCAGTATTTTCCAACAGTTTTAGACAAATATTTCTGGCAATGGAGGGTGAATCTTCAACTTCGAATGCTACTGCACAATCCATGCAAGTGATGAACCAAACCCTGACTCGACTGGAACGTTTTGATGGTGAAAATTTACTCGTTGGCAAGAGACTGTGAAGTTTTTCCTTATGACAATCAAGTTGTGGTACATACTTGAAGATGGATTGGAGGCGGTTCCTGCACCGTCAGACAAAGATACTCCTGAATTGATTGCCAAACGGAAGAAGCGTCAGGAAGATGATTTCATGTGTCGTGGTCATATTTTGAGTTCCCTGGAGACTCTTGTTTACAATGCACATCGGAGTATTGCGACTGCAAAGGAATTATGGACTGCGCTTGACAACAAATATAAGATTTCTGAAGCAAGCAACAAGAAATTCCTGACTTGCAACTTCATGTATTTTAAGATGGTTGACGGTAAGTCAATCATTGCCAAGGTCAGTGAACTTTTACTCATTGTTAATCATCTTAAGGATGCTGGATATGAACTTCCTCCTGGGTTTATTGTTGGTGTTATTATTTCTCGTCTTCCCCCTTCCTGGAATGGTTATAAGAATAAACTTAAGCATGCTGAGACTGACTATGATTTAGAGGCCTTACAGCGTCATCTTCACATAGAAGAGGACTCTCATAAACGAGAACTTAAGGATAGTCCACAGTCTGAAAACCATTCTAAGGTAAATAGCGTAGAGACACCAAATTATTTGAAACCTAAGAATAATACCCAGTTTAAGAAGAAGAATCATCCCAACAAGAAGAGTAAGAAGAAGGGCAATTGCTACTTCTGTGACAAACCCGGCCATTTTTCTCGTGAATGTCGTCTCAAAATGAAACAACAGCAGAACCAGAAAAAGGAGGCAAATATGGTCGATGACAATCTTGTGATTGTAGTGCAAGCCGCCAATGCTGTTGCTGAAACTGGGAGTGGATGGTGGTACGACAATGGTGCAACCGTACATATCTGTAAGGATAGAAATCTTTACAAGACTTATGAACCGGTTAGTGGAGAAGGAAATGAAGTTGTCTCCGCAAACGGCCAACACAACAAAGTCATTGGGAAAGGCATTGTTGAACTCTCGTTTACTTCTGGAAAGACCGTTAATCTTACTAATGTATTACATGTCCCTGACATGATAAAGAACCTTGTTTCCGGCGACCTTGTTATGAAGGTTGGATTCCAGACGACCTATGAGTCTAATAAGTTTGTATTGTCCAAAAATGGTGTGTTTATTGGACAAGGATATGCTTGTAATGGGATGATTAAGCTTAATATAATAAATAATGGTTCTGCTTATATTGTTGACTCTGTTAATCTATGGCATGGTAGATTTGGTCATGTAAATTATGGTTCCCTGAGAAACATGAATCGATTAGGTTTGATTTCTGATTGCAATTTTGATCATGCTTCTAAATGTGAAATATGTGTGCAAGCAAAGATAACTAGAATTTCCCATAAGTCTGTAGTACGAAATTCTTCCTTACTTGAATTAGTGCATAGTGATGTGGGTGATTTGCATGGTTCTGCCACTCGTGGTGGAAATAAGTATTACGTCACTTTTATAGAGGATAGTACTAGATATGCTTACACATATTTGATGAAATCTAAGGATGATGTTTTTGACATGTTCAAAATATATAAAGAAGAAGTAGAGACACAATTAGGACTGAAAATTAAGATTTTACGTTCTGATCGTGGTGGTGAGTATTTTCCTAATGAATTTAAATTCTTTTGTCAAGAGCATGGTTTAATTCATCAATTTACTGCACCTTATACACCTCAACAAAATGGTATGGCTGAAAGAAAAAATAGAACTTTGATTGATATGGTTAATTGCATGCTTATAAGTTCTAGTTTGCCTAATTCTTTGTGGGGTGAAGCTATGTTGTCTGCATGTTATATTTTGAATAGGGTTCCTTTGAAAAAGAAGAATGTTTCTCCTTATGAATTGTGGTTTAAAAGAAAACCAAACTTGAAGAGACTTAAAATCTGGGGTTGTTTGGCATATGTTCGAAAGCCTGATCCTAAAAGACCAAAATTGGGAAACAGGGCTTATAAATGTGCTTTTGTGGGATACTCTCTTAATAGTATCACCTACAGATTTTTAATGAAATGGGACTAAGGTCTGTGAAGGAAGGTTGATCTCCCATAGCAGAAACCCAACCTATGTTTTGAAAAGGATAAACAAGGTTCAATGTGGTACCAACAAGTTATGGCTGTAGATTATGGAGCACTAACATAAAACTTCCCATTTCAAGTTAGTCTTGGTTTTTTGCAAGAAAATAGGATGGATGTAAATCCTTAATGAGTCTGTGATTAGTAAAAGGTGTCTCGCAGAAACACCTTCGAGACTTACCTATATGAGTATGGAAATGTGGGTCGTTTCCTAAGAGAAGAAGAACGTTCTCTAAAGAAGACTCATGAATAAGGATATAAGCACAAGGCCTTTATAGTGCTTGGCTACAGAACACATGATTTATGGAATCAATATGTGTGGAGACTCCGGTATTATCATAAGGGATACTTGGTTCAAGACTAGTTTCACCATAGAATCTCGATAAGGCTTTGAGTTTCTTACACTAAGTGAAGGTTCAAACCCAGAAGGTACCTATCATTTATGTATTGGTTTCAACGATGATGCTTAGTCTCAATCGTGCTAGAACTACGTTGGCTTGATCCCACTCGGGTACGTAGGAAGTCACTTCGGTGATGCAGTCGCTCATATTTTAAAAGTTTTTTAACTTTGTTTTATGGTTTTTGAAAATAGGGGGAGAATGTTGGAATATTTTCAATTGCGCTACGAAGGGGGCAACGCCCCCGGAAGAATTTTTTGATACGTAACTGTTCGGACCGTTAGAAAACGTTTCCAGAAAATTCTAAATCCAACAGACACCATTAATGTCTGTTGATGAAGGGACCTGACGTTTTGTGAAGAGAAACTTGTCTGTTTCCAACAGACGTGAAAAACCCTATAAGTAGCATCTCCCAGAGTCGTTTTCATATCAATCGAAAATCTCTTCTGTTTTTCTTTCTTAATCAAAGCATCATCAGAATCTGTTTTACATGTGTTCTTGATTGGGTCAAGGGGTGCAAACCTTGAATCCAATTTCCGGTTGTAGGGCTTTCATTGTATCCTGAAGGCAGTATTTCACATACCTGTTGCAATCGCCAATTCGTTGGGAGGGTAGAAATATTTGTCTAAAAGAAATTATCCAGAGCCTTGAAAGTTTTAGAGTACAACCACAATATGTTTCTGTTTTCATCTCCATTGCAGCCCAGTATTTTCCAACAATAGCAACATATTTTTTCTAGCCCAGAGGCCAGAGCTCAAGGTGTTTCTTCTATGATATGTAGATTCCACATGCAGCTCCATATAATGTGTTGCGATCTTCTAGTCGAGCATTTTGTGACCTTGTTACAGAAAGATACAACTAGTACTGAAAGACTTATAACTTCTCTAGATGTTTGTGAAACCTCATATGGAGAGGCTGGGAAAAGTTATTCTGTAAATCAGTTAAAATAACCAGGGCGTGTAGCTCTCTTTAGTAATTAGCATAGCACGGAGAGTTTGTTGCACCATTAGGTTGGGCAACTTGACGGCACCTGTACTACTTTGTGTATATAAGAGCTTACCATAACTTAGTGCAAGCCATCTATTCAAGCCAACCTCACTTTACTGTACAAATTAAACATTGAAAGAAAACTCTAAAACCCTCTCTGAATGATATAACTTTGGACCACTTGGACTCTTCTGGTCAAACATTAAACCCTCTATGTTATTGCCAGACACAAACATAATAGACTTTTTACTTATTCCAGTCCTTCAAACTAATACCAAAGTTTCTACCAAAATTTCTAGATGAATGAAACTGGTAGATAGTTTTAGTCATTGATTTTAGTGACAATGGAAAAAGAAACCCATAGAATATTTTCAGTCACTCAAGTTTCTTTATCCAACACAAATGTAACCCTCACTATAACACAGGTTGATGGTATTTTGTTATAACAATCCTAACCGGTGAAGACAAAAAATCAGTACTATTGAATCAGGGTCCTCCATTTTAATACACAAATAAAGTGTCATGTAAAAAAGTAATCATCCATTCAGTTAAGGCTCACACCTATCCAGTAAAAATTCAACTGTGTTCTGTTTCCTGCCCAAGTGTGAGATAGTGTGCTAATAAGGCGTGTATCTGAACATTGGGTCTTAGAGAAGCAGAGATTAACAATCTGCAATAAAAAAAAAATATATCTTAACACCTCAAGGTAACTGATTATCATATCCCCAATTGAGTAGTCACATAGGAAATGTTCTATACACTGAGAATAATTTGTCAGGTAACTTCAAAAAAAGGATGATGCCAGATTTAAGGAAAAGTATCAACAGTTTGGAAGAGAAAATCTTCTTTTAAATTTTGTTGAGGCTATGAAGGGGCCACGAACTATAGAACTCGGGGAAAAATTGGATGAAATATGTCTTAAGATTCTTGGTTGATATTTTTACAAACAGTTGAAGCTCACAAACTGTTTATGAAAAAGCAATACAATCTATTAAAGTCTCTAATGAAAGCTTCAAACTTAAATGATTAGGAATCAAATTTGAACTGATAGTATATTAAGGAAGAGAAATTGAAACCAATTTACTAAATTGAACTGATAGTATGTTAAAGGAAGAGAAATTGAAACCAAATCACTAACCAATTTAGCAGAAGATTATGAGTATCTTGAATCCCTTTGAAGTAAAGAGAAAAGCCTGGGAAACCATAACTAAAATGGAAAACCCTAACACCAAATTGAGATTTCCAACTTTTCAGTAATCGAAGAAGTAAGGAATTTTGACGATGAGCAGTTCGAATGCCCCCCTAAGATGTCGAATTCGAAGTGGGAAGAAGTTTTTGCTGGAGAGACCGAAGGAGTATATAGAATCTGAGAACTATTTAGTGAAAAATTCAAGGTGAAAAAAAACGGTGGTCAGTGCGATTCGAACCACGCACCTTTGAATCGGCGTATTACAGATTCACCCTCGTCGCTCATTCGTTATTACAATCCTTATTTGTTTGTTGAATTTTAAGGTCCTTAGTTTAGATGCTTCACTAAACAATTACCTATTTTCTTTATATTAGTATATAAGATAAATTTATCTGTATGTGGTAACCTCTGCTAGTTTGGTACCAAAAAAATTTTAAAGCAAAGGAAACGAGAATACAATCCCCATTCGCACAAATTTCATTATTTTGCGGTGAATTTTCATTTTTTACATAAGCTGGGTCGAAGAGAAAACATTTATTGATTATAGTAAATCAAATAAAATAAAATAAAAGGAGGGTGAGCAAGCACCTGACCTATGGTCAATGTTGACTGGCAGTAAATTTTTTGCAATTACAAAAAAATTCATAACGGCTTTAAGTTGTTTCAACTTGCCACGTAGTAACGGCTCCGGTCTGTTACTAACTTGCCACGTAGTAACGGCTCGAAGATGTTACGACTGCACTGTTACAAAAAACATCGTAATGGCTCTCAGTTGTTACCACATATCTATTCGTAACGGCTCTCAGCTATTACTGACACCATTACAACCCAAAATTCGTAACGGCTCATTTCTGTTTTTAATCCGAAAATTTGGTGTGGTGGTGGTTGTGTCAAATTGACAACTAAATGAGCCATGGTAATAAAATCTCGAAACCAAGCCTACAACATGACGATTTATGGGTACATCATATTTGTCGTTACGTGTTTGGTATTGCTGTTTAGGAGGAACACATGATCCTCCCGACGGTTGTGCATTTCGAAAATGCGACGTACTTACAACGATAATATCTTCCAAATTTTTGACTTTTAATTTTAGATTTATTAGTGCGAAAACATGTACAGGCCAAACCCCTTTTTAGTATCACAATGGTAATCTATAAATTTTTATTTTCAAAATGAGACTAATCAAAACCTGGCGACTTTCTTTTTTGACCTTTCTCTCCCCCCTATTTTTGCTATGCAACTCTTATCTTAAATAAAAAGAAGCAGTTATCTTCTTCAATTACTAGTTATTTGACGGTTACGATTTTTTCCTGGTTTTGATCGTCAGAATGTTGATTTTTTTTCCAACATATCTTATGTTTAATCTCGCTTTTGTAGGTTAAAATCATCAAAAGTTTGTGTTTTTTCACTAAGGTTCGGCGAGTTTGGATGGATTGACTATTTTGATTTGGAAGTGTTGATTAAGGCGAACCTACCTAATTTGACTCATTTTGAATTGTCCAAATAAGCCGAACCCTACTTGTCATGCGGAAGAAAAAATGTTTAGGGTTTTAGGGTTGGAAACATATTTAGAAATTTAAAGCGCCGAACTTTGTTGGAAAAACATTGTTCGGCTATTTGAATAAGTAGAATATAAGCCGAACCTGATCATGTATATTCCTGGGTCAATAAGTTTGTATTGGTTCGGCACATACTGTGAATATCGTAATATGATTATCGAATACACTGAACCCCTATGCATCTCTATCTGTGACTAGGTTCGGCTTGAAATTTCATTAAATTTCAAGCCGAAATCTTCATATACACTTACATGAAACTTTTGTGAAGAACAGTTCGGCTAAAAACACAACTTAATTGTGAGCCGAATCTTATAAATACACTAGGTTAATGAGATATTATGATTATCATACAAGCCGAACCTAACCATTAATTTTTCTTTAGAGCATCTAAAAATGTTCGGCACATATTATGATTATCGTACAAGCCGAACCTAACCATTAAGAGTAAGGACATATTAGTAATTTAAATTGTTTGAGGATATATAAGTAATTATACTACCCCTTATTTTTCCACCCTGGGTGGAAAAAAAAATTTGTATGCCCAAAATGTATCTTGTATGCCCAAAAACTGCCTTCATTTAAATCTAGTCGAGTTCAGGAGCACTATGGATATACACATTTTCAAAGTGTTTTTCCCTCCCTTAAAATTTTAATTCCCTCCTCATCACAAGTCACAACCCTTCCCTCCTATTAACAAGACTCAAAAATTAACGGGTGGAGTTGAATAGTGAATCATTGATGCACCACTCACGAGTTATGACCGGTTGACCACTCCCCACACTGATTTGGTGTTTATAACTTTTATTTTTCTTCTGTAAAGAAGAAATATCCTTTTTACTCTTTTCATTTATTTTATATATATATATTTTTTTTTTGAAAAGATATGATTTGATATTGATATTGTGTTTAATTTTTTTGTTTATATATAATCTTATTAAAATCATACAAAGCTTTTAGTTGGCATCCTAGTTACAAGCTGGGCACCAACTCCTCTCTGAAAAGGATTTATTTTATATTTTGTAAAAGGTCTACAAAATATTATTGGGAAGCCTAATCACAAGCTAGGCTCGTACACCTTTCTAAATTACAATCCCCAACCTATGTAAAAAAAAAAAAAAAGTTGTTTCTCCTTACATTAACATTATATCTAGATAAATAATTTTACATCAGCTTCAAAAAGTTAAGTCTATGGAACTTTTTGATTAGAACTTTTTTATTTTACAGAAATGATAAATGTCCCGAACAATTTCTCTCGAATCTTCTCTCATGACACACGGAATAGTGGATCCTAAAGCCCACCCCCTATAATTCCTCGGTGGGCCCCCAGAGTTGTTATAAGTTAACATATGTACGAAGATGTCCACATGCTGTAGGGCCCATTTCATACTACACGCTAGGTGTGAGCAAAAAGTCCGGAACTGCGGATTTCACCCGTATCCGTCCGCAAAATTACGGGTGAAACCCAATCCGCAAGATTTATGGACCGGACACGGGTGGGATTCTCAAATCCGCACTTTTAGCGGTTTGGTTGCGGTTTGACTTTGAAATCCTCGGATTCATCCGCACCGTAGGGTAGTAAGAGAAATTAATAGAACATATTTGTGAAAATGGTAACTTGTTTGGATAATTCAGGTTTCCATTTACATTCGAACATGAATGAATGAGCACAGTGGGTAATCCATTTACCTACGGTTAGTAGAGACGTTCGGTGAGCAGTATAGTGAGCAGTAAGTAAAGTTAAAACAGAATCTTAGTTTAGTTCGTGACATCTTTTTCAGAGAATTACGTGAAAGTTAAAACAGAATCTTAGTTTAGTTCAGAGAATCTTAGTATAGTGAGCAGTATTGGTTTCATTTTAAATATCCTTTGTATGACGTGGTTCAATTTATGTGAACAGAACCTGCTTACATTTGTGGAGCGAAATGTGAAGAAATCTATTGAAAATTGTCGCTACTTTTCAGTTATCAGAAGCTTGAGTTGCAATGAGAATTATACACAGTTAATACTCTACCAACTTTTCAGTTTTATAAGATCATCCTCAAGATTATACTCTGGTTTTAAATTTTTGAGACTTTGTTGAAACTCACTAAACGTAATTCAGGAGCCACTTGATGGTACTGATTATTCACTCAAATCATACACTTTCTCTAACTAATCAATATACACAGTACGATCAGTATCCTGTGGTTGCTTGTATAGCCGAAAGATTTTGAAAGCATTACACAAATTAGAATATTTTTTTTTTTGAACTAAACCCGCGGTTAATCCGCATCCGGCCCGTATTATCCGCTGATCCGCGGATGCCTAATCCGCGGGTGATTGGGACGGACATGGTTGAACTTTCCAAATCCGCATCTTTGACGGATTGGACACGGGTGACCCCTAATCCGCATCCGTCCGTCCGTTGCACACCCCTACTACACGCACATAAGTCATGACACATGAGACTAATCGTGTCATGTATTACTTGCAACTTACAAGCACATATTTTCGTTTTCATCAAGGTTAAATCTGAAACAAAATGAAATCACTAACATGTAAATAAGTTTCAAAAAAGGGGAAGGAAAAGCTTGGAATGAGATTCCAGCTATGATGTTTTATAAAGAGAAATATGTTTTTCTCTATCATCTTACTATAATAAAGAAAATGGGTCTTTTTGGTGGTTATGTGCACTTGATAAGTCCAAAACACTCCTACTTATTTCATTTATCTCTCTCCTGTCCGTATAATCTCAATGAAACTCTAACCTAACAACAACGAAACTCTCTTCCTTATACAACATACCACCAGCGCCATCATCATCGTAGCCAACACCACGTAGCGGCTAACTGGAACAAGGTAGAATCCAATTTAATTTCGATTGTTACATTACTCTGTGTTTCGATTTCGATTAGTACAGTACAAATTGGATACCAATTTAATTAGTAGAGGATTTATTCAGCTGATGTTAGTTAAACTTATTTTCTTGAACTCTATCTGTTTGTAAAAATGCTTTAGAGGAAAACTATGTTCAATTTATAATCTTGATCTGGGTTCTGGATTTAGAAAACTAGGATTCAATAAGTTGATTAGTTACTCATAAAATAAAAAAAGAATTGCAATTGCAATTGCAAAAACAAATTCCCTGTCAAGTGCACCTGACAGCGAATTTTGGTGGTTCACATGACCACCAAAATTAAAAAAAGAACTGATTGCCTTAGCAAATTCCCTATCAGTAGCCTTGCAACTTTTGTATCCAGTTTTACTTACGCGAACGGTGTTGTGTGCCCCCACAGGATACAGTTTGTATTGCACAAAAGAAAGTAAGCATATAACTACAGCTGATCGAAAAGATTAAAAAAAATCAAAATAGAGAGTTAAGCATTATAGATCTTTAGTTACCAATTACGTATCCAAGCTAAGTGTATAACTACAGCTGATCGAAAAGATTAAAAAAATCAAAATAGAGAGTTAAGCATTATATAGAGTTGAGCATTATAGATCTGTGAGTACACCATTTATTGTATGAACCAACAAAATTGAACAATATGCAGCAATGTAGGGTAATAACGTATCCAAGCTAAGTGTCCACTGCTAATACCGGTCTACCTAGCTGATATGATTTAAATTGTCCCTAATTGACCAGAAATGAAATAAAACAAAAATAGCTGACCCTTAAGCCTTTGCCATACTGATACTAATGATTTTATCGTTTCATTTCTAGGGGATTAAACTAATTTGAAAATGTTTCATTGCAGTATTTGATCAAGACTAGAGAGTAGAGAACAATGAGGAGGTTTGATATTGACCAGGATGAGGTTTGAGATTCACCGTAATATATCTTCTTTAGTTTGGGAAAAATCTGTATAGCAAAAGTTATTTGTTGGAAAAACTGTTAGAAAAAACAATGTTTTGTTTTAATCAAAAAATGCATGGACCATGTTTTGATCCCAAGACCTATTGCTCCCTAGATGTTTTTTCATGTGAATGAATAAAACATTAGTCCCATATAGACTAAAACACTAAGAGTTTTAGACTTAAATAGCATTGGTTTAGCCTTAAGGGTATGGCCCTTTCTTTTTACTGAAAATTTCCACTCGTTTCTCCCACACATGTAAAGAATTTTATTCTTTGCCTTCTCGGTTTTGGATATCCGACAGCCTCGAGAAGCATCTTTTTCCACGCGTTTGTCACACATGTGTTCTTGACACATGTGGACATCTTTGTTTTCCTCGAGAAGAATCTCGAAAATTTTGAACGCATTTGCACTGTTCTTTTAACGCGATTTTTTACCTTACCTTTTGTAACGTTCGAGACGCGTGTTTCACGGATCTTGTCGTGCATTGGATTCGAATTGTTTTCGAACGTTTCAAATATTCTTTTCTTGTGCTATAAATACGAGATGAATTTTTCGTTCTGAACTTGCATCAGAACAAACATTTTTTTGTTCTCTTTCTTCTTCTTCTCTATTGCTTTCAGAAATAATTAAGTTCTTATTTTACGTTTGTTTTATATCACAGAAAAGTTGAGTTCTTCACTAAAACAAGTTGTAGTTTACGAAACATAATTTTGTAACACTATTTCTTTGTTTACAGAAACAATCTTAGTTTCGAGAAACATAAATTAGTTTTACATTTCTCGAAACTGTTTGAGTTTCGACTTGTATTTTTGTTTTTCATTTTCATTTGCCAAGTTCTAAGGGTTCTCTCTGTGTATGCTACACATAGAGGAGAACTAACGATAGTTGTATCCCTGGAGGTAATTTGTTAATTGCTATAGCATCTCAGAGGAGTAGCAGGCAATATTACCTTTAGCTCGGCGTATCTCATACGTGCCTCTACTTGCTTTATTGAGTTATTTGTTACTACTATCAGTGTAATCTAAGTATTATTTCCCATTTGCATTCGATTATTGTAATTAATTCCAACAATCTAAAGGTAATACTTGCCTTATTGTAATATTGTAAGTTTGTGATATTGTAATTGTTGTAAGAACATGGGAAAAAATACCGTAGAAAAACCACCAAAGTTCAGTGGTAAGGACTTTAAAAGATGGCAGTCTAAAATGCTATTCTTCCTAAACGACCAAAGGTTAGATGGATATGCTTTAGAAAAACCATCGAGAAAACTTCATCGCCGTGGTAATGAAGATAAATTGGACAAGTGGAATAGGAAGAATTATTTGTGCAAGAATCATATTCTTAACTGTCTTGATGACTCCTTGTATGACTTCTATAATGCAAAAGAAGATTTTAATGCTTTTGATTTATGGGAAGCTCTAGAAGAAAAATATCATCTTGAAAGCTGCTGGAAGTAAGAAGTTCTTGATGGCTAAGTTCTTAGAATACAACATGGACGAAAAGCTTTGTGGTAGAACAGTTCGTCGAACTTCAACTCCTCATCAATGAGATTCTTCTTCAAGGCATGACTTTTGATGAAGCTCTACAAGTATAAATTTGTGATTGAAAAGCTTCCACCCTCATGGAGCGAATACAAGAGGAGGCTGCGACACAAGACTCGTGAAATCACCATGGTGGAGCTTGGAAAAAAGATCCAGGTTGAGGAGCTTATAAAAAGCAAGGACAAGAGCATGATCTTTGAGCAAAAACATGTCCAACAAAGCTCATGTTTTGGACGATAAAGCTGCTTCAAAGAAAACTCCTGGAGAATCCAGCAAAATGGGTAATAGACGTAACAGACGTCGAAAACCCAGAGGTAACAATTTTAAGCCTAGAGGTGGTGTCACTAAGCACACCATCAAAGGACCCCCTTCGTAGCGCGGTTGAAAATATTCCAACAATGTAGACGTGATAACCTTTGCGTGGATGAGCATGCACTTGTAAATCATCATATCTGCTATTAAATATAGAGATGCACTTAAATGTATGTGAAATTTAACGCCCTAGAGGTGCATGTAGGCGTGATAACCTTTGTAGGTCTCAAGTAACATATGTTGATCTCATGCAATATTCTGAAAGCAAATCGGGTTTAGATATATACCAGTTATATATGCGAAAGAGTACACTACTAATTGTGATCCATGACAAATTGTTTTCAGGGAATATGCATGGAAGTGGAATATGTCGGGTACACTTGTTTTTCTCGTGTTTGCTGGTCCAGACAATTTAAACGCATCTCAATAAAACTTGAGCTTTGAAGAGAAAAAACAAGAAGTACAGACATAACGTCCCAAAATAAGTGTGAATGTACTGACAGATTACTAAATTCAGACAAACTAAAGAAGATGAACATGCGAGTTATGTCTCTTACTTTTCTCATGTTTGGTCATAGATTTAGGGAAGAACTCGCAGGTACTGGTGATGGACCAGATGGTGTACAATTCTTTTGGGAGGTGACCTTTCACTGTTTGGTCTTCTTCACTATGGTCAGTCATTTGAAGAGTGAGTTTCTATTATTTGGACGGTTGAATGCCAAAAGATCCTTAACACATGATGAAAACTTGGTTTTATCTTTGTAGGCACTACATATATCCTGTGGTGAACAAAGACTGCTGGACTGAAGTTTCTGGCTACCCTTTTAACCGGTGGTTCATTTGATAAAAGTGCCTACAAACTATGTCATATGGAAAACACAGTTCAAGCCATTATTGAAAGGCTACAGACTAGAGGGTTATGTAGATAGGACTTATCAAAAACCATCACCAACAACCCCTGGCACACAACAAGAAGCACCAGCAGTTACAAATCCTGCATACACCAAGTTTGAAGAAAAAGATCAAATACTCTTAGGATGGATGCTCTCATCCCTCACAGAAGGAGTCTTAAGTCGTGTTTCAGGACTAAAAACTTCAAAAGAAGTATGGGACGCTTTGGAAAAGAGATATGCTCCTAAAAATAGAGCACATCTGATGAATCTCAAAAGACAACTTCACAATCTCAAAAAAGGTAACAGTTCTATGTATGAATATTTCTCAAAGTCTAAACAAATTTTTGATGCTCTTTCAGCATATGGAAGTCCTTTGGATGAAAAATATATGCAGCAGTCCATTCTCAATGGACTAGATCAGGCATATGATGCCATTGTGACATCTCTCATCACTGTCGACAAGATTGACATGGATTCCTTCTATGCACATCTGATCTCGTTTGATTTAAGATTGGAACAACAACTAGCTACTCTTCAAAAACCATAAGCAAACATTGCCTCTTCATCTGCTGCACGGCCATATCAGAGGAAAGAGTCAGAAAGGTTTCAACCAAATCGATATCCAAATCATCAAGGTTTTCGCAATCAAAATCAATATAATCGTCAGCCTAGGAGGGATCAAGGTCAAGGGCCATGTCGAATCTGCAATCGTAAAAATCACAATGCAAGTTTCTGCTGGTTTCGTAAAGATAACAATGCACCACAGAGAAAAGAACCAGCTGCATACCTTGCTTTACCTGGTGGTTTTACTGACAACAATTGGGTAACTGACATGGGTGAAACTCACCACTTAACTGCCAACCTCAACAACCTCAATATCAGTCATGAATACGATGGTACTGAAAAGGTTCGAGTTGGTAATGGTAATGCACTTCACATTGAGAACATTGGTAATACATCTTTCACTCATAACAACAGAGCTTTTTATCTTAATAATGTTCTTCATGTTCCGAAACTCCAAGAAAATCTCCTCTCAGTTTCAAAGTTTTGCAAAGATAATAATGTATTCTTTGAATTTCACTCCAACTTCTTTCTTGTAAAGGATCTCAAGCCAAAGACAACACTGTTGCAAGGAAGGAGTAAAGATGGGCTATACATTTTTGATGGTGTTCGAGAGATTAAGTCTAGCTACCCAACTGTGTTCATGTCAGACACCATTCCAATGTGGCATCAGCGTTTGGGACACCCAATGCTCCGTACTGTCGTCAAAGTTATCAAATAATTTTACCTTATAGTTAAGAATAAACAGTTTGAGTTCTGTCACTCTTGTCACATAAGCAAGAGTCATAAACTCCATTTTCCTATTAGCACAACTATTATTGATAAACCTCTAAGTTTGATTGTTTCTGATGTATGGGTGTCTCCTTATTTATCCAGAAATGGCCATCGTTATTACCTTTTTCTTATGGATGTCTACTCACATTATACATGGATATATCCTCTAACTCGAAAATCAGATGCACTTCATGTCTTTGTGTAATTCAAAACCATGATAGAAAATCAAACTGATCTCAAAATGAAGGTTTTTCAATCAGATAATGGAGGAGATTTTAAAAAATTCACTACTTTTCTTAACAACTCAGGAGCAGTGCATAGGTTTTCATGTCCTCATACATCAGCCCAAAATGGTCTTGCCGAGCGCCGCATTAGACACATCACAGAATCTGGCCTAACTCTTCTTTTTCATTCCTCTATGCCAAAGGCTTATTGGTTTGATGCTTTCTCTACTGCCAGTTATCTAATCAATAGAATACCAGCTACAAAAAATGAGTCGAGGTCTCCATTAGAATTATTGTTCAACAAATCTCCAGACTATTCTTTTCTAAGAGTCTTTGGTTGCTTATGTTACCCCTGTCTTAGGCCATATGTCTCCAATAAACTTGAACCAAGATCATTATCATGTGTTGTCATAGGGTATAGTGGTGCTCATAAAGGGTATTTGTGCTTTCATACTCCAACCAACATGTTATAATCTCTCGGCACGTAAAATTTGTAGAAACCAGCTTTCCTTTTGCTGCAAAACAACAGGTATGTTTGGATGTTTCTAATCTCTTAACACCCACAACTAAGTTATTATCTTCCTCTATTTTTTCTGCTCCTGCATTTGCCACTCAATCATCATCACAGTATGTAGAAGATCAACAAACTGATTTATTACCCACTCCACCAGTGTCGCTTGAAGTTCCAAAAATTCAGTCATCACCCACACCAGAACCAACTTCTGACTCTACAACTACTATCGCATCAGTCTCAGTTGAGAGAACTAGTGATCGAACTCAACAACCATCTCAGCAACATCCTATTGTTACATGAGCACGAGATGGTGTCATAAAACCAGTGAACAAACTTTGTCTTACAGCATCCAAATATCCACTTGAGAAGACAAAATTAGTTACTCCAACTTGTTATACAGAGGCAGCTAAAGATCCAAATTGGAGACCTCCTATGGATGATGGAATTAATGCGCATATTAGAAATGAAACTTGGAGTTATGTTCCCATTGAGCCATGGATGAATCTTATTGGCTCTAAATGGGTGTTTCGCATTAAACAAAAACATGATGGTGAACTTGACAGACGCAAGGCATGATTAGTTGCACAAGGCTTTCATCAAAGAGAAGGGTTTGATTATGATGAGACTTTTAGTCATGTAATAAAACCTAACACGATTCGACTTGTTCTCTCTATTGCTGTCTCTCAAAACTGGCCACTACAACAACTATATGTTCAGAATGCATTTTTACATGGAGTATTTACTGAAGAAGTCTATATGAAGCAGCCAGCCGGGTATGTGAATCCTAATTTTCCTAATCATGTTTGCAAACTCAACAAATCTATCTATGGGTTAAAGCAAGATCCACGAACGTGGTTCTCTTGTCTAAGAAATCATCTTCTACAGTTAGGGTTCAAAGGTTCTGTGGCTGACAGTTTGTTATTCATTAAACAATCTCCTGGTGGTATTACTTACTTGCTTATTTATGTAGATGATATAATCATCACTGTCTCGAACACTGTACTTATAGGCAATATAATTGAGGAGTTGAAGTTTGTTTTTGCAGTAAAAGAATTGGGTGAACTTAATTACTTCTTGGGAATTGAGGTAGTTAAACAACAAGGTTCACTAGTTCTAAGTCAACAAAAGTATATCACTGACTTTCTCAAGCGTACCAAGATGGATGGAGAAAAACCTGTGTGCACACCTCCTGCAGTAAATACAAATATCAGCAAACAAGGCAGTACAAAGTTTGAGGATCAAACTCTCTACAGAAGCGTTTGTGGTGCACTACAATATTTACATCTCACTCATCCTGACATTGCTGTAGCTGTCAATAAGGTATGCCAATTCATGCATGACCCATTTGTTGAGCATTGGGAGTTAGTGAAGCGAATTCTCGGGTATTTGAAGCACACTGCTAACTATGGCTTAGTTATACGTAAATCTCCGGACAAGTCTCTTCATGCTTATTCCGACTCAGACTGGGCAGAAAATATGGATGAAAGACAGTCTACTAGTGGATACGGTATATATTTTGGAGGCAATATTATTTCCTGGAGTGCAAGGAAGCAAAAGACAGTTTCTAAATCAATTACAGAGGCAGAATACAGGGGTATTGCAATTGCAACATCGGAACTCATATGGCTTCAGTCCTTGCTTCAAGAACTAGTTGTTACAATACATGTACCATCATTGTGGTGTGATAACTTGGGTGATACTTATCTCACAGCAAATCATGTATTTCATGCACGTATGAAACATATTGAAATTGATTATCATTTCGTACGAGAAAGAGTTGCCATGCAACAGTTACAGGTGAAGTTTATCTCATCCAAAGATCAAATTGCTGACATTTTTACGAAAGGTCTAGCGTCTCCAAGGTTTCAGTTTCTACGTGAAAATTCTTCCACTCATGTACAACTTGAGGGAGGATGTTAAGGATACAGCTGCCAAACCAAATATCAAAGGATTGATTAGCGTCTATTATGCCTAAATATACTGCTGCCGAAAATCTGTCAATCACATCTAATATATCTATGTCAGTAGCTTAAGTTTTGCATGTAAAATTATATTCCTTAATGTAGAATATTCTGTAATTATAGCACTGTAAACTCTATATATTATATTGGCTGTCCACCAGATGAAGTGTGGAATTATTCACCCAAATATTGAGTTTTCTTTGGGGAAACCCAGAATTCCAAAGATTTCAAACATAATTTAAAGGATCCTTGAGTTGAGATTGTGGAGGAAAATGAACATAAACTAAGTGTTATGCATCCTAGCTTTTGGTTAAGGTTTACCAGGAGGAAAATGAAAATGAACGAACTAGATTTGTCAAGTATTGTCGTAGATGTTATGACTTACGAGAACCAAAATGAAACACATTTGTCATGTTAGAAGATTCAAATGACAGAATAATATGGAGCTTAACTGAAGATGGGATAATGAAGACGAGTATATATCTTGCTTCCATTATTGGAAGTGTTCAATTATTAGCTAGATTTCTTAGAAACTTCTTCTTCATCTTCTTTGGAGCCACCTCCTTTGAAGAAATCAAGAAAGTTTTTTTTTTTTTTTTTTTGATAAAGAAGATATTATTGAGAAAGAAAGTACATAAATTTCTTACAAGTAGTAAGAAATTCAAGACAAGAATGTCTAGACAAGAATGAAAAAAAAGGTACAAAATTATATCATTCAAATAAAAATAAGGTCCCAATTGAAAATGTTGTTGTAATTCATTTTAATGCTAGGTTTGAAAAGTGCATCTTATGATGGAAGAAGAACTCTTGCATTCTGGCATAGCTGTTCCACGTTTTGGAGTTCCTCCTCGAAAGTTCTTGTATTCCTTTCATTCCAAATTGTCCAAAGCGCAGCTGCAGGGATAAGAAACCATACTTTCTTGTCTATCTCCGGAGATCTGTAAACTCCCCATGATTGCAGCAAAACCAAGATAGAACATGGCTATATACCGTTAATTCCAGAAGACAGCAACATGCAGTTTCTGATCCTTTTAGAGAGGGGACATTCGAAAAACAGGTGCTTGATACATTCTTTAGCATTGTTACAAAGAAGTTATTTGTTTACATGATGGAAACCCCACTCTACCAGCTTATCAATTGTAATTAATCTATCATGTGCAGCAAGCCACAAGAAGAAGCAAATTTTGGTAGGGACTTTATTGTTCCAAATTGTTTTGTGGGAATTGTGTGTGTTCGTCACCATGGTGCAGAGCTGAATAGAGGGATTTAGTTGAGAAGGTACCTATAACAGTAAGAGTCCACCTTCTTCTATATTCTAAATTGATAAGCGTCGGAGGATCCAATCCAATCAAATCAAACAAAGCAATGAGTTGTTCAGCCTCACCATCAGAAAGACCTCTTTTGAAATGGAGATTCCAGGTAGCAAGATTGTCATTTTCAGAGATGTGAGAGGATATGGAACCTTTCTTATTACTACTGATCTTGAACAATGTAGGGAAGGAACACTTCGGAGGGAAATTGCCAACCCAAATATCATACCAGAAATAAATGGTAGTACCACTTTGAACAACCAATGAGGAATACTGTGAAATTTTTGTAGCTTGCTTGACTATTGCATTCCAGCATGACGAACCATAAGTATCCTTCACTTTGTCTGGGATACACATAGAAGCAGATTTGCCATATTTGTCTACGACTATAGAGTACCAAAGTGAGTTCTTTTCCATACCAAATCTCCACACCCATTTGGCTAGCAAAGCTATATTAAACTGTTGTAAATCTCTAAAGCCCAATCCCCTTTATCAATAGGAGTACAAACCAATGGCCGATTGGCCGAGTGTTTTTTCTTCGATTCAACACTGTTATGCCATAACAAAATCCTAATCTTCTTTTCCAGTAAGTTTGTAATTGAAACTAGAGCTTTGAAAACGGTGAAGAAATACAATGGAAGACTAGAAAGAACATGCTTTATAAGAGTGATCTTACCTCCCTTAGATAGATGATTTTTCTCCCAAGTAGCAAGTTTGCTATCAAAATTCTCAAGAACAGGTTCCCATATTACTTTTGAGTTGGATTTAGCTCCGAGTGGAAGACCAAGATATATGATGGAATTTTATCAGTAAGACAACCAATTTTACGAGACCAAGAAACCAGCAGAGGTGTGTCTCCTAAACCAATAAGTCTAGTTTTTGAGTTGTTAACCCGAAGACCAGAAACAATTTCGAAACATTTCAAAGCACTAAATAACAAATGAATTTCTTCCCACTCATACTTGAGAAATAGTATGGTATCATCAGCATAATGCAAGTGAGAGATCTTTTTTCCATAATTTTTAACATAAAACCCAGTTAGAAGACCATTATGAGTGAGCTTATCCAAAAATCTTGCAAAACCATCCATCTCCAGGTTGAAATGTAGAGGGGATAGTGGATCACCCTACCTCACACCCCTTGAACATCCAAATGAACCAAAGGTAGAACCATTTATAATAATCAAAAATGTCGCTGTGGAATAACAAAAGTGAACCCAGTTGCACCATCTTTCTTTGAAACCTATCTTCTTAAGAATAGCTTGTAAATATGACCAATTTATCTTATCAAATGCCTTTTCTAGATCTATTTTACAAATGATGCCAGCTGATTTTTCTTTGATTTTTAAGTCCACCAATTCATTCGCAATTAATATGCTATCATGTATTTGTCTTCCATCAACATAAGCAAACTTTGTTTCAGAAATAATCTTAGGAATTAAAAGTTGTAGCCTACTAGCAAGCACTTTAGATATGATTTTGTACATACTAGTTAGGAGGATAATGGGTATAAGATCGGAAACACTCTCAACATGGTTCTTCTTTGGTACCAACGAGATAAAAGTGGCATTATGTAAAGAATTTATCTTACCTTGAGAGTTAAACTCATAAATGGTATTCATGACATCTTCATTAAGGAAAGACCAGCACCTCTTAAAGAAGATGATTGGGTAACCATCGGGACCTAGGGATTTCACGGCAGCAAGCTCATTAATAGCATCAATAACTTCTGCTTCACATATATCTCTCTGAATGTACGAAGCTTCATCTTCCGAAATATGCTCAAACTGTAGTTCATCAATAGAAGGACGGTTGAAACAATCTTCTCTAAATAGATTCTGAAAATGACTAATGATATTAGTCTTAATCTTGTTTCTGTCATCAGTGAGTTCTCCATGAACAACCAAATGCTTAATTCTGTTTTGTCTTCTTCTATTTAAAGCAAAACCGTGAAAAAATGAAGTATTACGATCACCTTCTTTGATCCATTGAACTCGGGAGTTTTGTCTAGTCGATCTATCCAACATGATAGAAACTTGCTCGAACTCTACTTTAGATTTAAACCTGAGTGCTTTTTTCTGTTCATTGGCTCTATACAATTCCTCTAATCTGTCCACACTATCGATATTATGGAGAATTTGCTGTTTTTTAAGGTTAAGATTACCCAAATCATCTCTATTCCATTTTCTCATAATATTCTTCAGATCTTCAATCTTAAACCATAGTGTAGAACTAGGAGATCCAGAAAAAGTAAGGGAGTTCCACCAAGCTTGAACCTTATCAATGAAACCTGGGACAAGGAACCACATTGCCTCAAATCTAAATGGAGGAGGACCCCATGATGCATCAACTGTATCAAGTAGTAGAGGTAGATGATCTGAGATTGGTCTTGATAAAGCTGTTTGAGTAGATAATGGGAACTTTTGTTCAAAATCAGAGGATATCAGGAATCTATCAAGCCTACATAATATATGATCATCTTTCCCGTTGGTCCATGTAAACCTAATCCCCTTGAGTGGAAGATCAATCAACTCATGAAATATTATAAATTCATTGAAATCACCCACAAGTGCCCAGGGTAAGACAGGCCACATTCTCTAACAGCTGATAATTCTTCCCATAATTCATTTCTAAAAAAATAATGATTAGGGCCATAGACATTAGTAAAACAATATGGAGAACCATCATTCTTAAAAAAATCCTTCGACAGTTAACGAGTAAAACCCCTCAAATGCAGAAAGAATTTCAAAAGTATCCATATCCCATAGAATAAGCATACCACCAGACCTACCAATTGAATTTTGAGCCACCCAACCAAAATTAGCAGAGCCACAAATTTGCAGGATATCTTTCTTGGTGAAACTTTCTAACATTGTTTCTTGTAGAAAAATTATCGAAGCTTTGGAAGATTTGATAAGATTTTTAACAACAATTCTACGATATTCAGATCATAGACCCCTAAAATTCCAAGATACAAGTTTAATATTCATTGAGGTGATATTTTACCCTTACCTTTGGTGGACCTGGAAGAAGTATTTGCAACCTCTTCGACTGAAGAAATACCTAATCTTTTATATTCTCGAATGAGCTTTTGAGGAATATCCGGTTGTTGATTTGGATGATTAAAACCAGGTGGTGCATCAACTATTTCATATACCTTTTGTACAAAATTCTTTGGATAGTTGGTGATAGAAACTTCATCATCAATCTCCGTCGAAAGATGAACTGGTGTTAAGTATGACTCAGAGTTAGTAACCGAACATGAAACTGAAGTTTTCTCTTGAGAATAATTATTAGGATCCCACTCAATATCTTCAACATCGGAACTCGAATCAACAGGAATAGATTCGGCAAAGAAGGATTCAAGAAAGTTAAGGTCTTCAAATTGTGGATACTTTAACCGAGCTTCTCTATTGACTATCTTCTTAGAAAAAACAAAATATTCAGTGATAGGATCTTATTATAAAAAACTGCTTACACCATTCAGCTGAGCCAATTCCTTATCAACAGGACCATCCTTCAATAACCTAATTTCTAGTAGATTCCTTGAAATTGTGATGTCAAAATTGAAATTGATACCAGATTTTAGACCAATATTGATTAATCTCTCAATTTCCGGTGCTAACAAGGAATTAATTGAATATTGTGGGGGATAAAAGGATATAGGAGATGAGGGAGACATAGAAGGGGTAAAAAGAGAGATGGGGAAAAGATAATGGGAGGGGGTGGGCCAAGAATTGAAGGGAGGCAAGAATCGGGGATGCAGGGATGAGAATTAACAATTTGGGATATGAACTGATTGGGAATGAAATTGGACACAGGAGAAAACGGGAAAGAAGATGGTATCTGGAAAGAGCAAGAAGGACATATGGGCTTGGGTGTTGAATAGATGGGCTTGAGGATGAAATGGCCGAGGAGTGTTTTCTCAACCAATTTTTTTTTGGATGAATATGAGTTGACCGACATGATTTTGAATTTGATTTAGGAGGGAGAGAAGAGGAAGAGTGAGATGAAGTGGTAGCAGAGACAAAAGCATTGGGAATAGATTTTGAATTTGATTCGGGAGGGCGGAAAAAGGAAGAGGTAGCATAGACAGAAGCATTGTGAACAAATTTTGAATTTTTATTTCGGAGGGTGGGAAAAGGAAGAGTGAGATGAATAGGTAGCAGAGACAGGAGAATTGGGAACGTGAGAAAGATTGTTCCATTGGAACCAAAGTTTCGGGTTCTGCGCCTTTTCCTTGCCCTACCATCTGTGCTATCCAATGAGATTTCCAGCAAATTTTCTGGTGGAGCAATGGAGATTTTTGTGAAATGAGGGTATGAAAATTCTCCAAAATCTTCTATATGCACGGTAACCCCAAAAATTCCAGCTTGAGTATGTAGCATTGACTCCCAAAACATTGCGAATCTTCATCCTGATAACAGACATATCACTAAGGTCTAGTGTATGTTTATCAATGACTAATAACTCTCCACATGATTTATCCAAAGAATGAAAAATGTCCAATGACCAATATTGATATGGCACTCCTGAAAAACAAACTTTGAAGTCTTTGACTGTATAAGAATTTTGAAGGGATAATTGGCGCTTGATACTCTGGTTTAGACCAACACTAGTGTTTGGTCTAACATTTGTCCAACGTTAGGGGTTGGTACCTGGACCTAACGCTGACCTTGGTTGACCAGTTAAGTCTAAATTTCTTTTTTATAATTATTTAACAAATTTAATAAAATGCAATTACATAACGTCGGTAATGGCACCGTTAGGGGAAAAAAACGAAATTAAAAACCATAGATTATGTTCACTATTTCGGCGTCTGCTGAAAGATTTCATCTTCATCCAAGACCACACACTACCAAGACCACCACCGTTCAAATATGTACACCACAAATCTACAAGGATCCCAATTGAAAAATTGAGTAAAATCCTAAAACAATCACACGGAAATATAAAGAAATGGATTATCATTAATCGATATCATCAATATTCAGTACTTCAGCGACATTCAACACTCTCTGATAAATATCTTCACCGAGAAACATCTCCATTAGCTGTTTTCGTTTTACACCACCCAACCAAAGATGAACAGACCAAAAACTTTAAAATTCCTCCAAACCCACGAATCAATTACCAAAAATCAGATCTGGGAATCTAAATGAGAATCGAAATCTGGGTCACTTGATGATCCAAAATTTTTCCCATGCATCATGCTCGTTAGCAGTACCAATGTAAGGAATATCAGAAGAAATTGTTGAGCAATTTCTCTATCGAATTAAAGATCTGGTAATGAATGGCGTTATTGAAGAGATTCGATAGACAATTCGATGAAGGTTTTGCAACGGAGCTTGCAGTACATAGGGAAAGGTTAGGGTTTTTCCTTGTGTGATTTTTGGACAAAACTTGAAGGCAGGAGATTAATGGGTTTAGGGGTTATTATTTAGATTTTGGAAATTTTGTTGAAGAAAATGAATTTCGGATTTAATCACAGAATCTGAAATTTATAGGAAAGACGATCAAGTTTAATATAAAATTTTGAGATCTTCAATTGCATATGGGAAAGAGAAAAAGAGAGGGGAGACAATTTCATGGTGGTGTTGATGGATTTAAAGAAGAGAAAATAGACGAAGATGGTTTTGAACTTTTGATACATGGGTTTCTCTGTGTAGTATATGGATTTTAAGAAGAAGAAGATGATTTCCTGCAAATGGGTCTCCATTCAACTGTTACGGGTGAATCAAAGAAACAGGGTTGAAATCTTAGCCGTTAATCTCTTAGGTTTATGGAGATATAATATCAATCATCCACGTGTTTGATGGGTTAAGGATACAGTCAGTCATTGTTACTAAAGATAGATATATTTTCGTAATTATGTATCAATTAACAGAAACTTTAGCCACGTCATGACTTAACTGGTCAGCTTAAGTCAACGTCTGGTCCAGGTACCAAGCCCTAACGTTGGACAAATGTTAGACCAAAGCCTAATGTTGGTCTAAACCTGAGTACCAAACACCAATTATCCCAATTTTGAATCTTCAGAAAATCTTGTTGCCAGGAAAATACATTGATTGTGGAATCTTTTAGCTTAAGGCAGAAGTTCCAATCTTCACAATGGAAATCAAAAGACGCAGATAGACAAATGATGGCTTGCTTTGAATTTATCGGCATCAGGTCAAAATGTTCTTTAGCTTTGAAATGATTACTAATAGCCTCCCCGATTATATTCCATGAAGAAACTGGACTAGAAGCTGAAACAACAATAGCGTACTCCCATCAACCAAGTATGTTCTTTGGGTTTATGTGATTCACCTCAATGATAACTCTATGATTTCTATTTTTGATCTTAGAGTAGACCATCGTAGCATAAGAATCACATGGGAAAGGAGAAATATAGTCATACGTAAACTTTTTGTTTTGTGGGATTGAATAGCCATCAGTATGGAATCTAAAAATATTGTTGATATAAGCTTTTTTCTGAGAAGGATTAGTATTTTCTGCATGAGGAGCCTGTTTAGCAACATCTGACCATTTTCTGTTAGGGTTAATAGGATTGGGTATTGATGGAATGAAATTATTGGATTTTTTAGGGTTTAGAAAAGGGTTCCGAGAGTAAGAAGAATAGTTGAATAGTAGTGAAAGAGCCTCCATAAATCTTACCCATCCATTGTTATTCACACCAGCAGGAATAAAGAAAAAAATTGGATCTAATTTTTTAATATGCTGGTCAAGGATAATATGAAGGTAAGAACCTTTTTCATTTTCAGCACTTCTAATGATTAACCAGACACAATTATCATCATATTTCCAAGTGTTGGCATTAGGATCACCATTTTTTGAAACCAGAAGGAGGAGATTTTTGAGATGAGTCGCAAGTGCAACTGAAAGTTCACCTTGCATTGAAGTTGTTGGGAGGAATTCCTTGATTTTTATGACATCTGTCGTACATGATTTGAAAATAGATAACCTGAAGAATTTTTTCTCAATGGTAACATATTGAAAAGGATGGGTTTTTAGAATTGAGGGAGACATGTTATCAGGAGGAGGAGATTTCTATGAAGTATTTGATTGATTGAGATTAATAAATTTTTCCGGGATTGGAGTAAAAGATTAGGAAGAAGATTAAAAGTTTGAAGAGAGAGTATGAGGAAAGGAGGAGGAGAGGAGGAGAGAGAGTCCATTCTACGGAGAGAGTGGGATTGTAATACTTCGGAAAATAGAAATCAAGCTCACCAAAAGATATCCCTTTACACGTGATGACTTCTTTCCTTTATATAGGATTCCTCATAGTGGATGACAGCTAAGAGATCCACTATTTTTGGAATCATTCTGCGTTACATTCGCTCATGTACATTCACACATTCTTGCACAGATTATACTTCGCATAGAACATCACGCTTTACTCGTGAATTTGTTGAGATCATCTAATTCGTCATCTTGAGTTTGCTGTGTGCGGTATTCTCGCACACATTAGATTATCTCCACTTCGCATTCTTATTATAGTGTGCGATATTTTACTCCTACAACTGCAGTGGTGCGATTATAACCAAAAACAAAAGAGCGAAGAAAATACCAAAGTTTGGGTTTAGTCCGTGTTAAAACACTACAATAGAACACTAAATTTGATGGAGCGTAAATATAATGTTCGTTTGATGAGGGCGGTGGCATTCTGCATGCCTGGATGGAGCGTAGGTATTATGCACACCCGACAACGGGCGGAGACTTTACGAGGTTCGGTTTTGGGGCGAACGTATAACATACGCCCCATAACTAGATGTACATATAATTCTCGCCCGATGGGGCGTTGATATAAAGTCCGCCTGTTGCCAGAGGAACGTATAATGTCATCTTGTTTCTTTGTTGATTTATGGTATATACTTGGAACTAGCTAAGAGTGGCAGCTGTGCCTACGAGCTATGGTGGTGTAGATACAAACTATGTTATCCTTTTTTGCGTTATGGGAAATGTAACGCAATGTTCTCTGATGTTACCACGGGGTACACTAGTTTTTTATGAGGGTGGTCCTTTTTCCTGACGGAATCTCTTTGGTGATCCACCAACAAAAAAATATACAAGTGAAAAGAACAAAGTTTGAGGACAGGGTGGATCCCACATGAGCAGGCATCTCCAGGCAGCAAGACTAGGAGGAAAATGAATCCAGCATTTCTGTGGAGAAGTAGGAAGTCAAGGTTCTAGAAAGAATAAGGATACGAGAAAATCAGTCGTGTTTTCACAATTTAGAAAGATGTTGGTCACAATGAAAACCTTAATATACTTTAGCTGACCGAGGCGTTAACTTTATGAATGCCTGGTTGTGGGGCATTATCTTTATGATCGCTGGAACGAGGCGTGCATATAATGTTTGTCCCAATGGGATGTTATCTATATGCCTGATGTCAGGCGTAAATTTCAACAATGCCCAATCGGGCGTACATTTCAGCAACGCTCCATTGTGGCGTAGTTTATATGCACGTCTCTTCATGGGACGACTATACATGCGCTACATGTGAAGCGTAGATTATATACCTGCCCGGTGACAAACGAGCATTATACGTTAGCTCGACTATATTTGGTTTTGGTTTTGGTCCCAGATCAAATATAGTCTGGGATTTGGTTTTGGTCAGGATTTTACTCGATAGTTTGTCCCGCTGTGTCTCGTTTCTTGACCAAATATATATATAGTTTTATTCGCCCACTGTGGTTTCTCTTAGGGAAAATACATGTTTCAAACTGCAAATATATATTCTCAAAGTATCTACTTACATTCTCATTAGTTTCAAATGTTCTTCAAAGATTATCTTTAGACCACTGCATACATAGGTGTTTGTAGGTGAAAATGGTTTCTGCTGATTTCGGTAATTTCTGGTGTGAAGGTGAGAAATAATTTAAACCCTAAACAATATACTGCTAGGGAGTACTTTAAATTCGAGAGATCAATCTGTACAAGTCCGGCCTAAACCAAGAAATGGTCATTCCAGACTTGCTTCGGTCACAAAGCGGAGGAGAATGGGTTAGTTTTGGGGAGGGAAGCAAGGAAGGTGATGAGACTAGAATAGTTGATTCTGGAAGAGTAGTTGTGTTACTATGACTTGTATCAGAAAAGTGGGAAGGCTAACAATGTAAGCTATCAAGTAAGTATTTTCTAAGTGTTGTATATTCCCGAATGAACTTGTTGTTCTGTGTAAATAGGTAAGACCTATTTATACAATTCGGAGTGAAACGTACTCTGGTCTCATTAAGGAATGGGGAAGTAAATGGGAGGAGGTGGAAACCGTATGCATGGAATTGATGTTCCATAAAATTGTTAACGCATGTAATTGATATTCCATAAAACTGTTAATGTATGGAATTGATGTCATGTGAACTTTTCACCTTTAACTCCCTGTATATACTAACCTCCTCACCCTTATGACATTTCCTTATGACGGGCGTAGTGTACACTGCACGCTGTAAACCACCAAACCAATACCCAAAGAGGATCCTCCAGTTTGTGATATGTGTTTGATATCTCGAATGTTTTTGTGGAAAACATGTGGCATGTCGAGTTTGGGAGACTTGGTAGCTCGGTGACCTTCGACGGTCGAGATTTTGCATCTTAAGAGGAAAGGTACACTAGTGGAAAATGGGTGTTTATAAACCCCCATCCAAGACCCTCAATTACGGTATCATGAAAACACGGAAAAAATCCGAGATGACTAATAGCGGTCGCCGAATAATTACCATTTTCCCCCAAATATGCTAGCGATCCTGCGACCCATGAAAACCGATTTATATGTGATAGTTTTTTATTATTTCATCGAGCATATAAATGCCTTTTTATCTCTCCCATTTCTTATCTCTCTTTCTCTTTCTTCTTCTTCTCTCTGCTCTCGGTCTCCATCTCTACCCTAAAATCTCATGGAAATGGAGAAATCAGAACCCAAGATGCGATTTCAAAAAATATAATAAACCCTTATGAAATCCCTCAACTCACTAGCCGAATTATAGATCTCAAATCTACTGGGAACACATTCAATCCATGTTTGTTTTGTTTTCATTTTTGGGGGTTTTATCAAAATATCTTAGTATATCTAATTGAATAATTATCTCATGAATGATTACTACTAAAGTTGTTTGTTTTAGGGTGTTCTTGGATTTCCGAATCTGAAAGTATGAGTTTGGAATTCCCGATCTAATGGAGGAAATCAGAGTTTATCCTATTGTCACTACGCCAGATTTGGGTTTATTTGACAGGCGTCGTCTGAGAAATTTGACAGGGCTGGCATGTCAATTCATTTTCTCTACTCGCTTGTCCTTGTTATCTCTTCTAAGGTTTCGATATATTTAACATAGTATACGAGTCCACCTTTGAGATGTACAGATCAAGATTTGTT
Source organism: Papaver bracteatum (assembly GCA_023529315.1). NCBI lineage: Eukaryota > Viridiplantae > Streptophyta > Magnoliopsida > Ranunculales > Papaveraceae > Papaver > Papaver bracteatum. Next base: position 304,247 of record JAJJWX010002496.1, read on the forward strand.
ACTAAAGATGCTTTTGATAGGTATATGTTTTGTTCGATTTGAAGGAAATAAGATGAAGGTGGAATTTCGATTTCGATAATAAGTGAACTGGTATTATTTTTGTTGAATTTAGTTTTGTTAGTGGTTGTTTACTGGATTTTGAGGTTTAGGTTTACTAATGTTTTAATTAGCTTAATCCATTCAAAGGATTCGTATAAATCTATTTGGGAATTTTAGGTTGATGGTTGTGAATGATATTATGATCGTGTTTAATTTGGCAATGCTTTTGTAGGTTTTAGTTTAATTGCTTAGAGTTTACAGATTAATTTCAATTAGCGTTGCAATTTTGGCAGATTCATCTCTATTTATAGTGTATTTTGGTATTCAATTAGTTTACAGATTAATTTCAATTAGAGTTTATAGAACAATAATAACTATTATGGTGGTATTACATAGTCAATAGTGTTTGCATCTCCTGGTGTTTGTTTAGACTGAGGAGGGGCTTTATGTGGGCTCCGACTCGGATTTATTTTTGTGACCTTCTATACCTACTCCTTTTATTTTATATGAAACTTTGTACATCTGCCATTTACCTGTTTTGCTTCTTTATATGTTTGCTCAAAGTTGCATTATGGGATCTGCAGGCGTTGGCACTAACAACTCTCATTGGCCTATCTTTGAGTCCAATGAAATCCATTCCAAACAAATTATTTATAGTTATTCATGTATTTATAGTTATAGGATCACTCTTACTAAAAATAGTTTGGCTTCTTGATAGACCTCTACTGTGAATAAAAATATATGATTGCTGTGAATTAAATGGCTAGATTGTGACCTGAAAGATTCATGTGGGCGCTTAGTATTACAAAAACTTTATGTAATTCTTATATTCTTTCAATTTGATTAAATCATGCATTTTTACTTTTGAAAAATCACATAAGTTACTTGACTTATTTTATATTTCACCAATTATTATGCACCTGTGAAGGAGATTCTTATTCTGCCATAGGACTTTGCATATTGTTCAATGCTTCTGGCATAACCTTTCCGTGTCAGGTTACTCAACATCAAATTTAATGCATGAAAGGTGTTGTCACTGATTCTCATAGTTGATCATTCCTTGAGTGTTTCTATGTATAAGCATTTTCTGATTATTCATCTCTATACCTATATTATCCTACAGTAAGTCTGTCAGAGAATAAAGAATATATATGTTATTTCTATTATATTGATTGATGATCACGCATCCTAGGTGGTGGAGTTGGTTGAGTTGAGTGAGGACCCAGATGTGGATGTTATATGTTTTGCTATCCAAGCACTTCAACCAAGTGACTAAGTCATGATGTCAAGTTAGCAGATGTTTATTTGTATGTTCGACCAAAACTGTACTTATATTTGTTCATGAGTGATATTTATGGAATAACTGCTAAGAGATTATATGTAGTTGATGGACAGGCTCAGTTTGAGTCGTAAGAATACACATAGTATGGCTACCAGCAGGAGCTTGAGCACATTGAACAGGTCAGTTTAACGCATTCTTTAGGGTGATTACCCTTTTTGGTTTAAGTTCCCTCATACCTTAAATTTATTGGTTACACTCAGAATTGTCAGATATTGGCCTAAACTATGCATATTCATACCCGTGGTTTCTGTCCGATGACTTGTATTAGGCAATTCGAAACCAAATTGTATTTCATTGCATGGACTCTGGATTCAAATGTAGTGGTTAGGCCATTAATAATTTTTAACTTGTTAGATCTCTGAACTCATGCCATCAATAGTTTTTACATATCATTGATATGCAGTCCCCATTAAACTAATGGGTACTTCGACGTTTATATTTCTGTCATTTTGTTAAATGGTTGGTGGTGATTATCCTTATCTATTCACACCTTTACTGTGTTTTTTGTTGGACTTTCTTTTCTCATGCACCTCTATGTTTCCTTACACTTGCACTCTTGAAAATCTACTATTTGAATGCTCTGCTGCTAGTTCTGTTTTAACGTCGTCACCTAATCCAAAAACTGTTAATGGTTCTACCCTTTAGTTCAAAGGTTAGTCTATGTTCTTTACATGATAGTACTTGTATTACAGTCTATGTTCTTGAATGAAATCCTTAGGTATCTGAATTTGGCTGGAAGCCTGGAACTTATGTAATTAGATGTGTATCTTTGATGTCTGCGCATTTTTATTAGCTTCATTATAACTTAAAGCTACATTTAACAAATATTTATATGATGATATCCTATGTAAATGAATTTCTTGCCATAACTGGTTTACACTGATAAATTATTTCTTCTACGTATGATCTTAGGATAATCTTGCCTTACGTCTAGTTTGACTTGATTATATTAGTTGTAAGTCCTGATGAGAGTAGAGCATGAACAAAGGGGAACATAAGATTCTCGTATATGGATGAGCAAGACATGGCTGCTCAAAAAAATTGCGGTAATGAGTTTAAGGTTTCTTCTCTTCTTCGGAAATTTTTTTTCTCCCATTATGCATGTTTTCTACATCCTAATAGATCAGATGTATATACGCAGGGGAAATACAAGGAGACTATTAGATTGCTTGATCCAATGGAGAAGAGGGGGTTATGGAAGAGTCGATGCTGGAGGGTACGTTACAATACCAATCTGGTCAGGTCAAGGGTTCAAATTCATGAAGGTATCATATCCGTATCCATCTCAATACAATTTCTACAACTCTGCCACTCCTCTGATCATGTTTTTTTTTACAACTCTGATCATGTTTTTTTTTCTCATGTCAGTGTGTTTAGGTAAATGCCTAGTAAATTTACTAGGTACGAAATAGAATATTTTATTTTAAGATTTTGATGGTCCAGTTCGGCTTCAATTGTTTCTCCCACTAGATTCACCACAAAGGATCTTTCACTAAGTAAGACCTCACTTTTCTATCTTAGTTGTATTGAATTTGTATTCATGTAGCATGTCATGTTGCCTATTTAAGGTTTATTTGGATTGAAGCATACTTATTTGGTTAGATTTTTACTTGCATTACACTGCAGATGTTGCTAACATATTGAATGACCTTGTTATTGGGGAGGGAGGCTGAGTGTCGGTGTAACGGTCAGTATTCATACTCTTGCAGACCTTTCTCGATGCAAGATAATATCAAACATTCTTTATCTATCAACTGATGAATGTTTGTCCTGTGAAGCATCTTAACTTGCAAACTGTAACTCTCTGAATGATTCAAATTTTCAACTATAAATATTGAACTAAGTCCATTTTCTCGTATTGGTTGATTTTTTGATTTTTCTTCTTTTTTTCTACTAGTTTCGTTCACTAGCTAACTGCCATGTATATAGGTTAATGTGTCTAATCAAAACAACCAAGAGCAATTTGTTTTTGCTGGACCCTTCAAATCTTCTGAAACGATTGTCTAGTATGCAACTTACTTACAATATTCCGAAACCATTGTCAAGTATGTAACTTACTTCAAGTTCTATGCTATGTTCATCTGTGAGCCATGGATCTGTAGGCAGTGTATGGAGGTTGGTACAAGCCAATTGAGGTCAATGGTTACTGTTGTAGCTATGGCTACAGTGAGGCTGTTATGTGTAATGGGTTGGCTGAAGATAAAACAATGAAGGAGATGGTTTGCCGTAGGCTCTGTGGTGCGAGTTGTTGCTGGTCAGCTGAGGCCAGAAGGGCAGGTGAAGTTGTGTAAGTACAGATCTTGGTGGTGAAAATCCATTTGGTTTGTGATTTTGTGGCATCCTGTCTCTATGTAACTTGGTGGTGAAAATCCAATTGTTACTTTTGAAGATACAAATCTTGATAAGGTTTGTTCCAGTGACCTAGAAGCCTTTTTCATATTGAATTTCCCTTACTATAAAGTAGTATACACAATACTTTCATTGTGTATCTTAACTTTCAGTAAGGATTGAAAGTATCGGTACTTATAGGTATGGACGCTCATAAATTTGTGTTGTGTTTGTAACAGCTTCCGAGTGGAATATTTTTGGTTGCTTTTGGACAAATGGCCAAATCTATAGTGCAACACCTCACCTTTAAGTGCATGTAAGTTTCAGAAATGGACGCATTTGTTTCTCCTTGACCTTTATCTCTTATGACAAATTTGAATTTCTTTTCCCTAGAACCATTTAGTAGGCTCGTAAGTTGTTAGACCTTTTCTTTAGCTTATTGCTTCTTTGAATGTTGTGTTTGTGTCTATTAAGCTCAGGATTTACTCCGAAGTCTATTCCCATGTTGATAACCATCAAGAGTTTAAACATGTGAAATAGTCTTCTCAATTGTTCTTTGACTATGTTATAGGAAGATAAGATTACTAAAATAGTTATGTGAGTGATAATTTATAATATAACTAAGAATATGAAGTGTATGGTAATACTTTTTTACATTTTTATCGAAGAGGTCTTATTTGTGGATCCATAAAGCTCTTTATTCATCACTAATGAAGTTTTTGTGCTTAGGGACTGCAGTGATGTACTGAGATTCATCATGGAAAGTGGTGACAAGGGTTGCAAGGTTGTTTTCTCAACTACAGAGTAAGCTTTCATGTGCTTATTTGAGAGTAAGTTTTTCATCTTTGCATCTTGTATTATTCAGGACTGTTACCTATCCCTTATGAATTGTTGTGTTTTGATATGTAGGTTCTCTTGATATCCTGGTTACTTTGGTGCTTACACCATAGTGAGAGGCATGGTAGTCTCAATGAATTTTTTATATGTTGCTTTTGGTTTGGCATCAGCTCTGCAGCTGTAACATTTTGATTCTTGCCTATCACACATTGTCAGAACATCGTTTATTAGTTTAGCATCTTGTTGTTAAAACTTGCTAGCTATCTAGCTTGGACATGTACTATCTTGAAGCATAATTTCATCTTTTTGTGTATTTTTAAATACAATGGATAAAATGAATGAATGAATGTGGAATTCTCAAGTTTGAGTTTAAATTTGAATTTCAGTTTGGGTTTCATTTGAGTTTAATTTGAGTTCCATTTGATTTTGACCTGACTTTGAGTAAGTTCCATTTTCCTTGACTTTGCCTTGAATTTGACTTGAGTTCCATTTGACTTGACTTGACCTTGATGCAGTCAGATTATCTCATACTTAGCCATTTAAGCATTTCAGCAAATCTAAATTTATATATATATTTTATATATTATGATGAATTCTGAGACACACGGCTAAGGGTCTGTACCCCGTTACTCCTAAAATCAGTCGTTATTTTGAGACCCACGGCTTAGGGTTGTACCAAATAGGGACGCTTTATCAGAGACCCCGACAGAGACGGTTGAAAATGGTGGTATAACTCGAATATATGACTTGTCCTGACGGTCGCGAAACTTCTGTTTTCCACTAGTGGTAGTTATTGATCGTTGCACGCTTTCTCTTGTTGGTGGCACACAGGGAAGGCCAGTATGGTGGCGCGATTGGGTTGACATGCCGTTGGCATGGCATGGTTTGGCGTGGTCAAACTTAGGTTTTTGGGACAAAGGTTACCATGCGTTGTCTGGTAACCTTGGATGGCTAGGATTTTCTCTTGGGATTGAAGGGAAACCATTGATTGTCGTACACCTTCGTTTTGGGTAGCCGTGTAGGGAAGGCCTGCAAGGTGGCACGGCTAGGTTAGCATGGCATGCCTTGGCGAAATTAGGTTGGCATGGCATGCCTTGGCGTGATTTGACGTAGCCAAACTAGGGTTTAGGGCCAAAGGTTACCATGTGTCGTCTGGTAACCTTGGATGGATAGGATTTTCTCCAAGGATTGAAAGGGGACCGTTGATTGTCGCACACCTTCGTTTTGGGTAGCTGTGTAGGGAAGGCCAGCAAGGTGGAACGGCTAGGTTAGCATGGCATACCTTGGCGCAATTAGGTTGGCATGGCATGCCTTGGCATGGTTTGGCTTCACATGTGGGGACAAGGGTTTTCCATGGGCGCATGGCGTTGCTAGATTTGGCTAGGTACGGTTTTTGCTTGGTATGTGGGGCTAAGGGATTTTCCAGGGGAGTATGACGTGTCTAGGTTTGGCTAGGTGCGGTTTTGGCTTAGTATGTGGGGCCAAGAGTTTTTCCATGGGCGCATGGCGTGGCCAGCTTTGGCTAGGTACAGTTTTTGCTTGGCATGTGGGGCCAAGGGTTTGCCATGGGCGCATGGCGTGGCTAGATTTGGCTAGGTTCGGTTTTGGCTTGGTATGTGGGGCCAAGGGTTTGCCCTGGGCTCCTGGCGTGGCTAGATTTGGATAGGTGCGTGTCCAAGCTAGGGTTTTGGGCCAAAGGTCATTTGGCAACCGTTGATTGTTGCACGCCTCTGTTTTGGTATCCGCGTAGGGAAGGCCAACATGGTGGCGCGACTAAGTTGGCATGGGGACATGGCGAGGTGCGTTTGGCATGGCGCGGTAGGTGTGGCTTGCATGGTTTTCCATTGGCACATGGGTTTGGCTAGCATGGTTGGCATGCTTTGGCGCGGTTAGTGTTGCTGGAATGGTTTTCCATTGGCACAGAGGTGCGGCTAGCATGGTTGTCATTCTTTGGCGTGGTTAGTGTGGATGGCATGGTTTTCCATTGGCACAGAGGTGTGGCTAGCATGGTTGGCATGCTTTGGCGCGGTTAGTGTATCTGGCATGGTTTTCCATTGGCACAAGTGGGAATTAGGGTTTGGCATGTGATATACCTAATTGAAAAAGATACCCCGGTAATTATTTATAGACACATTAAAGATTTCAATAAATACTCCTAGTAAATGCTTATTACTTAAATGTTATGACATCACTATCTACTAGGGTTTAGGGTTTTATGATTTTAACCCTAGGCTAAAAACCACCATCAACATTAAGTCCCTCCTTAGCTTGGAACAGGTACCTTCTTGCGAGGTAAGCATATGATGGTCACAATTAAAGACGGAATCGAGAGGTAAATAATTGCAAAGATGGTCAGAAAAATTTGACTAACCTTTTTGAAGGGTGAAGAGAGTTTTGGCTTCCCGTGATGGAGGCTCTACGTAAGTTGTACTAGGGATGCATACCGTGGAGTAGTGAGACGAAAGTTACCGGCTTGGTCTGGTCGTACATCACCTAGGAAAAGGGGGCTCGGTCTTGGAAAGCGAAGCAAGCCAATGGCTTGGAGAGGCAAATCATAGAGTGCTTGGCATGTGGGGCTAAGAAGCGGCGTGGTGGTTTTACTTGTCTGCTATTATTTCTTTGACTGTAGTCATGATTGTAGAAGTGGTTTACTTCTTTCTCAGCATTGTGAGGTCTGTAGCTTGGCGTGGTGCGGCCATGGTGAGGCGAGGCGTGCACGGACGGCTTGGATATTTGTCTTCATTGGCCCAGTTTCCTCTTTTCCTTACTTTTTCGAGATGTAAGTAGAATCCGCAATCCTTGCATCTGGTAACTTTGCATAAATCCCAGTATGACTAGGTGTCTTTGGGGCCAGGCTTTGGAACGCGAGGAGGAGATGCTAGCATATACTTGGCATGAAAGGTATTTTTCAACACCAATGGGCTTGGAATGGGCGTGGGCCGCTTGGCAAAGCATGGCGTCGATAATGGAAGCGCGGCAAGGGGAAACGCAGATTGATGGAAAGGCTATGACATGGTCCACTGGCAAGGCGTTTGGCATGGAAAGCGCGGATGGTCCTGGCTGGCGCGGAGCGTTGGAGTTGGCTGGCATTAGCATGAAAGGAGCGGATTGTTGTAAAAACTGAACGTGGAGCGCTAGCAAGACTGGCACTGGCAACGAAAGTGCGGATGTCTTGGGAGTGGCAAGGCTTGCTATCTTGGGACCGATTTACTTTCTTCATGCGCGGCTTTAACATGAAATTCTTTCCTTATTCAAAAATATTTTTCGAGAGGTAGGTAGCATCCGCAATACTTTCATCTGGTAGCTTTGCGCAAATTCCGGTATGATTGGGTGTCTTCAAGGCTAGGCTTTGTAATGCGAGGCGGAACGGCTAGCATGGACTTGGTATGAAGGGGACCCATTAACACTGACAGGCATGGAACATGTACAAGCCGCTTTGTAAAGCGCTTGGCAAGGAATGACGCTGGTAAGGGAAGTGCTTTGGAAGGGAAGCGCTTGCGGTTTAGTGTTTGACACTGTGAAACCCTAATTAGCGTCCTTACTAGAATCTCTATAGAATTTGTGTACAGACTCGGAATTTGATGGGTCTCCCCTTTATCGGACACGAAACAAAATTCTGTATCTCCCTACGTGGGAATATTTAGGTTTCGAGCTCTCCTGGGAGGTAACAACTCCCGAAAGTGAAAATCAGGAAGAAGAAAGGAGGGATGTTGCATGCCCGGGGTGGCATAGTCGCGCGCCAGTCACCTATTCCCGTTCATGGAGAAAAAAGGAATATTCATTCTGTTCAAATTCTAAAAACTTTGTCCGCATGAAAAGAGGTATCGACCCTCTTCTATTTTTATGTCGTTCGTCTGGATCCGTGTTGTCGTCTGCAGTGTCTCTCCAGTGGATTCCAAAAACTTACCAAAACTCCGCTGTATTCTTAGGACGGATAGATGAAATGTATGATCGGAAACGATCACATCAGGGATAATCTTGGAGATTGTGGTTGCGTTGTCGGCCCATCCTTGACCTTAGGTTGTTTGGTGGACCTTCTGATCGTGATGATGATTTGTTGTGAATTCTTGCATGGTCGAAAACTTCTGGCTCCCCGGGATGAAATAGGGAGACCTTCCATTGCCGATGCGCTTCTATCAAGTCTTCCGGGACTTTGTTCCAAGTTACATCCTTCAAACCATCTTCTGAATCTTGGACTATCGTACGGAATAGGATGCAGTGAGAAGTCCCGAGTTATACTTTGGTTTGATATGATAGCATGTATGAATATGTGAATGTAACCTTCTGGCGTGCTTTTGGAATATTCGGTGCACATGTACGGCTTCATGTTGAGAAATTTCCGTGGCTCGTAAAACCTCGACAGTGATGATGTTGAGATCACTAATAACCTGGTTGAGGGGATTGAAAGAGTCTCATGCTGGTAGTCCCCATGCATAACCTACTTTCATTACTTTTCCTTGAATCCCCGTCCATGGGTTTTGATATAATCCTAACGTACTCTTCTGGATGTGACACTGGGAAGCTCATAAATTACATGATGAAATATTCTGGATAGTGTAGGGTTGGGATCCTCCGCGGCCTCGTAAAGTGTTGAAGGAGTCTTCTACACAGATAGGAGATGATATTCTTGTGCTTCACCCTTGAAGAGTAGATGACCTTGTTGTGGGAACGACTTTTTGGTCGGTGAAGCTCTGGTTGGTATTAACGAATGAGCGATAACAGTTCTTGGTAGGAGATATAATCAGGAGATATTACATTGTCATGGTAACAAAGTAGGTTGGATGGAATTGTATGGGCTTCCGTGGAAGCAAAAGGATTGGCTGGATACGTAAGAGAGCAAACTGTCCATGATCACGAACTTTGGCGAGATGGACTAAAAGGTGGCCATGACTACGAAGATTGGATGGCTGACTATGTTCCTTGACATAGGGAGCGTGGTGGTATGACCCTTTGCAGGAAGAAGAATTGTTGAAGAAGCTTTGGCTCTTGGAGAGGATGTTGAAACTTATGGAGTAAAAATGTTGGAGTTTCGTCTACGGATCCAATAGCAGCTTATGGAGAGAATGCTGAAGCAGAGCGACTGTTGGAGAGAATTTTAAAGCGTAGCGGCTGCCGAAGCGAACATTGAAGCGGAGCCGCTGGAGAGGTTGTGTCAACCAGTGTGATGTAAGGATAGACGCCCTTCAAGTTGACAGTGGTTAGGAGTCCTCAGTTTCATCTAACAATCGTGCTCTCGAAGAGAGGTTGGGATTTGGGAACGATTTCTCTGGTTGGAAAAGGCTGCTTCCCTGATGCGGTGCAGTTGAGGGATGCAAATATGTTTTGACGCTACGCATTGGATAAATATAAAATCTCATATAACTGTTTCATCATAGACGGTACGACTTTGTGGGCGAAGTTCCCGTCGTGCAGGTCCTGACGGGAAGACGGTCTTTGTGAACTCAGGAGGGTTGCTGATTGCCTTTTCTTTCGATTTTGGAGAAGTCGTTCCTGATATTTACGTGTGATGAAATTGGATTGCTGAACCCCATTCTACTGGTCGTTCAAGAGCAACGCGAGCCTCTTCATCTATAAACGCACGTCCCGCTAAAGTGCAATTTGTCTTTTAATCAAATCAATAGTGGTAAAAGGAGGTAGGCTTTTTCCGGATCTTTCAGCATATTACCCTGATGGTGGAGTCGCGCCTCTGGTGAAGGTTGGAGATGTCATGCTTGAAGAAACGTTGGGGCGGCAGAAGCAGTTCTGGTGATCGTAAGTGTATCGTGCAGAGATGGCATTGTTTTGATCACGGAGTGCTGGGACCGTGGCGCTGCTTTGGCTGGTTGCGTATCGGAGAGGATGGCGCTGGAATGGCGCAAGATGTTAAAGCTGGAAGGATGCAAGATGTTAGTGTAAGGTGTGGTATTGTGGCTGGAATACGCGTGCGGCATGTGTTCCTGGCATGCACGTCTGGTAGGCGCGTCTGGTAAGCTTGTATGGTAAGCTCGTCTGGTAAGCGCGTCTGGATTGCGCGTCTGGCATTGGGTTTTGGTATGGCACGGGATGTTGAATGGGCATGGCACAGACTGTTGGCTTGGCACAGCGCTGGCTTGGCATGGCGCGAACTTGTTCTTGCGGGCCCAGTTTCCTCTTTCCAGACGTAACTCAAATAAAAAATCCTCTCGTTATTCAAATTCCAAAAAGTGTTTTTCTTATGAAAGGGGTTGGCTCCCCTTTTTACCTCGTATCTTTGTTATCAAGTCTTGGTGTTTGCGGTAGCGCGGTAATGATGAAGTGGGCAAGCATATTCCATCTATGTACTCCAGTGTTTCTCTTTTAATTTGTTTTCTTGTGCTGGTGCAAACCATAGACATAAGTATGCCTTCCATAAATCTGTAGAAACATTTTTCTTCTGATCTAGTGTAAACCCTAGCCATGGGTATGCCTTTCATAAACTTGTGGAAATACTTCATCATAAATAATTCTTCGAATGAGACCATAGTAACGTCTGCTAATAGTGACATATAATCATTGTTGTGCAAAGTAGGCACGTACGGGTAGGTTACTTTTTTTGTTTGAAAGGAAAACAAAATGCCTGGTTTATGGTTTTTGATGTCCTAGATTTCTTGGGTTGATATATAAATGTTACCTTTACGATTTTGGGTTATTCTTTTTGGAATGAATTGTTTAGGATTGTTTTTGGCTGTGACTGAGAGTAGTGCAAACATCCCAGGAAAACCATGGAACCGTGTGTTGGTGGATGACATGAAACATAACATGGCTATCGGTTTTATCATTCTTGTGAAACTTTGAAAACGCAAACCATGTATTTTGTCTAGGTAAGAATTACTCGGTTTCTTAGGTTTTTCTGATGAAAAGTAAACCTTCCGGGTGTAGGACCAAGATTTATGAGAAACACGACCGTGGGAAGTCCCCAGCCGTTACTGAGTTGTCTGATAATCGAGCCGTTGATCCCTGGGCGGATTTTTTTGCTTCTATCCTATGGGAATTCCCCAGTCATCCCTTGTCGTGGCATGACTAATAATCGAGTCGTCGGGTAACTGAGTCGGAGTGGATCATCTTCCTCTACCCTCTTGAGGTATGGTTCGAAGAATAAGATCGACGGTCGAAAATTGACATTGTAACCGAAATATCGAACCGCTCGTTTTGGTCGCTAATTGTTTGTAAGTGAAAATGGTTTATGATGATTTCGGTAATTTCGGGTGTGATGGTCAAAAAAAATTTACAACCTAAAAAATATACTACAAGGGAGTACTTTAGATTCGAGAGATCAATCTGTACAAGTCCGGCCTAAACCAAGAAATGGTCGTTCCAGACTTGCTTCAGTCACAAAGCGGAGGAGAATGGGTTGGTTTTGGGGAGGGAAGCAAGGAAGGTGATGAGACCAGAATAGTTGATTCTAGAAGATTAGTTGTGTTACTACGACTTGTATCAGAAAAGTGGGAAGGATAACAATGTAAGCTAGCAAGTAAGTATTTTCTGAGTGTTGTATATTCCCGAATGAACTTGTTATTCTGTGGAAATAGGTAAGACCTATTTATACAAGTCAGAGTGAAACGTACTCTGGTATCATTAAGGAATGGGGAAGTAAATGGGAGGAGGTGGTAACCGTATGCATGAAATTGATGTTCCATAAAATTGTTAACGCATGGAATTGATGATCCATAAAACAGTTAACATATGGAATTGATGTCACGTGAACGTTTCACCTTTAACTCCCTGTATTTACTAACCTCCTCACCCTTATGACGGGCGTAGTGTACACCGTACGCTGTAAACCACCAAAATAATACCCAAAGAGGATCCTCCAGTTTGTGATATGTGTTTGATATCTCGAATGTTTTTGTGGAAAACATGTGACATGTCATTGTTGCCTGGCAAGTCGAGTTTGGGAGACTTGGTAGCTCGGTGACCTTCGACAGTCGAGATTTTGCATCTTAAGAGGAAAGGTATCCGTTGATCATTGCACGCTTTCGTTTGTTGGTGGCCGCACAGGGAAGGCCAGCATGATGGCGCGACTGGGTTGCATGTCGTTGGCATGGCATAGTTTGGCGTAGCCAAACTTAGGTTTTTGGGCAAAAGGTTACCATGCGTTGTCTGGTAACCTTGGATGGCTAGGATTTTCTCCTGGGATTGAAGGGCAACCGTTGATTGTCGCACGCCTTCGTTTTGGGTAGCCGTGTAGGGAAGGCCAGCAAGGTGGCACAACTAGGTTAGCATGGCATGACTTGGCACAATTAGGTTGGCATGGCATGCCTTGGCGTGGTTTGGCGTGGCCAAACTAGGGTTTTGGGCCAAAGGTTACCATGTCTCATCTAGTAACCTTGGATGGATAGGATTTTCTCCAAGGATTGAAGGGGGACCGTTGATTATTGCACGCCTTTGTTTTGGGTATCCGTGTAGGGAAGGCCAGCAAGGTGGCATGGCTAGGTTAGCATGGCATGCCTTGGCGCAATTAGGTTGGCATGGCATGCCTTAGTGTGGTTTGGCTTGGCATGTGGGGACAAGGGTTGGTCATGGGAACATGGCGTGCCTAGTTTTTCCTAGGTATGGTTTTGGCTTGGCATGTGGGGACAATGGTTTTGCCATGGGAGCATGGCGTGGCTAGCTTTGGCAAGGTGCAGTTTTGGCTTGGCATATGGGGCCAAGGGTTTTTCCATGGGCGCATGGCTTGGCTAGCTTTGGCTAGGTACGGTTTTGGCTTGGCATGTGTGGCCAAGGGTTTTCCATGGGCGCATGGAGAGGGTAACTTTGTCTAGGTACGGTTTTGGCGTGGCATGTGGGGATAAGGGTTTTCCATGGGCGCATGGCGTGGATAGATTTGGCTAGGTTTGTGACCAAGCTAGGGTTTTGGGCCAAAGGTCGTTTGGTAGCCTTAGGATGCCAGGATTTTCTCCTGGGATTGAAGGGAAACCGTTGATTATTGCACTCCTAGATTTTGGTAGCCGCGTAGGGAAGGCCAACATGGTGGTGCGCCTAAGTTAGCATGGGGCCATGGAGAGGTGCGTTTGGCATGACGCGGTAGGTGTGGATGGCATGTTTTTCCATTGGCACAGGGGTGCGGCTAACATGGTTGGCATGCTTTGGCGCAGTTAGTGTGGCTGGCATGGTTTGCCATTGGCAGAAAGGTGTGGTTAGCATGGTTGGCATGCTTTGGCGCGGTTAGTGTGGTTTCCATAGTTTTCCATTGTCACAGAGGTGCGGCTAGCATGGTTGGCATGCTTTGGCGCGGTTAGTATGGCTGGCATGGTTTGTCATTGGCAATAGAGGTGCAGCTAGTATTACGGTGCTGCAAGTGACGCATAATGATGACGCGTTACAGAGTTGCAGGCCATGTCAGAGTTCCGCCGTAATGGCGCATTACGAAGCCATAATAGCGGTATACTGTATAGACCGTTAAGTGTCGAGAATGACATGACCCTACAGGGCCAATGAAGCGCAAGAGTGGCGCTACATTGTAAAGATATTTGGCTAAGGAATGAAGCTTATTGGCCGACATAATGAAGCTTCATTAAGGAGAAGGCAAGACGAATCCAAAGTGACAGATGCAACATGTGATGTTGGCATTAAGGCATATCCGTGGAATTGAGTTGGCCCAAACTCAAGGATGATGCAAGAGTGTAGAATAGATCAAGAGTTGGTCTATGGCATTAGTTTAAGGCTGTCCAAATCTTGAACAATGCAAACAAGTTGGCAATGCAAGAGTTGCATTGCTATTGTCAAGCTAATTGGCGAAGTGAAGCATATGTGACGAAGGAGTAAATAGAGTGAGCTTAAGGAGTTGGCCTCGACAAGTAAAGCATAAAGAGTGTCCGTGCATTAGCTTAGAGTAATAAAAATGTAGGGCTAAGAGGGATGAACGTTGGAGCGTGGCAGAATTCAGTATGGCGCAACAAGTGGCGCAATACGGCTCAAGTGACGGTTACAAGTTGGTTACGAGCTTCACAATCATGCCAATGACGCGTGATGAAGAGGAGCGGTTATAAAGGAGTTTATAATCGTGGGAGAATAATTTTAACTTCCAAGAGAACATGTGTTGGACGATTGGCGCAAGTTAAAGGAAAACTGGCCAGTTGGCATAGTAGTTGGCGGTTATGAAACTGCTCCCCGAGACAGATGGATGTCTCTAGCGTGTGTAACGGTTATGCACGGTTTGGCCAAGCAAAGCTTCTGTATAAATAGTCCTAAGGCATGGGAAATTCGGTAGCCTAGCCTGTGTGAGTGAAAACTAACATATGTGAGAGTGAAGTTTGCATATGTGAGTGAATAATAGAGTTTTTGTAAGACTTAGACTTGGTTCAAGGAGTGAACAAGTCTGTGTAAGTCCCCAAGTGGGAAAGTTTTGTATTTCTTCCCTTTGATGCAATAAAAAGAGTTGATTGTGTCATGTTCTAAGTGTTCTTGGTTGGCTGATTGTTTTTGGTAAAGTATGGCATGAATTGAGTGCATTATGGGGTGCATTTGATGAGCTTAGAGAAGAGAAAGAAGGCTATAAAAGACTTCCGCTGATTGACCTGATGTGTTGGCTGTTTGCATAGGTGCAAACTTATAAGGCTGAAGTGCAAGTGGGTGAAGTTCGATTCACAAGACCATTGTGCTGCCGGGTTACACTTTCGCAGAAAATTCCTAGGGCGTTTGAAGGTGTGACAGTTTCGGGTATCAGAACTGTGTTTGGTACACAGTTCGAGTGTATTTGTTGGATAATACACTAGCGATTCTTTCCCTCTAAAGCTATTTTCCTGTGAGCAAGTAAGTGGCGCATTATGTTCAGGATATTGCATTAGAAATGAGTTTTAATGGCATGATGATCGACGAAGAATTACCGGGTACTTTTGATCAGCTTGAGGAGTATGGCAATAATCTTTATGATTTTGTCATAGACATGGGATGCGATAGCCTTGTAAATCCTCTTGTTTCCGAAGATAAGGGCAGGCTAGACCTACTTGAAGGAAGAACATCAGATTGGTTTAAAGAATTTGACGAAAGGGTTGGTGTAGTCGAGGACAAGGTGTCCGATGCAACCTTGTTGAATTGCGAAACCAATGCTGAAGTGACTGAATTGAAGGTGCAATTCAGTGACATAAAGACCATACTAACAATCCATGCGAAGCAAATGTCAGAGGAAGTGGCAGGCATTCGCGGGTTAATCAGTAACGGCATGTTTTTAGGGGCAAACGTGCATGGAGAAAGCTCAAATCGAGTCTCCGAGCCAAGAATTTACGCATGTTCCAGAAATGCTAGAGAAATTGAGAATTTCTTGTATGACGTTGAGACATACTTTGAAGCGAATGGAACTAGGGAAGAACAAAAAGTAACTCTCGCGGGCAATTACCTTGGTGGTGATGCAAAGGTTTGGTGGAGAACTATGCTGCAAGAAGATGAAGCGGATGGTTATACCAATCCTATGTCATGGGATGACATGAAAGAGGGACTGAGATGTCAGTTCTGGCCGAGAAATGGTGCTTGGTATGCAAGAGAAATTTTACGTAGGCTGAAAATGACGAGTACACCATAGGCCTATGCTGTAAACTTCCTTGCATTGGTGCAATAAGTACGTGGCATGAGTGAATAAGATCAGATGTTCCAATTTCTGGCTGGCGCAAGTTCAAGTGTGATTGCTGAACTTAAGAGGCGCAAAGTCCAGAGTATCCAGATGGCTATTCCAGCGGTAAGAGGGCTTACTAGTTGCACAACGACTGAATATGTGCAAAGCTGTGAAGGTGGAGCCAAAAGGAAGGAAAAATCTGTAGGCAGTAAGCGCAAGCATGAACCGAAGGAAGATGAATTATTCCCTTTAGCCCGGAAGTATAGGGTATGTTTCATTTGCAAAGGTTTGCATTTTTCTAGAAGCTGTCCACTCAAAGCACAACTCAACGCATCAGTTGGGAATGACTATGGGGGTCATTCTAGCAAGACTCATGGAGGACGAAGTGATGGTTCAAGGAAGAGACCACGCAGAGAAGTTGTCGCTCACTTTGACAAAGAAAGAAACTAAGCTAAGAACAAGAGTAAGTGTTGCTGTTTCCATTGGCGACACTTTGATGCCAGAACAAAGAGTGTTCCTAGCCTTGTTCTATGTAGCTGGAGTTGTTGATCGATGCAAACTCTATGTGTAGAGTTTGGTTGTACAGAATTTTATTTGAGTCTTCAAGTTTGTACATACTTTGCTTTGGTGTAAGCAAGTTGCTTTGTTAATGAAGTTTTAGCTTTCCAGAAGAGATCAGTTGATGATCAATCATGTAATGGTACATGGTATTGTTGTGTAAGAGCAGTAATGAACGAGGGTGTTTTCGTTTATAAAGCCTTGCCTCTTTATTTACGATGTAAAACTAGTTCATGGGGAGATGCTGCAAGTAGCATACTTAGCCTAACGTATGCAATAGCAAGACAAGTTGAAATCTAATAAGCAAAGCATAGGACAAGGGTCCTAGTTGGTGTAGAAGTGATGTTGCTGTTTGGGAATTGCAGAATAGCACGACGGAAGATTGGCAGTGACGGTGCATGCAATGCAGCAAGTAAGAAATCACATCATCAGCAAGCATGAGTTGGGTAGAACTCATGGCCTTAGAGAAATACACACACACTTTCCAGGCAATTAACAATGCAGTTCAAAGAAGTATTTGGAGACATATTGGATTTGAAGGCATATCATATGGACAGCTAAAGGGTTAGCTAATGATATGTCCAAAGAGATAGTTAGTCACAGTTTTAAATGGGCTGTGCAACTCAATAGTTTTGTTGCATGGAAGTTAAGCAAAGAAAACTCACCATTCCAGTTCGGGTATGCAAAATGGCATAAGTATAGAGTTTATACTTGATGGCCACATTCATAGAAATGAGTTCTTGAATGTTGTTTTCATAATCAGAGTTTGGCGAGGCATGAAGTGTTGAATTCGGGTGCCTAATGCGAAGAGAACCCCTATTCACTTTATGACGTGCTTAATGAAGAGCGCGGAGAACAACAGTTCAACGGAAAGTTCCTAACAAAATTGATTGACAATGAAGCCAAGTCGTTTATAAGTCCTTATCACGTTGAGTGAGATGCAAGAGGCGAAGTCTTGATGGCCACATTCATAGAAATGAGTTCTTGAAGCGATGGCAATGATCATGATGATCAAATCGAGAAGAATCACTCAGTGCGTACACTTAGGCGCAAATGATTCATGCGAAATTCAAGTACAATTCAGGGAATTGGCAAAAAGAATTTCCAAGTAGCATTTGGGTGTTGATATACGGTTGTAGTGGTAGTTGGAGCGTATGCGCAACGTGAAAACAACAGTACAAGTCAGTAGGATCAATAGCAAAGAAATAAATCTAAGTGGTGGCATGTGGTACTAGGCATAAAAAATTTGGCAAGAAGGAATGCTAAATAAGTTTGCTGAATTCTGAGTGGCTCAGAAGTGTACAAGGCCGAAGAAAAAGTATGTTGAGTATACTTGGTTGCGTTCAATGAGGGCGTTGAACAGATTAGGTGGGGGAGGTCTATTACGGTGCTGCAAGTGACGCATAATGATGACGCGTTACAGAGTTGTAGGCCATGTCAGAGTTCCGCCGTAATGGCGCATTGCGAAGCCATAATATCGGTATGCTGTATAGACCGTTAAGTGTCGAGAATGACATGACACTACAGGGCCAATGAAGCGCAAGAGTGGCGCTACATTGTAAAGATATTTGGCTAAGGAATGAAGCTTATTGGCCGACACAATGAAGCTTCATTAAGGAGAAGGCAAGACGAAGCCAAAGTGACAGATGCAACATGTGATGTTGGCATTAAGGCATATCCGTGGAATTGAGTTGGCCCAAAATCAAGGATGATGCAAGAGTGTAGAATAGATCAAGAGTTGGTCTATGGCATTAGTTAAAGGCTGTCCAAAGCTTGAACAATGCAAACAAGTTGGCAATGCAAGAGTTTCATTGCTATTGTCAAGCTAATTGGCGAAGTGAAGCATATGTGACGAAGGAGTAACTAGAGTGAGCTTAAGGAGTTGGCCTCGACAAGTAAAGCATAAAGAGTGTCCGTGCATTAGCTTAGAGTAATAAAAATGCAGGGCCAAGAGGGCTGAACATTGGAGCGTGGCAGAATTCAGTATGGCGCAACAAGTGGCGCAATACGGCTCAAGTGATGGTTACAAGTTGGTTACGAGCTTCACAAGCATGCCAATGACGCGTGATGAATAGGAGCGGTTATAAAGTAGTTTATAATCATGGGAGAAGAATTTTAACTGCCAAGAGAACAGGTGTTGGACGATTGGCGCAAGTTAAAGGAAAACTGGCCAGTTGGCATAGTAGTTGGCGGTTATGAAACTGCTCCCCGAGACAGATGGATGTCTCTAGCATGTGTAACGGTTATGCACGGTTTGTCCAAGTAAATCTTCTGTATAAATAGTCCTAAGGCATGGGAAATTCGGTAGCCTAGCCTGTGTGAGTGAAAACTAACATATATGAGAGTGAAGTTTGCATATGTGAGTGAATATGAGAGTTTTTGTAAGACTTAGACTTGGTTCAAGGAGTGAACAAGTCTGTGTAAGTCCCCAAGTGGGCAAGTTTTGTATTTCTTCCCTTTGATGCAATAAAAAGAGTTGATTGTGTCATGTTCTAAGTGTTCTTGGTTGGCTGATTGTTGTTGGTAAAGTATGGCATGAATTGAGTGCATTATGGGGTGCATTTGATGAGCTTAGAGAAGAGAAAGAAGGCTATAAAAGACTTCCGCTGATTGACCTGATGTGTTGGCTGTTTGCATAGGTGCAAACTTATAAGGCTGAAGTGCAAGTGGGTGAAGTTCGATTCACAAGACCATTGTGCTGCCGGGTTACACTTTCGCAGAAAATTCCTAGGGCGTTTGAAGGTGTGACAGCTAGCATGGTTGGCATGCTTTGGCACGGTTAGTGTGGATGGCATGGTTTGCCATTGGCACACGTGGTAATTAGGGTTTTTCATGTCGTAACCCTAATTGAAAAAGATACCCCGGTAATATTTACAGACACATTAAATATTTCAATAAATGCGCCTAGTAAATGCTTATTACTTAATTATGGTGACGTCATTGTCTACTAGGGTTTAGGGTTTTGCGATTTTAAACCTAGGCTAAATACCACCCTCAACAATAGGTTTTTGGTTGATTTAGATGGGCCGTCAACATCTTCTTTTACATTAAAATCAATGTTTGAGGCGGACAATGCACAAAGCACTATCAGCCGCCATTAATGGCGATCACTCAGAGATTTTTTTCGAAATCAAAATGTTACTTCAGATTTAAAAAAAAATTATTGGATATATACAAACGTGCATACATGCTTATGATAGTTATGTTGTATGGGGACTGGCAATTAGCTAACATTCGAAAAAAGAGAAAACGAGATCAAACTAATAATGCGGTATTCTTTTTATTGTTTGCTTTACAGGGATAAGAAAGTAAGATGAATTCTTTACAAGTTAAATTAGAGAGGTCATTAATTCATGACTCCATTGAGTTACATGGTTGGATGTTGGTGTACAACTCGGAAGATTAACTCCATGAAAATGAGAAAGATGCATCAAAGTAATACAACAACGGTAAGCCATAACATAGATTATATTATCAGTTAATCAAATTAAATATTTTTTGCTTAAATGGTTGTGTTGTTGAATGGTCTTTCCGTAATGATTATGGATCACCGGAGCATACATGGAAGACACAAAGGCGTGAAAATTTCTAAAAAAAATTTGGACGCGATACGTCATGCAACCAGCGATATTTCACGCCAAAATCCATATAAAAAGGGGAAGTAGTTACAAAATCATATTAATGGAAAAAGATGTAATGTTTTCTATCGAGTTGACAGCAGAGCTACAAATCTTATGGCATTCATTTGAGATTTTTGGCCAGAACATGATTCATAAACCATGTGGAACTGCAAATCCAAATTCATAGTGCATGGTTAGAAATCCAAGCACTATTCCAAATGGATGGTCATAATTTCATGAGTTGCTTTGGACTTTTGGGTGGTTCCACATTACAGGGAATTCATTCTTAAATATGAAGCCCATATTTATGTCGAGTTCTGCTATAGGACAATATCGGTGAATACTTGAAGTACCTGTTTAAATGTGTCAACGACGCATAATTTCCAGTGACCAGAAACGTGGGTTTAAACAAGATTTGGTGGACTAAGATTTTAGGTACAGAAAATTTGCCCGCCACGTGTCCGATGTAGATTGAACGAGGCAACGAAGTGAATCTTCAAGAAAGATATTATTCACCAATTCCTAAGAAAGTGTCAGTGAAGAGTCAAATCAAGTGTCAGATTTACTTTAGCGAAGTTCAGATCGCGAGGTATCAATTAACGATATAGCACTGACTTGTATGGGAAGATACTTCACGAAGAAAATTGGAAATGCGAGGTATGGATTGTTGTGCAAGAAAAGGGAGAGCATACGAAGTCAACGGCGTGAAGCGTGGCTTGCTGAGAAAGAAATAGTAGGATCCCCGAGGTAAAATGCGAGATATGTGGATTGTTGTGTAAGAAATGGGACAGCTGTCCCAGAAAACATCCGAACTTTAAGGCGTAAAAGAAGCGAAAAGTTGATTTGAGCGAAGTAAAAAGTGTATACCCGAGATAAATCGGGTTGTAATCCATTATGTAGTTTTCTCCTATAAAAGGAGGACTGAGCCCCCTGTAAAAGGGGTTGGAACATTTGGGGAAAAGGTGAGAGAGCACTTGTGAGGGAAAAGTTAAGATCTTGAGTGTTCTTTGGCTTGTAACTTAAAATTTTAATAAATCGGTTGAAATATAAGATTTGTGTTTTATCTTGTTCGTGTTCATCTTTGAGTTCATCAAATTAGTAAGTGGGTGCAACTGTGGATTTTATGCAGTTACATTTTGGCGCCGAGAAACAGGGATCTCATGTTGAGATTTCAATCTCACTTGAGATAGTTTGAGAGATTTATGATCGTATGAGAGTCCATCTTCAAAATCATTAAGTGAGTTGTTATTTCATAAGTGCCGGAGATTACTGACTAAGAAACTGTGGCAGTGTTGGAAGAGGAAAGTTAGATCTGAGATCTGTTATCTTGAAGGTGAACAAGTTAGGTCCGGTCAAAAAAGCCGGTGCATCGGAAAAAGAAAGATTAACAGGTTGTCCATGGAAAGAGTACCGGAACGAGCACAACACATCATCGCATCGAGAAGGAGCTTGCGTCTGTCAGGGAGAGAAGGAGGAAGGATGGAGAGAGGCGAAACATCAAACAGAGGAGGAAGTCAAGGTTCAGTCCAACAAGGAGAAGATGATCGTTATCGAGAAGGATCTATCCATACCGCTAACACCGAAACGTATGAGGAAGAAGAACCTGTGCAAGGAAGAGGATAGGAGAATATCAGTGAAGAAAATATGACGTTAGAACAAATCAGAGAGGTGCTACGTTTAGAAATAGAATGAGAGAGAGATCTAATGGAGCAAAGATCCATACTCATGAGGCAGAATGCGGTACTGATGCAGCAAAACAACCAACTCAACAAGGAAAGGATTGTTCATGATTTACGAGGCGAAGCCGGTACATGAGAAAATGTAACTCAAGGTGGAGGAATACCACCAGATGAACAAGGAGAAGAAAGAAGAAGGGGGCATCGAAGAGAAAGCAGCGAAGAAAGGTTGCTGAGGAGATCTTTAGAGGAAACTAGGTGGGAAGATCAAAGACGGAGATTTGAGGAGGAAAGAACTCGAGAGGCAGAAAGGCTTCATGAAGAAGAAAGACTAAGATAAGAAGAAAGAATACGAAGAGAAGAAAGATCTCGTGAGGATCAAAGACGTCGTGAACAAGAATGGAAAGAGGAGGCGAGGAGGTACGTAAAAAATGAAGAAGAGAGACATCGAGGAGAGATAAGGAGACATGAGGAAGAAGGGAGGGAAGATGATGATGAGCGAGATAGAAGAAGGAGAAGGCGCAGGCGGGATGAGGGAAAATACGAGGTCAATCAGATGGTCATGAACGAGATACATGAGATGAAAACATCACTCAACAATTCGCGAAGAGGAGGACGAGTGCAGCTGGCAGAAGCAATTGTGGAGGCTGACAAATCACTATTCTCGCGCGAAATATTGGAGGGAAGAATCCTAGGAA
This sequence comes from Papaver bracteatum, assembly GCA_023529315.1. Classification (NCBI taxonomy): domain Eukaryota; kingdom Viridiplantae; phylum Streptophyta; class Magnoliopsida; order Ranunculales; family Papaveraceae; genus Papaver; species Papaver bracteatum. The sequence continues at coordinate 326,890 of JAJJWX010002496.1, forward strand.
GATGTTCATTTCCCACCTTCGGAAGCATCTTCGATGGAACAGGGAACGCGGTACAACATCTAAAACAGTATACCCTCTCACTAATGTAATGGGAGAAGTACGAGACGGTGATGTTCCAGTATTTCCCATCCAGTTTAACCGGGGAAGCCTCAAAGTGGTTTGAAGGGTTAGCAGAAGGTTCAATCTCGTCGTTCAAAGATTTGCAGAGGATATTCTTGACAACTTACATAAGCAATAACATGTTAAGACCCGGAATAAAAACCTTATTCAACTTGAGAAGGAAACCAGGCGAAACCATGCGAAGTCTCATAACGAGATGGAGGTCGGTATGCAGTGAACTCGCAGGAAGATTAGATGAGAGAAATTTCATTCTGGCCTTCGTCAACGCGTTCATACCAACTGATCTCATGCACACACAACTATTCGTAATTCGTAACACAATAACGATGATTGAACTCCGAAAGAATCAGGAGGAATACGTAGTGCTAGAGGATAAACAAAGGGTGGATATTGAGGCAGCTTCGATACAATACAAGGATGGGAATTCACGTCTTTTTCCGAGAGTAGCAAGTGTAATATAAGATGACATGAAATATGTGGAAGCAGAGCCGTTAGCAACAATTCCCGCAAAATTGGTAGCAGTGTCCAGCGGAGATCAAGAGTGGATAGATCAGAATCCGAGGTATATTGATCCCAGACCTCGGAATTATGAGTCACGAGGTGATAATTCGAGGAATCCACAAAGATATAACCCAAGACAACGATATGGAGATAAAAGACCACATTTCGAGGATGTAGCGTTACCTGAACTTAACACCACAGTCGAGAAGATATGGGAAGCGATTGTTTTAACCGAAGAAATTCCTCCCCCGAATTTTTTTGGGGTGGAACCCTTTCCAAGTGCAAGAAGTGGCGACTTTTGTAAATATCATTGTTTTCACGGATACCTCACGGAAGACTGCATAAACATACAACGAATAATACTTCGTCTAATTGAAAAGTGGAAGCTCAAACATTTTCTGGCGAATCCGGGGCCATTACCGCCGCCACCACCTCAGAAAGATGATCAAAATCAAGCGAAGGTATACAAAATCGAAATTGATAGGGGAACCCAGAGACTAAATTTTAATTTTATTATTCATTCTGCGAAGAACATACGAAATTTTCATGATAATGTATTACAAAGGGTTCATAAACGGGATTTTGAAGGAAATGAGATACTCAGTATCGCAAAGAAGGAGCCATTGGAAGAATGGAAAAAATGAGCCATTTATTTTTCAGCAACAGACGCCCCAGATGGAGGAGCTTTGCACACAGACCCATTGGTGATCACCTTGAACTTCGGAGAATACACAAAGTGGGAAAAAAGTTCCACGAGAAAAAAGAAAGTATGGGCAATAGACATAATCTTAATGGACACGGGGAGCTCGGTGTATATTCTCTTTTATCACACATTCAAAACAATGGGCTACCGAGACTCAGACTTAGTACCATCAACTTACAATATCTATGGGTTTAACGGAGTGGCATCAAAGCCGTGAGGAGAACTGGTCATGAAAATCTTCGCAGAGAAACTAGAAACCGATGTAACAGTATATGTGGTGGATGTAGAATCCCCTTACAATGCTCTGATTGGGCGACCATGGATACATGGGATCAAGGGAGTAGCATCAACTTACCACCATGCTATCTGATTCCCGATGCCAAGCGGAATTGGAGAAATAAAGGGAGATCAGAAAGAGGCTAGGAAATGCACCTAAGATGACGTGCATAACTATGACGAGAAGTTAAGAAGCAGGAAAGAGCAAAATAAGAAGGTGCTGGAAGTAAATAGGGAAGAAGAATTAATGATATATATGGTCAAAGCAAAAGAAGGGTGGGTTATTCCCAGTGAAATTCCCGAAGATAAAGATAAGCCTTTATAGCAATTAAAGGAGACGTCTCCACTCGGAGAACCGGTCATGAACATCTCCGTAGTAGAACCCACACAAGAGATAAACTTGGGTAACAAAGATGAGGTGAAGATGGACGAAGAAGAAAGGTTGATAAATCTTTTGAAAGAGTACCTCGGTGTCTTTGCGTGGGGCATGAACGAGATGCCAGGAATAGACCCGGAAGTAGCTTTCCATAAACTGGATCTAAACCCAGAAATCAAGACAATAAGGCAATGAATAGGGAAGATAGAAACTTCTTACCACGAGAAGATAGAGCAATAATTACAGAAGATGCCGGACTCGGTAATAATAAGACCCGCGAAGTATCCATCATGGATTTCCAATATGGTAGTAGTACCGAAGAAAACTACAGGAATAAGAATATGCATATATTTTAGCGACTTGAATACTGCTTCCCCGAAGGATAATTTCCCGCTACCCAATATACCTCAGATGGTGGAGTCATCATCTTGATACAAACGGCTAACATTGATGGATGGTTATTGCGGATACAATCTGATACCACTTGCGGAGGTGGACCAAGAGCACACGGCTTTCTTCTCCCCTAGAGGGTTATAATGCTATACGAGAATGCCATTTGGTTTAAAGAATGCAAGGGAAACTTGCCAACGGATGGTCGAGAAGATCTTCACTAAATGGGTGCACACTAAATTAAAAGTCTATGTCGACGATATATTGGTAAAAACTAAAGAGTCAGGTGATCACGTTGAGGATTTGAAAGAAATTTTCGAACAGATGAGGGCATATAAGATGAAAATAAATCCTGTGAAGTGTATATTCGGCATAGAGTCAACGAAGTTCCTTGGGCACATCGTGTCCGAAAGGGGAATCAAAGTAGATCCAACCAAGGTCCAATCCATATTGGACATTCCATCGCCAGAGACAATAAAAGACGTATAAAAACTAAACGGGCAGTTAGCAGCTTTGGGCAGATTCATTTCTAGATCCTCAGATAAATGCAAGCATTTATTCGATATCTTGAAAAGGGGAGCTAAATTTTCATGGACGCAAGAATATGAGAAAGCATTACAAAATATAAAAGAATATCCCATCAACCTCTCAATCCTCCAAAAGCCCGAACCAAACGAAGAATTTATGATCTGTCTCACGACTACACCAAATGCAATAAGTTCAGTGTTACTTCGATCAGATGAAGGTGTCGAAAAACCTATCTTTTACGTCAGGAAAACCCTCAATACTGCTGAAAAGAATTACCCGAAGATAGAAAAACTAATTCTAGCATTGGTATACTCATCAGAAAAGTTGCGAACTTATTTTCAGATTCACAAAATTATGGTTCTAACCAGAATCCCAATAGAGTCAACTTTAAAGAATACGAAGAGAGTCGGGCGAGTTGAAAGATGGAATACCCGAATTGACCAATTCGGATTAAAATACGAAGTCCATACTTCCACGAAATCGCACATAGTTGCAGAATTTATGGAAAAATTCCCAATGGAATAAGATGAATGAGTGGAAGAGATGTTAGATGTAGATTAGGAACGTCCATATCCTACAGACTTGCTAAAAGAAAATCATCTGAGGAGATGGGAGATATTTGTGGATGGAGCATCAAACTGCGCCGGAGGAGGAATGGGAATTGTATTTACTTTGCCAGCAGGAGCGAGAACAATATTTTGCTTCCGGTTGGAATATAAAGCTACAAATAACGAAACATAATATGAGGCAGTCATACAAGCTCTAAGGCTGGCCATCGAGATGAAACTAGATGAAATAAGAATAACTAGTGACTCTCAGTTGGTAGTCAAGAACATAGAGGGAAGGTATCAAGCGAATGATGTCGTGATGAACCGATATCTTCAACTTGTGAAAGAATATTTAAAAAAGATACCAAATATAATCTGGAGGCAGGTAAGTAGAGATAATAATAGACATGCGGATGCCTTAGCCTTCATTGCATCGATGATTGATGATACTTCGAAGAAATACATCTGAATTTAAAGATTAATGCGTCCATCGGTAACTAACGAGTTGAAAGGAGAAAAGGTCCTAATGATAGAAGAGGATAATTTATCTGACGAGCTGAGAGAAGATGATTGGAGAGCCCCGATTCACAAGTATTTGGAGAGAGGAAATTTACCTAGAGACAAATTTGAGGCCCACAAGATCAAGGGTAGATCCAAGAACTATGAGTTGTGAGAAGGAATCCTATATCGGAGGTCAGTCCTAGGCCCATTATTGCGGAGTCTGTCACACGAAGAAGGGATACAAATCATGAAAGCAATACATTATGGTGATGATGGAAATCATATAGGAACAAGGTCATTGGCTTATAAGACTAAGAATAAGGGTACTTCTGGCCGAACATGCATAAAGATGCAAAAGATATTGCGATGAGGTGTGAAGATTGTCAAAGATTCGGAAAACGGATACATGCGCCATCAACAAACCTAAATTATGTGTTGAAAGTATGGCCATTTGCCAAATGGGGAATAGATATTGTGGGACTATTTGTCGCAGGAAGCCAGCAGTGAAAATACCTGATAGTGGCAACGGATTATTTCACTAAGTGGGTTGAAGAAAAACATGTGAAAAGTACGCAAGATGGCGACATATACGATTTTATACTCGAGCACATCATATGTAGATTTTGTATCCCTATGCAGATCGTCTCTGATAATGTGATGCAATTCGAAGGAGAAAATGTGAAGATGTTGTTTAGCACTTTCAAGATACAATCTGCAAAATCGACCCCGATGTATCCACAGAGTAATGGACAAGCGGAGGCGACGAACAAAACGATAGCATCCACTTTAAAAAAAATTTATATGGGCATCTCCATAACTGGTGTGAAGAAGTTCCGAAGGTACTATGGTCGTATAGAACCACCTGGCGAGAAGCAACAGGGATGTCTCCCTTCTGTTTGGCGTATGGAGTAGAGGCGGTTCTACCTACCGAGATCATGTTTCCTACCACTAAACGAGAGGCCTGGAAAAAGGATCTGAACTCGGATATGATCCTGGAAAAATTAGATGACTTGGAGGAAAATAGGGAAACTGCTCTACAACACATAACGAATTATCACCGAAGACTATCTCGTGAATACAACAAGAAGGTGAAGGAAAGGGGTTTCGTTCCAGGGGAGCTGGTCTTACGAGAAATACCGTTATTTCAAAAAGGACCTGGAGGGAAACTGGAGCCTACGTGGGAAGGACCCTTTATTGTGAAGAGAAGAGTGGGAAACGTATCTTACGAGCTCGTAGAATGTGAGGGGAAAGATATAGATAGCAACAGAGATATCATATATGGCGAAGCAGAAAGGCAAGGCCGTAGACTAGACCACCCGTGGAATCCGATCTACATCAAGAAGTATTATCCTTAGGAAGCGGAGCAATTCGCAGAGAAAAGTATCGTTTTGTAAACGACAAGAGAAATTAAATGAAGTGTTTATTGAGCGTAATCAAAAAATGAGCAAGAACAAAGCGAAAAGCGAGATGAAAATACCGAACAAAATATATATATATATATATATATATATACGCAAGGGCTAAAAGTAAAACCTCACTAGGAGGCTGCGTAAGACCCACGAAATAAAAAATATACAAAAGAAAAGGCAAAAGTAAGTCCTTTATAAAACCTCTACTTAGGGAGGCTGAGACCTCGTGGCGTGCAACCTAGTTCGCATAAAGTGCAAGAGGCAAAAGTAAGACCTAACGCACGTCATGAGACAACCTCAGGAGATGGCCCATCCGCCATGAGCTAGGGGAAAAATTAATACCCATCTGCCGAGGGGCCAAATTGGGAAACCACTCGGTAAGGAGTGTAAGAACGAGCCAGTGGAGAAGAAGATGGCATGTTGTCGTTCTTCCACTCGGTCCCAAAACCACCCCACCTAGGGTGTGACTTCGTAACCAAGATCCATATCGGAGAAAGGGCATGAGGTCACGACATAACTGATACCTAAGCCCAAAAGCACGGGGGTACTCAGAGGGGAAGGGACGACACCCTACTTTAGGGAGATGGGTGACCAAAAAAAGAAGGCAATGTTACGGGGATGGTACTCACGGGAGTAGGTAGGCCTGTGATATTGTCACATAGTAAGACCTAAATAAGCGAGATAAGGCGAGGTTGATGGATCTTTATTCTTACCCGAGTAAAGAGCGCCCGAGACTTCGTCGAAAAACCCTGCACAACGGGGTGGGGTAAAATAAGACCTTAACTAGGAGGCAAAATAAGACCCCGAAATGATGATAGAGATGTGAGGCAGAAAATGAGACCTGAGGCAAAACAGAAAGGCAAGATACGAAGCAAACCAAGAGGAAAGAAGAAGACCATGCTTGATCTCGTGAATCATATCAAATGAGAAAGAAAGATGAAGATTCGAGAAATCTTTATCGATTGAGAAACACTTGCAATTGAAATATTGCATATGATAATATTTATATTAACTTGATTATGTTATGATTTGAATATTAATAATGCAGGGAAAAGCCCTAAAAGGGAACGAGGTATAATTACAGACGAGATGGGAACGAGAAGGAATGCAAAGGAGAATCAGAGGCACAAACAATAAAAAATCAAGGCAAGGAGAATAGATACACAAAAAATTAAGGTATGCTACATAAATCCGCAAAATAATAAGAGGCAAGTATATACTTTTAAATAAGGTTTTATTCTTTTGAGCATTTACTTCGCGCTAAGGTAGGAGATCAATGAATCTGGCGAAATACAGAATGATTTATATTTTCTACTTCCGAGAAACTTCGAAAGTATATATACTTCCCAAAGAATAAGGGGCAAGTATATACTTAAATACGTTTATTATTCTTTGACTATCTCCTTCATAAAGTATATACTTGGTATTACGGATTGATTCCGAGTTATTAGGATAATATAGCGAAGTACATGCAGTATTTATCAGGATATGCAAATTATACATGCTAACCATGGTAAGTGTAGCTAGAAAAACGAGATAAGAATATGAAATGACAAAAGGAGAAAGCTGGTATATTAAGGCCAAAAAAAAGGAAAAAATGTTATACCCCCCTTTAGGCAAAATAAAGAATAAAATGTTATGCCCCCCAATCTTGGGAACGCCCAGATAAAATGTTAAAGAAACAGAGAACCAAATGATTGAGCTGACATCAAAATAAATAATCAAGGATTGCCAGCTTCCTCCTCAACAGAACCACTTCCAGATCCTTGAATTATAGCGTCACCACCACCAGTACCATCTCCACTGTTGCCCTTCATGCCTTGGGGAACTTCTCTTTTGGGCTCCTCAACATCTTCGTCAGTCTCTGTATCTTCGCTCTCACCATCGACATCAACAGGAGGATCATCATCGGAGAAGATTTCGAGATCCATGGGAGGAAGGTCAAGTCCATGAGAATGGAATAACTCAATGACAAATTTTACCTTCTCCTATTGGGAATTTTTGCGATTAAACTTCGCAACCTTCTTGACTTCCTTTTCCATATTATCACAATCTTCGTTCAGGAATGCAAGAATTTCCTTCAGATCGGACACCTCCTTGGAAAGATCTTCCCTTTGGCGAGATAAGTGCAGGACTTGATTCTTCCAACTCTCCTCAGATTCTGCAAAATGACAGCGAAGTGAGAAATAAGTCCAGCGGAGCAAAATATGAAGCATGACAATAACACCTAGAGCTACCTTCTTTCTGTGAAATAACAGAACTTAGAGTTTTCTGAAGGTCGATGTTTAGAAAGTCAAGTCTTGACGCTTATGATTCAAGAAATTCGCAGAGTTCACGAGAAGATTTATCTTCATCTTTGTTAAGATCAGGCGAAGGACTATCATCATCAGGAGACCCTATAACAAGTTTTCCACTCCTCGGAGGAACAACGAGCTTCTTCTTCATAGGGGAGGCATGGGCTGTTTTCTTGCCTTAAAATCTCTCCAAGCGATCCAAGATGGAGGACATTTCACCACTTAACCTATTATTTTCCTCCCTTAGCCCAATATTCTCAGTCTTCAACTTCTCATACTTCGGCCCTAACTCTGAAAGTTCACTCCTGAGTTTGCGAAGTTCAACTTCGGATTTATCTTTCCTCTTAATTATCCTCTCTTTATCCTCCTCCAGCCGTTTACCATGATCCATGGAGAAGGAATGAAGATTTCGCGAAGTCGTAAGAAGATTATTAACCCGACATAACTCAATCTTTAAATGTTCATTTTATTCGTGGAGATGGGAGTTTAGCTCTTCGTTATTAGTAGACTCATTAGCTAAACGGTCATACAGGGAATATGACGTCCTCAATTTCTCACTTAAAATATCATTTTCAGAAAGGTAACAGTTAATTTAAGACATAAGATTTGCTTGTTCGGATAGGCAATCCTCAGCGGTCGACTTGGCTTCCTCATAATATATATAACACTTCGTAGAACGGGCTTGACGAAAATAAAAGAATAGTAAAGACAAGAACGAAATAAAATGAAAGACAGATAAATGGATGAACTTACTGCTGAGTTATGAAATCCTTTGATCCTTCTTAGCTGAGCGGTCCCTCTCGTCGGTAAGATCATTCTTAAGTTCCTGAACTCAGGCCCTATCAGTCTTCAAATTCTCGCGAGTAACTCTTGTCTCCACAAGATGAGCCATGTGGAGGTTGAATTCCTGCAAAGTACAGCAAGTTAGAAAAGAACTAAGGAAAGCAGTCAGGTTAAAGTCAGTAATACCTACCAAGGCCATAATAGCAGCATATTGCGGGAGAGAGAGATTCAAGGAGGCATTAGAAATGAAGGACTGATCTTCAGCCAAAAAGGAGTCGGAACTAAAAGATATCAAATATTCAGTGGCATCGGATCTGATGGATGCAGCGTCACGAGTTTAAAGGAAAGCATTCCTCAAGAATTCCAAATCGGTCTTATAGGCGGGATCTTCCACTTCATAGACCTTCCTCGACTTATCTAGAGACCCGCGAGCAGAAGTAGCAGGTGACTTAGTGGGAGGAACGCCCGTGGTACTGATCGGAGTCGGTATGGTGGGCTTAGGAACATGAGTAAAAGCAGCTTTCTCAGGCACCTTGGAAACCTTGCCTTTAGGATGAGGAGATGCAGGAAACTCTGAACACTTTGTGGAACTAGGAATTTGAGTTAAGGCATCCATGTCTAAACCCCTGCGGCGTTTCGGGGGAACAACAGCAGAAGGGGACTGAAGCGAGGTATCCTGGTAAATACGAAATTAACACATCGAAGTATGCAAGCGCAAAGTTAATAAAACAGGGAACAAAAGGTACGAGATAAAAATAACAGCGGAATACCTTGGCAGTAGCAACAACAACAGAAGAACTTTCTTGGCGATCTCGCTTCCTGGGAACCCCAGGATCAATAACATGAGGCTCCACAAAATCATCCTCCTATGAATCACAAGGATTAGTCCATCTGGAAGAAAAGAAGCAAAGAAGACGAAGAAGGCGAAGTAAATAATAAATCACCTGATCAGGAGTTGGAGATCCGACAGTGGATTATTTGGCATAAGACGATCTATCCTTGATCAAGCCAGGATTAGGGAGCGAATACTGTGGAAAAATGGGAAACTTAGATAAAGGAATGAAAAATGAAATAGAGAGGAAGTCTAGCGAACTTACATCGGAAGGTCTTTCGGACTAACGAAATTTCCAGGGCTCGTAGGAAGCGAGATGGACATGATCCGGGAGAGGACCCACACGAGCATTTCCTGACTCGTCGAAGCCCCAAACCAGGGGACCCTCAACAACTACTGGAAATATCATCCAATCTTCATCATTAGTCAAGCGCAGAGAGGGGCCTTTAGGATCATCCTTCGAAGAACTGACGGGCTCGACATCCAGGAGGAGAACCTTGGAGGGATCCTTCATGGACTTCCGAGATAGAGCGATGTCCCACTATTGATACTTCCTTCTTCGGCCTTGAGTTTTATCGATGTAGTTATCCGAGAAAGAGGTAATGTTGTAATCAGCCGAGACAAACTCCTCCGCTATTGTGGGAATTTGAGACAAGCCACCGGAAGAACATCTCACAAATTCGTTGAAAATGCGAATTGCATTGCCACTCAGCTGGAAGTCTCCTATGTTGAGATAAACAAGAATTTCATAGAAAAGTGGATTCTGGGCATCATCCAGAGGGAAAGTTAAGCCCGCTCTCAGCTGACCTAAGGTGGTAATCATCTTGGTGGACGACCATGTTTCTGCTTCGATCCAGCGGCAGTTTAATTCCATCTGCCTGGTTTCAAGAACCGGAGGCGTAACTGAAGAATCCACCGCCGGGGACAGAGTTAAACTCAATTTCTTGAAATCATCCTGAAAATCCTCAAGGTACTTTGATGTAGTGGTAGGGGGAATTTTCTTGGGTGCCATTGTTGAGAGAAGAGACGATAATGATGCTGAGAGACTGAAGAAGAATCGAGGATAGCAGAAAGAAAAGAAGAGGAATTTGCAGAAGGGCGGTGACGGAGAAGAAAGAGTTGAAGATTGTAAAGAAGAGAACTATTTATAATGAACCAAGGAACGACCGGGAGAAGCAGTTGCACGAGAAGAGGAACTGACTAATAACGGTTCAATAGGAGTCGTGGGAGACAAGATATCGAAAAATCCGGGTACGTGGCGGTTACGAATTGAATGCAGGATTCTCTTTCCTTTCTTGGTTCCCGCGAATGGAATGAGAAAAGGAAAAATGTAGGTACAGAAAATCTGCCCGCCACATGTCCTAGGTAGATTGAATGAGGCAACGAAGTGAATCTTCAAGAAAGATATTATTCACCAATTCCTAAGAAAGTGTCAGTGAAGAGTCAAATCAATTGTCAGATTTACTTTAGCGAAGTTCAGATCGCGAGGTATCAATTAACGAGATAACACTGACTTGTATGGGAAGATACTTCACGAAGAAAATTGGAAATGTGAGGTATGGATTGTTGTGCAAGAAAATGGAGAGCATACGAAGTCAACGACGCGAAGTGTGGCTTGCTGAGCAAGAAATAGTAGAATCCCCGAGGTAAAATGAGTGAGATGTGGATTGTTGTGCAATAAATGGGACAGCTATCCCAGACAACAACCGAACTTTAAGGTGTAAAAGAAGCGAAAAGTTGATCTGAGCGAAGTAAAAAGTGTATACCCGAGATAAATCGGGTTGTAATCCATTATGTAGCTTTCTCCTATAAAAGGAGGATTGATCCCCTTGTAAAAGGGGTTGGAACATTTGGGGAAAAGGTGAGAGAGCTCTTGTGAGGGAAAAGTTAAGATCTTGAGTGTTCTTGAGTGGCTTGTAACTTAAAATTTTAATAAATCGGTTGAAATATAAGATTTGTGTTTTATCTTGTTCGTGTTTATCTTTGAGTTCATCAAATTAGTAAGTGGGTGTAACTGTGGATTTTCTGCAGTTACAAGAATAGTGAAGAAATTTAAGTCTTGCACCATTCAAGCAGCTGGAAGAAGCAAGAGAAAGAGAAAGGATAAAGTCTCATTTTTTTATGGATCCGATTTTCTTCTTTTTTAATATACAACAAACAGGGAGCAGCAATTTTATGACACTAGCCCGTGCATTTGCACGGGAATAGACGGCCCTTGTATAGAAAATATAAATTAGAAAAGAAAGAAAATTTTCACAACAGTATCCTAGTCCCAAGTCCAATGATATTAGTGGAAGCGTCGTGGTGTACTTTTGCAGGCAGAGTTGACTTTCGCGAGATGATATTGGAAGCAAAATGGAGACTGGATTCATAACTAATGCTTCTAGTAATTTTCTTATCCTTTCTGATATCTTATCCTTAAGATATCACCTCTATATATTTGTCAAATGCTTCCTTCAATATTCTCCATGGTGTTGCTGGAACCAGATAGGTATGTGGTTAGGAAGGGTTTAAAATGAAGAAATAGTTAGGAATTTAGAGTTTAATAATGACGTTTGGAGCATAGCTAATGTCAACGCAAATGGTGCGTCTGGCTCGATATGGGAAAAACACAAGGATAAATGAGAAGGGGAGTGAAGATTAATATTTGGAATCTACTTCATTTTGTAAATATACTGAAATCATTAACAATCTTATATCTCATATTCATATATAGTCTGAGTTTGTTAATAATCAACACCAGAAAAGTTCATCGAATGGAAACAAAGCAAAAAAACATGAACACCAACCAACAGATTAATTTTTCTTTGCAACTCTAGACTGCTTAGCAACTTCTTGTCCATTCCCTTTTGGGCCACCTCCTTTGAAGAAATCCGAGAAATCTGGGAGTTTGATTTCTCCTGTCTGAGAGAGCGGGATTGCAATATTATCAATGACCGGGATAGATGAGTACTCTTTGTGGGTAGGATCATCAATGTGAATTGGGTTGATTATCAAAGACAAAACATGCTCTATACTTTTTGAATGCTCTGCACCAAGTGCATCTCCATATTGATACATGAACAAAGACGTTCTTGCAAAATTGAGAACCAAGTTAACGAATGATGTATCAAATGGAGAGGAATCCAACAGGGATCGGTTCATCTCTTTCCACGTTTCCATAATTAGGCCTTTTACGTGTTCACGAGCATACTTTTCCGAGACATTTGTTTCTTGCATGTAACAGTATATGGAAGATGCAACTTCACCTCTTTTTATCTCCGTCTATATGCATGATTAAGAAAAAATAGCTTCAGTAAGTAATGTACGAGTTATGGTAACAACAAAACAAAAACAAAAACAAAAAAAATTTAACAAAGTTTCAAAGGACTAACCGAAGACGTTGCAAGATCATTTGAAAGTCACACAACAAACATGAAGAGTAGAGAAGAGGATGATTGTTTTCGAAGGCATGTAACACACCATCATTAATATTTTGATCCGTCATGAAATATGCAGCCATTAGAAAAACATATCCAACAGATGAAACCGAGCCATTTTGCACATATTCCACAAAAGTTGGTACATAACCTTTTTGGCACCATTTTGCTTCTGTTAACATTGCCTTCGCTGAATTGGCCAACTAAAATATTTAAACACCTCTAGTTATTCACCAATTCTCTCAAAGAGTTAGTGCAAAAAAGAAAAGGCTAAAAAACAATCAATTTACACATTTACCAATTTGGTTAAGTGCGGTAAGATATCAAATTGTTGTTCACTGAGTATCTCGAAAGCCATTTCATTGACAGTGTTGTAGAGGGCCAAGAAACATATTTTCCTATGACTCGGAAGTTTCGCCATGGCTTTGCAATCCCACCTTTGATAAAAAAATTGCAATTTGATTAGCATTACCGATGTTTAGGATCTGGTAGTTGAAAAACTGAGTACATATATGTACAGTTATACCTCTCAATAACGTCAGTAAATATTTCAAGTTCTTCTAGTGACCCATAAAAATCATAGATATCATCAATTACTAGAGCAAAGCTTAGGATTTTGGTGAGCCATTCTCTGCAACGTTCATTTCGTGGCTCCCAAGAACACCCAATATTTGATAGGAAGCACTCAACCAACCGGTCTCTTGCAAAATTCAATTTTTTTGCGATCCCCATGTTGTTCCACCACCTGAAAAACATTGACATAGTAGCACAAGTAGTAAATTAAGACGTCGCAATTAGTGGATTGCATATGCACCTAGTTATACTGGTAAAATAGACACTCACCTTGATAAATGTCTAAGTTCCATCTCATGTTGAGCCTGAACCATGTTGAAATTCTGTTTAGCCAATTCAAGAAGAGTAGGATTCATATCATTTTGAAGCTCATATGCTTCAATGAAAAACCTAGCTTCTGATCTTTGAACCCTCCAGTGAAATGGTGTCTCTAAGGAGCGACGGACTTGTGTATCTAGGTTAACGTTAATCTTGTCGTTGTTCCTTCTAATGTATAATAGATGTCTTCTTGTGAAGAGTATCGCTTCATTTAAGATGCTTTCCCCCTCAAAAAGAAGATGGGCCGCTTCAAATAGACTCAGCATTCCCTTAATATCTTGAGTAATTGTTTCTTTGAACCCACCTTCGGCGTGTCTGAATTCGTTAAAAATATCTGCCATTCGGAAGATAAACTTGTCATTAGCTAAAAGAAACGAGAAATCAAACTTCCACAATAATTGAAAAACCACGAAAGTTTCAGGGGAAAATGGCCCCACTTCATGGACTTAGCTGGCTTTACCTTGAGATTCATGAAAACCATACTGCCTAAGAAGCCTAAATCTAAGAGAAGTTGCATATAAGTTGTCTGTCATCTTCTGTGCATCGTCATGGTACATGTCCTCTAGGATTTTGAGAATGTCTTCCTCCATAAGGTAACTCATTCCCAGTCTTTGAATTACATCGATCAACTCAAGTTTCGCCAGTGGTTTTAATGAATTCTGAAGCAAACCTTTCACTTGTTTTATTATTTTCTTGACCAGTAATTCGGTATCTGTTTTGTTCTGCATACAAAAAAGTAGTAGTAATTAGTATAGCCTTAAAAGGTGAACGAGTTGATATAATGAACTAGACGAGTGGAAAATTAATACAATGATGGTCGAGTAATTAGTCTTGGGTACTGATTCAACAAAATGCTTATCCCAAATTGCAGGTTGGTACTGAAAGTGCACGGAGGCTTCCGATTGTGCAAGGCGTTTAGTGCTCACAGGCAACAGGATCTAGGATGGGGTGGAGGTGAAAGGAAACCGTAACGAAGATGAAGAACAAGATGAGGAAGAAGTTTGGAATGGATAGCGAATAATTTGAGACATTGCAGAGATCATATTATTAGTTGGTGCCGTTGTTCAATGCAAATCTCTTTAGTTTTTTTTTCTTTTTTTATCAATCCTATTTATAGGGTGGATATATGTACTTACTAACCGAGTCATTTTCACATTTTACACGGGGACTCTACATGCACACGTTTTATGTCCAAAGATATTTTCATGAAAGAACTTCACTCGACAAGTTTTTTCGGGGAAGTGACGTTCGTATAACTTATTGTCATGAACTTTCTCATGTTGGTTGTCCACACAGTTTAAATGCTTGCCAAGAATTTTCTCGTGTTCGTTGTCCATACATTTTAAACGCCTGCCAAGAATTTTCTCATGTTGTTTGTCCACACAGTTTAAACGCCTGTCAACACTGTTGAACTTTGAAGATTCATTTAGAAAGAGGTTCACGCATAACTCCCAAAATAATTGCTATCGTACGGTACGGGACACATTGTTAAATCCAGACAAACGAAAGAAGATGAACATGTCAACTCAAGGCAATGTCACTTAGTTTTCTCATGGGTGTTCATATATCACTCATTAATTGTGATTTAGCATGAGCTGTTAATGTTGTACAATTCCTCATTTGGTCTTCTTCACACCATGGTCAGTTGGTCATGATCAGTCATTGGTTTAGACATCCGGGTTGGAAAATGATTTTAGAAAAAATGGATGTGCATCCTAGGTGGATTTTGACATTCATCTCCACACATATGCCATTGGAGAAGCTCAAAGAAGGTTCATAATGATTGAGTGATGTGGAGTTTATCCGGAATGGAAAATCGGTCATTTGTCCAAATATTTTAAAACATGGTTCTAATGGGCGAGTAAAAATTAATATGGGTGAAATGGACACCAAAAAAATAGCAAGGAAGAAACTGGATTCATTCTGGCTTAAACTTAAAAAATAGCGAGGATGAAACCGGATGCATCCTGATGTGAATTGTAAATAAGAAAAATAGTTAAAAATTGGTAGGATGGAACTGTTTACATCTTGACTATTTTTACATTTTTGTCCATTTAATCAGTATCAAAATCTAAATGTCTTTTTTACCCAGAAATTGTTACTTTTAGTCTTTTTAACCAATTTTGTATATCCGGAAAGGAAATAATTTATAGGATCACTCTTGCTTCTATATATTGCTTGATGGGTTCACTAACTAAACGATGTTTACAGTGTTTATTACATATCAATAATAAGACTGATTTGCAATTCACGATCGATATCCCAAACCCAATGGAACTTATTGCATCCATCTCTTTGTTTGACATATTAGAATGCTATACAGAACCTTCACCCACACCTCGAGTTCCGTAAGGTCCCCTTAATGGAGCCTATATCTGGTATATTTGCTGACACGACAATCCTAATTCAAGCATAAAAGTAAAAGAAAAGAAAGGAAAACGGTCATTTTTAGCCAGACCAATCAAATAGTCATGAGATAAAAAATGCATCCCAACCGAAACTTGGTTACAAAAGATAAGTTTAACTGAAGTAAGAACCCTAAAATCATTTTAAGAGAGATATCTTAATACATTTACATCTAACTTCATATTGTTTGTTTGATGAATTTAGAGTTCAAAATTGTAAGTTAAGCACCCTGGGAAGAAACATAGAGGGAAGGAGGAGGAAGGGGGGAGTTTTGCTGAAAGAGGCAAGGTGAAAACGGTTTTTTTTTTTGAAAAGAAAGGTGAAAACGGTTTTGGGCGGGCGTTTTCCATCCCAAAACCGTTTTGTTCCCATAAATATAAAAGAAACATATTTTTGAAGAAAATATCAACTGTCTTAATTAGTTATTATTTTTAACCTGAGTCATGCGGGAAGGACAGCTCTAATTCAATCCGTCTTGGCCCTTATACCTGTGTACATGGCAACGTCATTACTGCCGAAAAAGGTAATCAACAGGATGAATCAGATCATAAGAAAATTTTGATGAGGGCATTCCAAGGATAAAAATAAAATGCATTTTCTAAAGTGTGAGTGGTTTATCACAAGCAAGGAGAAAGGTGGTTTGGGATTGAGATCTCTAGAAGACCTCAATAAAGCATTGGTGGCTAAATTAGCATGGAGGTTTCTACAAAATCCCGAGGCTCTGTGGTGCAAAATTCTAAAAGCGAAATATATGAGAGACATATCGTTTTGGACTGCAAAGAAACCACAAAAATGCTCTTCCACATGGTCAGCTATGCTTAGTATTCGGCCACAACTAAAAGAAGGATGTATCTGGTTAATTGGGGAGGGGAAGACCACAAGAGTATGGAATGACCCTTGGGTTCCCAGTCTGACAGGATTTACTCCATCGGTCCCCATTCATAACACTCATAACATCTAGTTTGTAAAAGATCTGATGACTGCATACAAGACGGCCTGGGATGCTGACATTGTTAACCACGCTTTTGAACCATATGAGGCTGCTCAAATACTTAAGATATACATCAACAAGGGAGAGGTCGACAAGCTTATATGGGTGCACACTCCTCATGGCGACTTTACGGCTCAATCTTTTCAAAAGCTAAAGGCTTTAAACTCCGGTGAGTCTTCTTCATTAAACGATTTAATTTTTCCTTGGAAAAAATTTTGGGCAGTTAAAAAACTTTCTCCTAGAATTATCAATTTTGCTTGGAGGGCTATCCATGGTGATCTGGGTGTGTTGAGTAAGATTGGTAGATTCATAGATGGGTCCCAACTGAATGTATGATGTGTTGTAATGGAGCCGAAACCGTAAATCATCTGTTATTACAATGCCTCGTGACTCAGGATATTCTTTTTGCATGCCCTTTAAGTTTGAAATTGCAGGAATCTACATTAACTTCTATCAAGGAGTTGTTGGCTTCTTGGTTACTGATTCAAGATGAGAATTATACCTTCAGTTTGGGGGTGTGCATGTTGTGGTCTATTTGGAAAGGTAGAAATCAGCTAGTCTTTGATCACAAACCAATCAACATCCAGTCAGTTATCTCTCAAGGTATATATTGGTTCAATACATTCTACTTCTATGATGCATACATAGACAGTATTGCTCCACCTACTATGCAATCGCCCTCTGATGCTAGAAGATCACAACAGTGGAGTCCACCTAACGCTGACACTATAAAAATAAATGTGGATACGTCTTGGCGGAATAGCGGATCTTCTTGTGCTGTGGTTTCCAGGAATAACCTTGGCAAGTTTATTTGTGCAAAATCTGACACCGGTGATATCCAGAGTCCCTTAGCTGCCGAAGCATCAGGGTTCTTTCTAGCCATGACCATGGAAGATGAATTGAAATTTAAGAAGATAATTATTGAAGGGGACGCAAAGATAATGGTTCAAGCGTTAAATGGGGGTTTGTCTAGAATTCCATGGAGGATTATTCGATATGTGGACCAGATTAGGTAGATTGTTGACAAGTTCGATCAAGTTCAATTCTCATCTATTCGGCGAGAGGCAAATGAAGTTGCTCACCAGCTCGCAGCTTATGCTTTTAAGCATCATATTCACCAATGGTGGATATCTTCCCCACCCCCTACATCTCTTCCCACCTTTCTTCGGAAGAAGCTCTTGTCTCTACTAATTAGTTTTTTTGTTGTTTTTCTGTAATTGTCGATCAAAAAAAAAAAGTTATATTTTTATCTTTGATAATTTTGGAAACATGATTAATTCAAACAATTAATATGCAAAACACGTGTTAAGATCTCATTGGTCCCTCATGTCCCCATCAAAAAAATTCTCAAAGAAAAGACCGGGATTTACTATATAGGTTAACTATAAAAAGGGAAAAACAACCTAAAAAGTAACTAAAAAAGGAAGTCTTGAAAATAAATATATCCATTCCTCTTTTCGGAAAAAAAAAAAATTTGAAAATAAATATAATTGTAGGGGTGAGACTTGGTTGGGTTAGAAGGTTTAGCTGATCCAGAAAAGTCTTGTCCGCATCAGTAAAAAGGAAAAGAAAAGTCGATAATCAACAGTTCGTCATATCGTTGTTGCTAAGTAACTAATTAAATAAGAACAATAAACTAATTATTCATTCGTAATTTCATACCAAACGAAACTAATAGTAATAAATAATTAGGCTTGAGGTTTCATAATTGATATAAGAAACTACGTTAGAACACCGTTGCCACGGTAGGGAGGGCCGACCGAAGAAAAACAAAACACCGTTGATTGCATAACGCATTATACAACTTTTATTTCCGGAAAATGGGTAATATGACCATAAGCCCTAAAGGTTGGTAGCATTGGATTGCTAAACTATGTGTCTCGGTGAAAAAGATATAAGATTATTTACTCATACATACCCTTTCCTTTATACTTTATTCTTAGGCATATTATTTTCTCTCTCCTATTTATTTTTTTTCTCTCCAAATTAAAATTAATCGCGATAAAGTTCTTAACTTCTGAAATATAAGTCGGATTTTAATAAAATTTATATTTTCGGAAATGGCTCGAAAATCTCTACGAAACAAGATCCATTGTTGATATGAAATTCGAAAAAAAAAAAATCTATTTTTATCCAAGCCGAGTATACACTATGCACCCAGGTGCAACATGATCAAAATTTATTT
The DNA here is from genome assembly GCA_023529315.1 of Papaver bracteatum. Lineage (NCBI taxonomy): Eukaryota > Viridiplantae > Streptophyta > Magnoliopsida > Ranunculales > Papaveraceae > Papaver > Papaver bracteatum. The sequence continues at coordinate 346,043 of JAJJWX010002496.1, forward strand.
TCAATAAAAATATGCATTATGCACCCAGGTGCAGCCTTGCCAAAATTCATTTCCTATAAGAATATACATTATGCACCCAGGTGCAACCTGCCCAAATCATTTTTCATATAAGAATCAAAAAAATATACATTAATCACTCGGGTGCAACCAACCAAAACTTATTTCCCTTCAGAATTATACATTATGCATTCAAGTGCATCTTATTTACTTCGCGGATAAATCTAGGTTTATTCTAGTAATCACCTGCAATAAATTATACATAACCAAAATTATTAGTTCATAATCCCGAACAATAAATCCACCACCATTACCATCACATTCACTATCAACGCATTAACCAAAAACAAGTATTAAAAAAGAAAAATAAGAACAACTAAAAACTTTTAAAAAAAATATACATTATGCAATCGGGTGCATCTATGCTAAAACCTGTTTTTCTATCAGAACATACGTTATGCACTCGGGTGCATCTTGTTAACAAACCACTTCAAGTGATCCAACTACTTTTCTATGACACAACCAACACCATCGCTTGACTATAGCCTCATAGTTTCATCGTTCCTGTTTAATGCTTTCCACTTGCTGTCAACCTAAGTATATCCCCTCGTCACATACTCGAGCCTTTCGGTCACCACTGACTACATCAAAACAATGGCTAACAGGTGGCGACAAGGGGTACAATGAACCCATTGTTTCCATCTAAACTTCGAACCAATTGTAATATGTTAGCTCACTTCTCCTTAAATCCATAGCAGCAGCAACGACATACTATTTCATCCATGTAGCAGCAAATGCATGAAAAGTAGTTCCTTAAAAGAAAATGCATTGCATACTCACTTAGGCCTTTCCACAAGCAGCTTTTGTGTGCAAGAATATAATCATCCACAGGTCTGCTTGATGTTGATTTCCTAAACCTATTGTATTACCTTCCCTGCAGCAAATTTAAACCCAAGAACAAATTAACCAAACATTTCTAATCATTCATAAGCCCTTAACACTTCATACTACCATCTTTTATTTCCTAAAACAACATGAACATCATATAAAGTATACCATACCAGCATACAGTGTCTCTAGTACCGAACAAAGCACATTTGTTTTTTCATTTTCTTAGCATTAGTTTCCATATAACTAAAGTTGGCCTTGGCCTAACTGTAACTAATATTGGTGATGTTCTCAGATTTTTAAACAAGTTGTAGAGATTAGCAAACCAACCCACCCTTATCAAATGTAGGTGGAAGCAATATTAATTGTACACACGCCATAAGATCAATCAGCACAAACTAGGAGAAATTTCACTTTCTTCCTTTGCTTTCTTTTTGGCTTTTCTTAAATGTAGCCCATGCTTTTATTAACCATAGCCCGTTTAAAATAAGTACTTTATCTAACTAAACAAACATTTAAAATCATTACATATAGCCCACAAAATTATACATGATTTTATACATAGCCCAAAATAAGATGATCATTAAACCCTAAATCAACAAAAAAAAAGTTAATTATCTATTTTTTATAATTAAATTTATGTAAAATATCCAACATGATTAATATTTTTGAAGAATCACCAATACCCTCAATCAATTTTGGTGCAATCATGATTGAGAAAAAAAAATCATCTTAGAGATTTTTGTTTTAGTGACTGTGTTCATAGAGTTTTAGCAAAATGGTCCAAGGAAAAGAATCAAACCCCAAGTTAATTCCATTTAATTTGATTGATGTTGTTATGGAAATTTTTGAACTCCTATTAATTTTATTATTATCATTATATGATTAAGAAAAAAGAATATCGTTTTTAGAGAGAATTAAGAATTAGGATCTTTTTGTTTTTAGAGAAAAATAAGAATTGGGGTTTACAATTGTGTGAGCATTATAAAGGGATCAATTAACTAATTTGAAATACGATGAAGTATGATTCAAATAAAAATTAGGGTTTATTTTGAATAAGAAGAAAGTTTAAGTTAAATTGTTGGTGAAAATTAAGACGCGTTTGGATTTTCATTTTAACTTAAATTTTTTGGGTTATGGTTAATAAATGTGTGGGCTATATTTAAGAGAAACCTTCTTTTTCTCCCAATCCTCTGTTCTTCAATTTGGCACTACCAAATTTGGGTTTTTTAGAAATTCGTAGAATCTAGAAATTTAGGTACAAAAAATGGTTAAGATTCTAATAAATTAGGAGCAGAAATACAGATGATGTATTTAAGTTAAAATTGGTTTGTGCATGGATAGATCCGAGTTGAATTGATTGAAGAAATTTTATATGGTGGTGATGATCTGAAAAAAATTATGCTCCTCGGAGAAGAAGATGTACTGAGAGGAAAATAGTTTAGAGGGCATATTACTAACACCGGGTAGTAGATATTTGTTTGTGGTTGGGTGTCATAGCCAAATTTGGTTATGAGAACAATATCTTTAGAGTCTAGGATATTAGAACATTACCAATATTTTACTTGTCTTATAGGCTCAGGAATTTGAATCTAAGGGCTAATTAATCAAAAAACTGTTTTTTTTTTTTGTTAGAATGTCATTTCCGAATTTTTCGTAAAAACTCTAAATTTGATATTGTTATTTTTACTCATTGCGTAGCTTTTTTTATTACCTTTCCAACGAGATAAAATTTGTAAAATTCTAAGGCACGGATTTTTTGATATGTTATATTAAAGTTTGCTTTCCAATTATACCCTTAAAAATAGGATACATAAGAAGTTATAGTAATTGGATTAAAAGGGAGGGACAATTTTGTCTAGTGAAAAAGTAACCATGGACATGGAAATTTCCAATCTTTTTATCAAATTGTACATTTGTATTACTCTTCATTTTACAAAAAAATGGTCATAAAAGGGACTCCCCCCTTCAAGCCCTTCGGGCTCTCATGTCGGTCGGCCCAAATATACCTAGACCCGAGTTAGCAATTCGTGGTACGGGATACGTACGAGTATTATACGGATTCGTAAAAGTTAAATTCGGTCAAAAATCCGGTCAACGATTCGTGATTCGGCAGTAATACGGAATGGCATACGTACGTGTATAATTCGTTTTAGAGATATGCATTCGGCGTACAAAATTCGGCATATATTAACCTGTTAAAAAATTATTTTTAATATAATCTCTCATAAAATACTATAGTTTAATACTTGACATGAACTATACATATGATATGTGCATCACAATCAGCAAATAACATTGACATGAACTATACATATGATATGTGCATCACAATCAGCAAATAACATAAACGTTGATGGTATTTGAATCAGATTAGTGTATGTAAAATTTTAAAAGTCAAAAATATAATAAATAATGATTATTTAGTGATGATGTGGCAAATTATTATACGGGGCATATGATTCGGTAATTCGTAAATACGCGTATAATTGGTTTTAAGATGAAAATTCGCGAATCTAAGTCGGAGTTCCAGTTATACGGTCGATACGGACGGATTCGCGAATTATACGAGTATTATTGGCGAACTTACTAACTAGGACCTAGACTAGACAAATTGAAAGTCTAAAACTTTATTCGAAAGTTCATGATAGAAACCCATCTGTTTCTCTTTCCAAGCTAGAGGAAGACCAGCACCCCTGGACTCCACCAATGAATTCAGCTAGTTCCATCACTTCAAGCTCCTTCACACTATGTTTTGATGGATTTTTAAGCCAACCGTGGGCATAAATCAAACGTTTAACAATTTTGGGTGGTAACAATCATGGGCAATGCCTCCTCCATTGCAGAATGTAGATTCTGAAGAAACATTTGATACTGGAGTAACCATATCAGGAGGCGTGCATGCAAGAAAATGATATGTACAACCAGCATGTTCTTTCCACCAAGTCAGTATTCGTCTTCTCAAGATTGACTTCAAGATACTTATTCAATTAAGATTTCATACGTACATTTCCTTTTTGTTGTAAGAAATTGTCCCCAATCATCATGGCACTCAGACAAGATAAGGTTTGGTTCACCTGGAGCAATAATGGAACTTGTCTTTTTGAACATCTTAACAAGTTGTAAAATTCTTCGAGTAAATAATCAAGTAAAAAAACTCAGAAATTCTTGATATCATTGATTAGTGTTACCACTTTACAACTATGATAGAACTTCTGAAAGGAAAACTCCATCCAAATCAATCTATATCAAGTATCCAGTAGAAAAACAATAATGAGAAAGAGATTGATCTTCAATGATGCAATATTTCTCGAATTTCACCTTCAATTTTGTAGCAGCATCACGTGAAAATGTGATCTCACTTTTTCACCATTTCAACAATATAGAATGCATAAGGGGTTTGAAGTAACATACTTGGAATCAGAGATATGAAAAGTCAAATCATAAAAATATTGCAGAAACATACGCAGGTCTTTAGCATTCTTTTTTTTTTTTTGATCAATACAACAAAGAATTTTATAAAAGAAAGAATAGTACAATGAGGGTCCGAGAAAAGAAGTGAGAAAAATAAGAAAAGATAAACTGGAGCATCTCCAGTTGACAACGAAAGCACATAAGCGGATACAAGGTAAATTTAGCCAAGATCCTAAACAACCAGAGCTGCTCAAAGAAAGAGAGAAACTCTACTAACAGTGATAGCTACTACCTATTAACTACAATACCCCAGTTATAGTGCAGATTCTGGTAAGTAATGCCTCTAAAAGATATTGTTGTAGACGTCCAATACAATAAGAGAGCCTTAATCTACCTAATCAAAATTTCTTGAGAGTATTCTGAATCTTGAAAAATGCACTTATTTCTCTGTTTCCACACTCCCCAAACGAAAGCAAAGGGTAGTAACTCCCAAAGAGTTATGCCATTCTCAGTGAGCCCGCGAGCCTGTTTCTCGATAAACAAGTTTGTAGCACTTTCGCTGATAACCCAATCCCTATGAAATTCCTTCATGAAGAACATCCATACATCATACGTTTCCGGGCAGTGAATGAAAAGGTGATCAATGGTTTTTTCATTTGACTTACAGAAAATGCACCTATTTGCTAACTTCCATCCCTTCTTCTTTAGATTATTTTGAGTTAAAATAGCTTTATGATGAATTAACAACACAAAGAAAGAAACTTTAGTTGGTACTAATCGTTTCCAAATTTGTGCAGAAGGGAAGATGATACCTGAGTTCTTCTCCAGTCCTTTGTAGCACGACTTCACCGAAAAAACTCCGCTCGACTCCCATCTCCACCTTCTAGCATCTTCCCATTGCTTAATACGGTTACCTCTAGAAGATGAGATAGAGTGGCTGCCTCGTTAATCTCCATATCCGTAAGCCTTATTTTAAAATCCAAGTCCCAACTAATGCCCTCTTCTGAATTTATTTTGGCCAGTTCGCTTATCCAACTCCCTTGCTTTCTAGTAACTTCATAAATATTAGGAAATTTGTCCTTAAGCACCTCTTCCCCTAGCCATCTATCAACCCAGAACCGGGTTTTTCTCCCATTTCCAACCTTGTGTAGAATTCCCATTTTGTATTTACCAATTCTGTTGCAGATCCCTCTTCACAATCCCATGCCATACGGTTTCTTAGTTTGTATAGCATCCCAACCATTACTGTCACACCCATGCTTAGCCTGAATAATTCTTATCCACGGTGCCTCCGGCTCATTTGAGAACCTCCACAACCACTTTCACAATAAAGCATCATTCATCACTGATATAACTTTTATGCCCAAACCTCCTTCTTTTTTACTGAGACAAATTTTGTGCCATGCCACTAGTGGAATTCTATTCTTACCATCGTTTGTTCCCCAAAGAAAGGTTCTCATTGCTCTTTCAATCTTCTTTGCTACAGGAGGAGGAATTGTAAAAGCAGACTTCAAGAAGACTGCAAGAGAACAGAGAACACTCTTAATAAGAACCAACCTCCCCCCCATATGAAAGATACCTTCTCTTCCATACTTCTAGTCTTTTCTCCACACTCTCAACCACAGGGTCCCAAATATTCTTGCACCTATAATAGGCCCCTGCAGGCATTCCCAAATATTTGAAAGGAAACTATTCAAGTGTGCAACCGAGAAAATCTTCCACAACTTCGTCATGTGTGGTAACGCCAATACTAATTGCTGTGCTTTTCATAAGATTTATACTAAGTCCCGCGACCAACTCAAAACAGGTTAAGATTGCCCTAATAGTAAGTAAGATTTGAGCCTTATCTTCACTAAATAGTAAAATATCATCAGCAAAACGCAAGTGAGACACTACCGGCCCGTCCAGAGTTACCTTGAAACCAGATAAGCGACCATTTTCTTCCGCTATTACGATCATCCGGCAGAAACATTCCATGAATATGGTGAATAAGAATGGAGATAAGGGGCCACCTTGCCTGAGACCCATAGAGCTCCTAAAATTTGCACCCGGAACCCCATTGACTAAGACGGAGAGTGGGCATCTGATATGCAATAGAGAATCCAGTTCCTCCAAGTGAAACCAAACCCCATCCTCTCCATAACCTTAAGTAAATAGTTCCAATGCACCTTATCATACGCTTTATCCACATCCAACTTCAATACCCAACCAGCTTCTTTCTGTTTCACTCTAGTGTCCATACATTCATTCGCGAGTAAGATGCAATCAGTAATTTGTCTCCCAGCTATGAATGTGCTATGGGTGTCCAAAATTAAAGCAGGAAGAACTTGTTTTAATCTTTTCGCCAACGTTTTAGCAATGATTTTATAAGAGGTATTTATCAAGCTAATAGTCCTAAAATCCTTAACCACCTCAACCGTTTCTTTTTTTGGTATTAGTGTGACAAATGTATTATTTATCCTCCAATCCAAAGACCCTGTTAACTAGAAATGGTTCACTACCTTCATAAAATCCTCCGCTAGAATCTTCCAGTACCTTGTGGACACCTCAATCGGATACCCGCCAGGTCCCGGTGCCTTATTATGCTCCATTTCCTTAATGGTACCCAATATTTCTTCCTCCGTAATTTGCCTCTCTAGTCTGACATTATCCGCAGGTGAGACTGTTGAGAATTGAACATCCTCCATGAAAGGTCTCTGAGAAATGTTTTCTTTATATACTCTGGAATAATACTTATCAATGTGGCCCATAATCACACTTTCATCCTCTTGTATTTCCCAGTCAATTACCAAACAACTTATGAAATTCTGCCTTCTTCCCTGGTTTGCACATCTATGAAAATACCCGGTATTGTTATCGCCCTAATCCACCCACTTGTCTTTTGCCTTACTTTTCAGCCTTAATGCCTCTAGTCTTTCCCATTTTTTAAAATCTCTTTTAAGGATGATTCTATCAAATCTATCCTCCATTGTCGCTTCGCTAGCTTCATCCTTATGATCTATAATATGAATGTTATCCAAAATGTCATCCAAAACTCTCTTCGTATTGCCAAAGTGTGTCCAATTCCAAGTCTTTAAATCTCCTTTGAGCAGTTGTAACTTCTTCCAAAAAATATATGCAGGGTTTCCAGAAACTTCATATCCTTCCCACCACCCATTGATCAAGTCATACAGTGAGTTATCTTCCATTCACATGATCTCAAACTTGTAATATAAGTGACCACCAGTAATCCCATGAGTGTTTAGTAACAATGGGTAGTGATCAGAAGTGGGTCTAGGCCTTGCGCTTTGTGTGGTGTCAGGAAACCTCTCCTCCCATTTGATGTTAACTAACATACGATCAAGTGGACAACAAATTGGATCCTCTTGAAAGTTCGACCAAGTATAATGAGCACCATACAAAGGAAGGTCAAACAGATCACCGTCCGAAATGAAATTTGAAAATTCAGCCATACCTCTATTAGCGGTAATGTATTTGTTCTTCTCCTCGACAAAGCGAATTGTGTTAAAATCTCCTACAACACAACCCGGTAAATCCCAAACTCACAAAACACCAGCAATCTCCCTCCAAACTCTCCTTCTCTGTACTCTATCATTTGGTGCATACACCCCAGTGACAAACCATTCAGTCCCATCCCTTCTCGATTTAAACATACAAGAGAGAGTATACTGATCTTAAAATGTATCTAATAATTCATATTCATCTTCAAACCACATGATTCACATACCTCCTGAAGCCCCTTGTGATGGAACATAACGAAACTGGATTCCATTCTTGTTCCATAATTCTCTACAAAAACTTTGTGTAATAACCTCCGTCTTCCAACTTGTTTGTTTGCGGCTGACTCCTCTGAGTCATCTGGATCTGAATGAAATCACCTGACTCATATGGATCTGACTCACTAAGGTCTGAGTCAGAAAATATGTTTGTTTTGTGTGTCAGACCTGACTCAGTTGACTGGATTTTTCTGGACAGAAAATGCCCTTGTGCACATTTTGAACCTTAACATTTGTCACTACTAAAACATCACAAATTGTTCAATTGCAGTCTAAACAACTTCCCATTTTAATGGAATTAAACATATTAGACATTACAAAACACTAAAATCTAAAGATTTCATTCCTACAAACATAAAAAAAGCAATAAAATCTAAAAGAGATTAGCTATCTCATCACGTAAATTGTTCATATATATCTTCTCTTGCCGTCCAAAGAGACAGGGTGCATTTTCTTCCGTTTCTGCTTCCACTTCCACCTGTGTCTCATTCATATCAAATGTCCCATTCTCAAATTCAGGATCACTAAAATAGAGAATACAATAGTAGCATCACATGTGTTGTTACCATAAATGCAGACTTGCCAAGGGAGGAAACAAAAACAAAATGAAACAAAGGCAATGAGCTTACCTTCTTCCGTTTCACCCTTTCTTCAGTTCCTTGTTCACCCAAGCACCACCACCTTAATATTGTTCCAAATCACCTTAAACAGAAAAATAACTGACGAATACAAACCTCAATAAACAAATTTAAAAATGTAAAAATAACAAACCTATTCTTCACAAGATATAACCCATCAACAACCAAAACCAATTGCTCAAAATCCAGGGTGTTTCTCTCAATTCTAGCATAACAGATAAAGTTCTGACTCACTGAGACATCGACTGCATTTTAACGATCCGACTATGGGTTAGGCATAGACATGGGACCAGTATGGAAAATGCCCTTAAGGAATGATTGATAGGTGTCTAAAACACCTTTATATTTATCTATTGTTTATGCTTTCTCTGCTAGTTTTCTTGTAAATTATGTATCTTATGTTTTGTTTTTGAGTATTTAGGTACTTTGGAGTCATTTGGAACAAAAGGAGAAGAAACGGGGCAAAAGGTGCAAATGTTATTGGAGGCGATTATTTCTCATTATTTACTTTTATTTATTCATCTCTGTCTGAAAAGTATATCGGCTTTAGTGATGCAAATTTTCTGTCTGAAAAGCACGATAACTTTAGTGATGACTCTCATTGAAGAGAAGAAGTGAATATGAGGAGTAAAAGACGGTTGTTGTTGGTGGAAGGCGAAAGAAGGCGTTCATTTGGAGCGAAAATGAGAAAAAAGACTTACGGGCGAGCGAAGCTAGCTACGGATAAGCAAGGAAGTGAATAGGAAGTTGGTTCCGCGAAACTGATAGGCCACATGAGAGCTGGTTGGCCCTTATCCAGTACTACAGGGGTGGGTATATCACTCTCATCTCTTACACCTGACCTAAAATTGATATAAATCATTTTCTCTTGTATTCTCATTATTGCTGCTCCACCTGAAACTGAGATGACGGCAAAATATCTCAGAAAATTGAGATTCAGAGAGGAAGTTGATGAAATTGAAAAAAGCTGCTGCTGCCGGCGGGGGAGATCAGTGTTTGATTGCTGAAATGAATTAGGGGTAGATGTTAATCAATTCTGCTGTGAGTTTCTACTACAGATCGAAAAGCAAGTTAGGGTTCCTTGAACTGAAATTTGAGAATTCAGAGAAGATTTAAAGATGGATTTGAGGTAGGAATCTAGTGGAATTAAACAATGGGTTTTGCTGCTGTGGATTGTTGTATCTGGATGATCTGGGTGTTGGAAAAATTACAGAGGGTTTGGCTGGATTTAAGTCTCCAACAGTGGTGTTGCTGAGAATCCATCAAAGAGAGAATCTATATTGATTGTAGAAGGTTGTGAAGAAGCTGTTGCTCATTACAGGACAGATTGGGTTCTCAGGTTAGGGTTTTATTGAATGGGTATGTCTCATAATTAGGTTAGGGTTCTTGAATTAGGTTGTGCTAAGTGGTATGATGTGAAGGTTCTGAGATGAAGAAATTAAAGAACTGTGAAGAACTGATGGAGGTGTTAGCAGCCTGTGATGTTCAAGGGTAAAGCTGCAATTCAGAGCTGTAATGTGTAGGTGTGCCATGAATTTGTTCTGAGGTTGCAAATGAACTGGGTTGGATAATTTTGAGAAGAAAGAGAAGAATGGAGTTTCAGGTCAGGAAATCAAGAAGCTGTGGTGCAGTGGAGTGGAGTGGAGTCATGGATGAATTACAGTTCATTTGAGATGGTGGATTGCAACAGCTAGCTGGTGATGAGAAGATAGGTTTGATGTGAAGGAAGATGGCAGCAGCTGCAATGATTCATGATTGAATTTGAGCATGAAAGTAACAAAAGCAGATGCAAATGGGTTTCTACTGGTGGTGTTAGTGGTGGCAGTGAGCAGTCTAGATGAATGTTAGGCATTGAGCATGAATTGGTGGATGTGTTCGAAATGAGTTGCAGGTGGTATTATCTATTAAAGACAAGTTTGAGGAGTTGATGCTGCTAGTCATGAAGCTACAAAAGTTAGTTTGCTGCTGCTATGGTTCATGGGTTTAGGTGCATATGTTGTGTGCGGAATTTATTGAAGCTGCAAAGAGGTCGAGCTGAATTGGTATTGTGGATGATGGCAGGTGGAAGATGGTATTGTGCATCTGCAGCTGCTATAGAAGTTAGAAGAAGAATGGAGTGATATAATGCAGTTAACAGTTGGTTCTGGTGATATAAAAGAGGGTGTAGCTGGTGTTGGTTGATAAGCAGTTGCAGATCAAGATGGTGGAGGAATTGGATGCAATGTAATGGCTGAACAGATGGTATCGCAGGTGGCAATGGTTGTGACTGCTATAAACAGGTGTTGCTGGGAAGTGGCTCAAGGAAATGATCGTAGTCGTATGAAGCTGCAATGTAATGTATTTGATGCAGGATATGGATGTGCAGCTAAGAATGAGCTGAAATGGGTCCGATTTGGGACCATAATCACATCGAGGAAATGGGGCTGGTAGACATGGTTCAATGGATCTATACGGAGGGAATTCGGCATATGCCAAGTGAGGGTTTGAGACATCAACTGGGTGGCTTGTTTGTGTTGTTGAGTTTGGGAGTCTTCCGGAGTTCAAGAAGCTACAGAAGTTGTGAGTTGCAGTTGAATTGGATATATGGAATGGGAGGAATGAAGAGGCGCCATCTTGGTGCAACAGTAGCTTTGGCCTTTGCAAAACGGCCTTGGCCTTACCAACTCAGCCAAGTCAGTTAACTAACTTTGGTATTGACTATGATGTACACAGTTGGCTCGGTTTGTCTAACAGAGTTAACTCAGTTGCCCCGGTATGACTCATTTGACCGGTAATTGAGTTGACTTCTCCGATCGCCTGAGCTCCGGTCCGGCACCGGATTCCTGCCTATTTCCGGCCAAATACCCAGTTTTCCGGCGAGAATTTTTGGGACAGATTTTCTACATGGGTTTCTCTCACTTGTGGGCTGGGTGAATTTCCAACTAATGGACTTTGAACACAAAACCTAATTTTGGAGAAAAGCTACAAAAAGAAAAGTTCTACTAACTTTTGGGGATGACGTATTATTCTTGGAGTTCTGGAGATAGCCGCTGAAACTTACGCTACTAGCTAGGGTTTGCTTTTGTTTCATCTTCTTTAATTTATTATTATTGATTATGATGAACTCCATAGCTAAGAGTAGCTAAATCTTATTTTATTGGTTAAGGATGTAGTCTTATATCTATAACTTGTGCTTGATTAATGCATTAGTTTTCTCTTGATTATCGTTCTTATCTCTACTGTTTTTAATATCACATGATTGATGTATTGTGATAGGGTTTTGATGTTTGTTTAGTTAAGTGGCCAATTAATTGAACTTGCATCTTGTCCATAGATATTTTAGGGTTTTTAATCGAGCGATAACCCCCAAATACAAGTAGCATGATATGATTATAGTTTGTAGTGATACACTCTTATAATCATACGTAGAGTTTGAACATTGTCCGAATTGTTATGCGCAATGTATGACAATTGCATTGATTAGCCTATTTCCAAAACTTAATGCTCCTGGGAATTGAACTTGATTAGCGCAAGGCGTTAGGTTATTCTTTAGGTAGAATTCACATGCGCAGCTCTAATGTGTGTGTTGATTGACTTGGGAAATTTTCAGATTATCTTGCTCTCTTGATTTTCTAGGCTTTTGATAATAAAAGAGATTAAATTGTAATTCTAATCATATATGCAAGCACATGTTTAATATTGAAGATGAACTCCTTGACCAATATCTTTCTCTCATTGATTATTTTATCCAATTTACTTTGCTTTTAATTTACTTTTATTTTGATAAAACAAAAATCCCCCTTGGTTATTCAAGAAACTAGAATTTGATAACAACAATCGCCTCTTTGTGGATACGAACTCTTCCTTACTTTATACTTCATTCATATTTTATTGAGTAAGAAAGTGAATTATTTTTGACGCTTACGACAGCGGTCAATGATCCCAGTATACGGACTTGAAACTTTACAATGCCATCAAGTTATCTACTTTTTGTGGCGAAGGAAATTTCATAGATTTGCGGCCAATTATATACAGTCAGTTGTTAATTATGTTGCACTATATATAATGTCCATATCACGTTTGTGAACAACAAACACTACAAGCATACTCCTAAGAACTACTTAACTAATGCCAGCAGTAACTACTCTAACAGCCTAACGGTCACTTACGAGTTAGGCAAATCAAATGGCAAATCAAACTAAGTTACTTTCAGTGATTGTGTTGTTTACTGTTACGTAATGGCTTATCGTCGAAAGCAGAATGTGTATGTTGCTTTATTTACAAATAGCGGGTTCAAGGCAATGTTTAGTTATTACAATTTTATCAATTCCATATGAGCCAGAATGATAACACTAATTTCACAAATTTTTGTCTACAATTTTTTTCATCAGATCCATCAAACTAAAATCCAAACCCATGTCAGTGACAAAGTAACTATGACATACAACCCTAAAATAATTCTCATTTCACTCTATTGAGACCAGAATGTACTCTTAAGGTTCAACCAAATTTCACACTTTCCATAGTAGATTGACACTGACAACAGTAGCCAAACATGTTATACCACCACCACCTCCAATCACCACAAATTACACAAATAGCTCATAAGAAAGTATAAAAGTAAAGGAAAACCAAAATGAAATCCCTGGTTGTATGGTCAAAAATATTAACTATAAAAAGAAAAAACTCATGTAATATCATAATTAGCAAGTACAGTAACAATTCTCTTCTAGGCATTTTCACAAACACAATCAAATATTCAACCAGAAAATATAAATTAAAACTCATATGAAAAATGAAAGAACCAATGTTCCGAATCACATAAAACCCATATGAAAATGAATATGGATGAAGAATTATACCTGAAGATGATGATGATTCAAAAAGAAGCTTTTAGATGATTTGAAAGAGATGAAAAGATGAGATGAGAGTGACGATGGAGATAGAAATTAGTGGATTTGTTGAGAAAAATGAAGAAGATATCAGTTGAGAATAGATCTAGGGTTTGTTTCCGTATCCCCAGCCCTGCTCTCGATGGAACAAACAAAGAAATGAGAAAGGATGCGATTTTTTGATATAAAACATCAAGGTCATTTTTGTCAATTTCAGTGACTCAGAGATGTAGCCAGCGATTCAGGGGCATGGTAATGCCTGACTCTATAGGGCTCGAGTCAGGGGTTAGCCCTGACTCAAATGTTGACTCAGAGGTTACAAAAAATGCAAACCAAACAGTCTGACTGCTGACTCGGCGCAAGTCAGGGGTTGACTCAGACCCAGACGTCGAGTCAGCTGCAAACAAACAAGTTGTTCATTTCTTGTAAAACAACAACATTCGGTTTGCTTCTCAATAATGCTTCATTAATAATAGCCCTCTTGCTCGCATCCCCTGCCCCCTAATGTTCCAATTTACTATGTTTGCATTCATTTATAACATTTCCTACCCCCATTTACCACTCTTCTATCTGATTTAGAACTGCTAGGTATGCGAAATTTACTATGTTTGCATTCATTTACTATGTTTGCATTCTTCTAATCTTTTTTAGTTAGCACACCATGATTACGTGAAGCTTCAACTCTAAAGTTAGCATCCCGATCTTTTGGATGTTCAAACACTTTCTGATAATCAATTGCAGCAGATAACATTAAGTATGCGAAATTTTAACGAGCTTTGACATCAACGCATAATGATCGTTTGGGGGTGATTCGTTGTTCAATTGATGCCTTGAGTCAAAACTTGTTGGAATTCTACTTACTAAATGTTATCTGCCACAATTGGATTATCAGAAATCTTTTGAGCGTGCGTCTAGAAGGTCTAATATTAACTTTGGGGATGAAGTTTCACATAATCATGTTGTACCGACGGAAAATGATTGGGAGAATCCTAAATATTTGGAAATGTTTCTGGAATATTTTTATGATATGATTGTTCGTATTTTTGGTTACAAGTACGTTACTTCAAATTGCAACTTTCATCAAGTATATATATTCTTGATTATTTTTTTTACTCGGTAAGTATATATATTCTTGAAATGGACACAAAGTGAGAACACATTTTTTTACGTGATGTTAATAAATAAATGAAGCTAAAATTCGAGAAATCTTGCAACATTCAGAAGATTAACCCTTGTTCGTTATTTTTGTTGTACTGTATCCTCGATACGAATTGATTCGGGTGGAGTTTTGATTTCAGAACTTTTATGGTAGTGATTGTAAAATACAAGGGGTGCGTCAAATTTCAACAAACACACAACAGAATAGGCCTAAAATCGTGATCTTCTAATGAGAGCTTTTGTTGTTACATTACCCTACATGCAAATTTCTCGATTTCCAACTGGCCTGCTATATGAAGCAGTGGCCTTATTATTTTATATCTTAAATCATCAACCATCTTTTTGCGGAACTTTAAAAACTAAAAACAGTTGGTCTTTCTGGGTAACTCTTGATTTATACGTGGCAAACGCAAGAAAACAGCTTAATACTACACGGAGGATTTAAGATGAGTTTTGAGGGAAGGATCTTCAATGTGAATTGGGTTAACAATCAAAGACAAAACATGCTCTACGCTCTTTGAATGTTCTGCTCCAAGTCCATCTCCGTATTGGTACATAAACAAAGATGTTCTTGCGAAATTTAGTACCAGGTTGACGAATGAACGATCAAATGGAGATGAATCAAACAGGAACAGGTTCATCTCTTTCCACGTTTCCATGAATAGGTCTTTTACATGTTCACGGGCATCCATTTCGGAGACGTTTTTTTCTTGCATATAACAGTATATGGATGATACAACTTCACCTCTTTTTATCTCCGCCTATATACATGTTTCAGCAAACACAGCTCCATTCAGTTTCTTATAAATTATGCTCACAGTAATAATGTTTGATTTTTTTTTTCCGAATACATTAAGGATTTTACCGATGAGGTTGCGAGATCATTTGAAAGTCGACACAACAAACATGAAGAGAAGAGAATGATTATTTTCGAAGGCATATAATACACCATCATTGATATTTTGATTCGTTGTGAAATACGCAGCCAGTAGAAAAACATATCCGAAAGATGAAACCGAGCCATTGTGCTGATATTCCACAAAAGTTGGCATGTATCCCTTATGGCACCATTTAGCTTCCATTAACATTGCGTCAGGGTCGGAGCTACAGGTTGACTAAACCTGGCTGTGGCCCCACCTTTTTCTCCTAAAACATCAACTAGTTAGTAACTTAACCCTAGAAAAAATGAATTTTATCAGATTAGTCCACCAAGTCTAGCAACTTAGTCCACCGAGTCTAGCAAATTAGTCCACCGAACATAGCTTTCCAAGCCCAAATACCATTTTTAACTTTCATAATTCATAATAAAACCTTTCTGCATTAAACGATGGAGCAAAGCATACTCATTGTATGGACAGATAAGTTGAACTTACATCATGTGGGCATACCATATGGATAAACAAAGGATGCAAAGTTGCCATCACTACAAGAATCCTAAAGAATTTTGTGGTTCTCATGAATTTCAAGATAACATTGAGGCCAAGATCATAGAGGAAGATGAATCTTGGGAATTGTTTACAGAACGTTAGTGATGTTCTAGATTCTGCTGTGTCTAAACATAGTCAGAACTAGAAGATATAAGGACAAAAGAGAATTCTATTATTGAATGGGATAGATTACATTGAGAACCCATAGGATATATATAGCGATACCATAACTTGGTATGCAAGAATAATACTTGTAAATCAATTCATACTAAATATAACCCTAAATACTAAAACTTTCCATATAATTTATTATTACCAATCCTATACTCTAACACCCTCCCTCAATCTCATGGGGATTGAAAATCACATGAGATTGGCCTTGAAAGTTGTTGATGAAGTGCGGTGCCAATAAATGCCCGAAAATTATAAGAAGAAGCGCGTCGCCATTAAAAAGAATACCGATTAGGAGAACCGCCAAAGTAGCAAAAATAACATAACCATTGATGGAGCATAAAAGAACCATCGATAAGAGAAAAGAGATAATACCCCGCATTGCCTACAAAATTGGGATAGATGACGAAAAGATAAAGAACAAAATTAATTAATCAAAGAATGGCGGAGGCTGCGCAGTTGAACAGAAAGTCGAGAAGAAAATAATTGGTAGGGTAGAAAGTGAAGTAGTAAGGAGACAGAAGTTGGGTACCGGCAATCGGTGGTATTGGTGGAGTAGTAACAGAAAAGGAATTAGAGAAAGAGAAGGAAAGGGAATTTATTAACAAGAGAAGTGAGGTATTTTCCGTAAACAAAGATGGAAAAGAAAAGATAAAAGGGAAAGTGGACAAAACAGGTGTTTTTGTTGAGACGTGACAGAAAGAAAAGATTTAGAGAAGGATTTTTATGAAGGAATGGGAACGGAACAGGACGTGTAAGTAGGTGTATTAAGAACGAATGGGTTAAACTAGAGAGTGTGTTGTATTTTGGGCTTCGTTCAGTAGTTGGGATGAACAAGAAACTAAAGATGGGGATCGTGAATTAGAGAATCTTTAGGTGGTGGACGGACCGAGAGAACTGAAAAGATGGGAAAAGTGGGGTATTAGAGAGATCATAAAGAAAGTGGACAAGTATGAGTAAGACAGAGATATTGGACGAGATGTATTGGATGTAGTAGAAAAATAAGAAGGAGAAAGAGAGGTGCTATTGGTAGTGATGAAAAATTAGGGTTTGGTAGAAAACTCGCAGACGGTTTTTTTTTTTTTTTTTTTAATATAGATGATAAATCTAAAAAATAAAATAAAAACCTAATAAGAAAAGCTAATCATATTGCAGCGGAGGAAAGATCCGGCGGACGGTAGCATTAGAGACTACCGTCGCCGGTTAGAAAAGAAAACGAGGTGGGCAACAGGTCCGGATCGAACCCGCTGATACCAAGTCAAAACTAGAAGATATAAAGACAAAAGAGAATTCTATTATTGAATGGTATAGATTACATTGAGAACCCATAGGGTATATATAGCGGTACCATAACTTGGTATGAAAGAATAATACTTGTAAATCAATTCATCCTAAATATATCAAATACTAAATATAACCCTAAATACTAAAACTTTCCATATAATTTATTATCACCAATCCTATACTCTAACAAACATATCGTCAAAGAGTGCAATGGTTTTCCAATACCACTTGTTGTTCTTGGAAGGGCATTGAGAAACAAAGACACTTTGTTATGGGAGGACACTGTCAACTAAAAGCAGTATCAGATTGAAGAAATCCTAAGGTATGAATTCCAAAGTTTTCTGCTCAATAAAATTAAGTTATGATTTCCTAAAGGAAGCACTTAGAACTAAAAACAGAGAAGGGGACAAGGAGAGTTTAGCACTTTAGCTGAAACTAAATGCATTCTAATTCACAAGATCAGGCGATCCGTGATCTTTAAAAGGTGTTGATTAATTTGTTTTTCTTTCGTGGAGTGGCCAGTCTGACGACCATGAAAGTAAGAATATTTCTTCCATAAAATGTATAACACTCTTTTTTTTTTATTCACACCAAATGTTTTCAACCCTTTTCTGCCATTAGATGGACCAGCAGTAACTAAAATCCTAAGCGAAAAAGAAATTTTTTAGCCCCCTTTTCCATAAACCTGGCTCCGCCACTGATTGCATTCACTGAATTAGCCCACTAAATAAATGAACATTGCAAGTTATTCGCAAATATTGTAAATGAGTTAAACCGTACAGAAAAGGGAAACAAACAATCACATTACCGATTTGGTTAAGTGAGGTAAGATGTCAAATTGTTGCTCACTACGTATCTCGAAAGCCATTTCATTGACGGTGTTGTACAAGGCTAAGAAACATATCTTCATATATTGGGGAAGTTTTACCGTCGCTTTGCAATCCCACCTTCAAATGAAATTTTGTAATTTAGCATCATAGGAGGATTCCGCTTAGCTAGTTGAAAATTAAGTACATACGGTTATACCTCTCAATAGCATCGGTAAATAATTCAAGTTCTTCTAATGATCCGTAAACATCGTAGATGTCATCAATTACTAAACGGAAAATGGGTCATTTTTCCAAAAAAAATTTAAAACACGGGTCAAATGGACGAGTAAAAAAATTTATGGGTGAAATGGACAAAAATAAAATAGCAAGGATGAAACTGGTTTCATCCTGGCTTAAACTTAAAAAATAGCAAGGATGAAACTGGATGCATCCTGTGTAAAATAAAAATAAGAAAAAATATTTGAAAATGGGCAGGATGAAACCGGTTACATCCTGCCTATTTTTAAATTTTTGTCCATTTAAACAGTATCTAAATCTAACTTTCCATTTCATCCATGAAATTTTGAATTTGGTCTTTTTAACCAATTTTGTGATTACTTTTTTTTTTGATCGATCAAAAGGAAATGTATTAAGAAGCACACAAGTTGCGCGCGAGGGAAAACACCAAAAAGAGGGGAAAACAACCCCAACCAAAGCAAGAAAGTTCAAGGATAAACAAAAAGTAAGAAAGACCTTTTAACTAGCCTTAGAAACTAAACAACCATTGTTACTTGCGTACTAAAACAAAAGCGCAAGCTAAAATTAATTAGTATCTTCATTAACCCCTTCCCCAATTAAACCCTTGTGATTTGTTGACATACCACTAAACATTTCCTGACGGTTTTCTTTTGAAGATGGAAAGGTTAACCCCATTATACCACCGAACACCATGAGATTGTTTGCTGAAATCTTACTGGGACTAGTAAGAGAATTCGAAGGACATTTCTTTTTTGTTGTTAATGTCTTATTTTGGAGGGAACTCGACGCTTTAGACTTCTTGCATACCCGCTCGGACACTGCTGTTTTGGTAATGCTGATGTCGATAATTTTTGAAGCAACTTCATGTTCTTCTTCATTCCCTTGGAATCGGTTATATGTTTCGAAACCAGGAGGAATTAACGGATCCGAAGATGAGGAGTTTGGCCCTACATCCATTTGATTCAAAACATGGAACTGAAGCCCATTACTAGGAGAATCTATAACTCCTGATGGAATAGAAGTTCCACTTGAATCCGCCTCTTCCCCTTCACTTTGGTTTTTCAGGGCATCGACATGAAGTTGAATTCCATGAACAATCATCTCCATAAACTCTTGTTTAGAATCAGGAAAATTCATTTCCGTAGGGCTTAACACTCCTGTTGCCATATCATATAGAGTACCAAACTTATGTTCCAAGTATATTTCAGCCTTCTTTAATTTGACGGGATCACATTGTCTTCCCAAGAAACAAGAATCAGAAGGGGTTTCAATATTGCTAACCTGGCAGTCAGTGTTGTCTCTTTCCACCATTTGATTTAATCCTTGAGACCCCAATGAAGAATTGACTGTATTAGACGATGGGTGTGTTTGATTTTCTTCCATTGTCAGCTCCATCTCCCTGCCACTTGAAATTTGGATTTCTCCTTCTACGAAGTTGGAATGACCAGTTGAAACCTTATTCTGTTGAATAATAATCTCTTGAGGATTAATTGAATTAGACAATGGGATTGATCGAAATTCATTCTCTGTCTGCTCATTATTCTCCCTGCGACTAGGAATTGGGATTTCTCCTTCTTCTAAATTGGAGTAACAAATGTTGCCCTTATTTAGAGCGAGAATAGGAGACTCACACGTAACTATTTCCTTAGACATACCCTCGGCATCAAAAGAGTTTTCCTCCACCGATCTACTAATTACACCATCCATGTGGCGGACAAGTTTACTGGAAAATGAAGGGGGTGGGCTCTCTATAATCACGGGTTTTTTGTTTTTATCAAAAGTACCTTTTGGGAGGAATCCTAAGTGGGATTTCGATGGGCCACCCTCACATGCTGTTACGCTTGCATTTTTACACGATTCCTTACAATTCAAATTTGAATTTGATGTTTGACCTGACTCTGACAAAGCATTACTTACCTTGTCCCCGTTAAAGTGATGTGGCCCATGTGGGTGAACATTCAAGAGAGTAAACGATCTTGTCCAATGGCGCGCTGACAGCATGATGTACTTGGTTCAACCTTGAGTGACGCAAAGAGTCATCTTCTCCCATACCAGTACCCATTGTTGTGGAATCAGGTTCAAAAACCAAGCTCCGATGAATTCCCGACGAGTGTTCCACTTGTTTTTCGGCCAAAGTGATTCGAGCTGAAATTCATTCTTGTTTCCCTGCCAATCCTAGAGACCATTCTCCTATTGGAACTGGTCCTTTAACCTTTAATCTAATCTCTGAATTACTTCCCATGTTCTAGTCTCATGGCTAATTGCTAAAAGCCCTCCACAAGCCGCTCCTATAGTATGGAACAGAGAAATATCCCAAGTATGTTGAGGGATGCCATTAATTACAATCCAAACATTAGAGATTTTAATATCTGAAGAAGTAGACTTCTCAAAAGACCAAGAAGAAAGCTTGATTTCCACCTCATCGACAATTAAAGTTCCCTTGGAAACAATTCTGTTTTTTTCCACCGAGAAAGAAGCAAAAATCAAAGCCTCATTGAATGTTAACGGCCAAATCTTAAAAGAATCTTCCATATCCAGGTGTTGTTGTAACCACCCTCCTATTTCCGACCAATCCACATTTAACGCCTTCACTTCAAGCTTGAAAGCCAAATTCCAATTGCCCAAAAAATTAATGCTTGAATCACTTGAAACTGTGGTTGCCATCAGAGGAGATTTAGACCAACAGTTAATAGGAGAAGGACCATTAATGGGAGGGTGACTTTTTATCTGAATGACATTAAGAGCCTGAGATTTATCGTCACTGTAATTGCAACATATCTCAAGGATTTTACAAAACTCCCTCCAGCCCTCGGAAAGTAACTATGATGCAAAAACCCTTTAGAATCAGGAATAGATAACTTTAAAAATTCCCCTCCTTTGTTTTTATCCCTGGATAAAAGAAACCATTCAGTTTTACAAGAGTAGGACCATTCTTGTTTGAGAAATTCTTCATGAAGAATTTCATGGAGTTTTCCAATCAACCATAAACCCCCGTCGACGGTGAAAGAATTAATCCACTTTTTCCCTTTACAGGTTTCCTTGATGGTAATGATCTTGCCGTTACCCCATATCTCATAAGCTTTCGCTTGAATGTTGCATTTCTGAGCTACCTCGTTATCCTGAAGAATGGATCCGCGACCTCCTCCCTTGATATTTCGATTCCGTTTTCCGGTGACCTCTGACCAGGGAACTTCTCTCTTTTCTCTCTCTTCTCTCTCTTCCATCTTTTTTCTTGACCAATTTTGTGATTACTAAAGCAAAGCTTATGATTTTGGTAAGCCATTCTCTGCAACGTTCATATCTTGGCTCCCAACAAATTCCAATATTTGATAGGAAGCACTCAACTAATCGGTCTCTTGCAAAATCCAATTTCCTCGCAATCCCCGTGTTTAACCACCACCTGAACAAGAACTACATAGTAGCGCAAGTAGTTCATCAAGACATTGAAATTAGTGGACCACATATGCACCAAATTGTACGTGTAAAAAAGGCACACACCTTGATATATGCATGAGTTCCATCTTATGTTGATCCTGAACCATGTTGAAATTCAATTTAGCCAGTTCAAGAAGAAGAGGATTCAATTTAATGTTAATATTATCGTTGTTGCTCCCATTGTCTAATAGATGTCTTCTTGTGAGGAGTATGGATTTTCTATGAAGGGGATGTAAAGTTTATATGAAGCGGCACATTAGGGTGCTTTCATCTTCCAAAAGCAGATGTGCCGCTTCCAAAAGAAGGTCGGGTTCCATCACGTAGCCACGTAGGGTAACAGTGTGCATTAACCACGTAGGTAACTGGTTGGTTAATGCACACTGCACAATCTTGATCTTTTATATTTTCCTCATTTGGAATCTTACCCGGAGTACAATGTATTTTAGTGTTTGGTCTTCTTCACCGTGGTTGGTCTGTCATTTTAAAAATCGAATCAATTGTGTAAGCTCAGTGGAGGTTGTCCTGCGAAAAATATAAGGATGTATCAGTTAGTGTGGACTAATTGGGCAACTGCTTTTGGATGCAAAACAGATAATCTTCCATTCATGTACCTAGGTATGCCTTTGGGTGCCAAAGCTAACTGCAAATCCATCTGGACACCCATTCTTGAAAAAGTAGATGCAAGACTTTCTTTTTGGAATCAAATTTCACTTTCAAAAGGAGGTAAACTTGCTCTTCTAAAACACATTCTAAGCTCTCTTCCAATGTATTATTTCTCTTTATTCAAAGATCCTATCTCTGTAATAAATATCTTGGAAAGGAAAATGAGAAATTTTCTATGGGAACATAATTCTTCAAGGAGTAAATGTTCTCATTTGATAAATTGGAAGTTGGTAATGGCTTCTAAAGAGAGAGGTGGTTTAGGTGTTCTTAACCTCAGGACAATGAATCAAGCTCTACTTGCCAAATGGTGTTGGAGATTTGGGAATGAAAAATCTCATTTATGGTATACACTCATTGTAGAAAAATATGGTTGTTCTTTTTCTTATTGGATCCCAGGAAGAGTTCAAACTGCTCATGGAGTCTCATGTTGGAGGACCATTGTTGAAGCTGCTAATCTTATATCCACAAACTACTCTCTCAGTATTCATTCAGGGGAAAACATTTCTTTTTGGCATGACAGATGGAGAGGGAACTTGTGTCTCATGGACTCCTTTAGAAATTTGTATAAGCTAGAGAAGAATAAAAATGAAAGTTTAGCTGATCATACAACTGCAGATAACTCTTGGATATTTGATTTTAAGAGAACACTCACAAATGATGAAGTCAACTCTTTTGCTGCTCTTCTACGGGTCATTGATCATACACCACCAATACTGGATACTCTTCCTGATGTTAGGAGATGGCCTATCACTTCAGATGGAATTTTTTCAGTAAAATCTTTGTATTCAAAGATGATCTGTGAAGAAGGAGTAGACAATTTTCCATATAAATTTGTTTGGGTGAATGGAATTCCACCTAAGCTTAATTTTTTAATGTGGTGTGTTGTTCATGATAGATTAAATTCTCAAGAAAGGCTACAATACAAGGGAATGGATATTGACAGTTCATGCAGTTTATGTGGTGACAGTACTGAATCCCAAGATCATATCTTGTTACACTGCAAAGTGGCACATAAGGTTTGGTCCTCCATAACTCCTAATAATTGGGCATGGGTGGTTCCAGAATCTTTCAGCAATTTGGCAACTTGCTGGAATAATACTCCTTTTCCGGCAATCGCTAAGGTAATCTGGAAGCTTATACCTGCTGCTGTCATATGGGTTCTCTGGAGGGAGAGAAACTGCAGAGTTTTTGAAGACAATTACACCTACAAGTTGGATGAGGAATTATGTTGTGATGCCAAAACTCTGGTACTCACATGGGCAGCTGCTTTTGGAAACAGGGTTCATGTAAACTTTGCTTTCACAGTCACAAACTGGAATTTGGTATTTACTTGATTGTTTTCTTTTACTACCTCTGGTAATAATTTGTACATTCTTTCATTCGTAATAAAATTTTCTTTTCCTATCAAAAAAAAAAAGTGTGGACTAATTAGTGGACCAAAACTCTCTACCGCTAGATCAACGTTTTAGGGTCCCCATGTAAAACTGAACGAGTTGCCTGGACGTCAAGGTGTTATTCTTGAACGCTTGTTGGATAACTCGGTTTGAACTTAATGAGCAATACAATTGCAAGTTTGCTAGGGATCTGACGACTCTCATATCCAGAGCCGGTCCTGAGGCAGTGCAGGGTGTGCGACCGCACATGGCCCAACACTTCCTAGGGCTTTTTCATGCCAAGGCATTACCCCAATCACAAATAGAAAAGCCCAGCCCAATTACACATTTGTCTTTTATTTTTATATTTTTGCTAAGACAAGACTCGGTGACTCGAATGTATATGTGTTCGACACCTGTTCATCCCAATTAAACTGACTACGCTTACTAACTGTAATTTTATGTTTAGGATTTATATCGTAATTGGGTTTTACTACTCTTGAAATGAATTTCATGTTGGAATTTTGAGAAGGAAAATACGAACCATTGGAATTTATGTGATATTAGTGGAAATGGCAACATGCTTAAGTTTTGCTTAGCATAGGGCCCTTTCAGACTCAGGACCGGCTCTGCTCATATCTGAGATCAGAAGTTCGACAAACCTTCCAAAAATAGTTATACAGGCCAAATGAATTGTTCACTTGTGCAAGGGACATGCACATGCTCTACACAGATCCCATCATCTCATGTAAAATTGTAAATATTCTGCAAACGAATCGAATTAGGCCACGACAATTGTTTTTGAACAATATGGTTTTCCATTTGGGAGCTTGTTTACAACTTGTTTTGTGATAAGCTTTATGGTTTGAATTTGTTTTTATATTTACTTGTATATTCTTCATTCTAAATAAAACTTCTCCAATCAAAAAAACAATATGGATGCAAGTATCGATCGGGTCACTTATTTTTCTCATCCTTGGTTGTTCAATCACTTAAGTTTAACTCTGTGCGTACATAACCTCCCAAATAATTGCGGATGTACGAAATCAGAAAATCTAAGAAGATGAACATGTGAGTCCTGTCATTTACTTTTCTCATGTTTGGTCATTTCGTACAAAGAACTAAAGAAGAAGCATCCTATAGCCTCTCCCCGAGCTTTCCTTGCGGTTTACTCGTTCACAATTCTAACCTTAGAATTGTCTTGTGGGAGCAAGAAAAAGTAATATGCATCAAGGAGATGAAAAATGAGAGAACTGAACCCCATGACATTCACTCGATTTACTCTTCTGAGGTTAATCCGTGGCTCCGTGGATAAAGAAGGAGCAAACTATTGTTTTAATATGGTGTTGGAGGCTCATGCTAAATTCACTTGAGATATATAAAAGTGTAAATGTCATGATTATTACAACAATTAGTTTCCTTCTTTCAGTTTGTTGTAACCTGTTATAAATAAAATGTGAACGCCATGACTAATCTTAGTAGTACGTTTTATTGTTCAGTTTGTATATATACATACTCATGGATGCTCAAAATTTCATTTTCTTATTTTTGTTAGATGTTAAAGGTGGGAAGCAAGAGATTCCAAAGATTTCAAACATTATTGCAAAAACTTAAAATAAATGCTTTCGAGATGGTGGAGGAAAATGAAAATCAACTAAATGTTATACATATTTTCTTTCCAGTTGAGGTTTATCTAGAAGAAAATGAAAATTAAAGAACTAAATTTGTCAAGTATTGAGGAAGATAGTATTAGAACCAAAATATAGTGGATTTGCGAGGTAAGAAGGTTCGAAGTTGGATTGATGTGGAGCTAAACCGACAAAAAAAGAATGTATACGACTCTCTAAATTTTAATCATTAAACGATGTTTAACATGAAATTTGTCAAGTATTGAGGCAGATATTATTAGAACTAAATTTTCTTTTAACAATCTTGTAAATAGTATCATCCAAAGATAAAATTGAGACATCATATCCGGATCGAAGTTCATAAAATTGAAACACAAAATTTAACGAAGCACAAAAATGAAATTTAAGCATATTGTTTTTCCAAATGCAAAACAAAATTCTTTCTTTGTAACTCCAGATTTCATAGAAAGTTGAGAGTTCTTTCCTGAGAGAGTGGGATTGTAATATTACCAACCACTGGGATATCAATGATAAGACCAATTTCCACTTCATGATCACTGTCCCAGTCTGAACCTACATCCCTTGCAAGACTTGTAACAATAAAATGGTATCTTCACCCGAACATCGAGCTTTGTAAGTCGTAACTTTGCTACCCTTGATGGATCCGGGACATTTCCCGACACAATTATCCTAATGCCACGACAACAGCAACAACAACAACAAAAATGTCAAGTTTCTTTAGTTGAAGTCCAAATGCAAATGCATTCAAGATTCCAAATATGAAGTCCCTTGGCCGTATTCCTCCTAAGACAAAAATGCTTCATAAAAACCCGAGTGTATGTATGAGCATGCGCTTAGTACTGCGTTTAGTACTATTGGGCAATAGGGTCGAGGAGGGGGTGGAGCTAATTCTCCGAGTGATTTTAGCTATCATTTCCATGATCATGAGCGAAGGGAGCATTGGTAGAAAAATTGGACCACTCGCCAAGGCTGGCCTCCCCTGATCAGAGCTCCACATTTTCTCAATATCTTCTGGTATGCTTGACATAAATAAATAAATAATACATTGAGGCGTATATAATGCACGTACAAACTATCGCGACAAATCTCATAACACTCTTAAGCTTCGCGAAGAATCTCTTAGAAACCCTAATTGTTTTTTCCGTCTCATCCTTTACGAAACTAGAAGCTGAATCTGAAGAAGAAGGAGAAGCATCAACAATGTCAAGTCTTCCAGAAGAGATACACACCGATATTCTTTTGAGATTACCAGTGAAATCGACACTTGTATGTAAGTCTGTTTGCAAGAACTGGTATGCCCTCATCTCTAACCCTAGTTTTATTAAGCCGCACCATAAACTTACCATCCAAAAAAACAACTTTAGTTTCATAATAGCTAAGTTCGATTCTAGAAAGTTAGGCAATGTCATCTGCTCGGTAAGCTATGATCCTTCATCATTATCTTCGAAGGAATTCCATCTGTATGGTGTGGAAATTAATAGTCCAGGATCCTTAGATTATGATATTCAGTTTATGGATTCTTGTAATGGTTTGGTTTGGTTTTGGAGTGACCAGAAATAATTGTTTGGTCTTTGGAATCCCAACAATAACGAATACAAGGAATTACCCAAATCGCCAAATAAACCCGTGGATCATAATAATTTTGCATATGCTTTTGGTTATGATTACAGTTCTGGTGATTACAAATTGATATGCTTGTATGACAATGACGATGATGGTTCGTTAGTTGATGTCTATACTATGGGGCCTAATTCGTGGAAAAACAGCACTCAAGTTGTCCCTTATTGGATCCCTATAGATGGAGAGTCTGCAGTAGAGGCTGGGGTGCTTGCTAATGGATTTTTTCATTGGATAGGTAGTAGGATTCTCAAAATCTCTTATCTTATAATCACTTTGGATATCAGCAACGAGAAATTCACAGAATTGCAACCACCAGAAGAACCTTTAGAGATATGGAATTTGGGAGTCTTGAGAGAGTGCCTTTGTATACTTGCTTATAGTGATAATGTTGACCTATGGGTGATGCAGGATTATGGAGTTCAAGAATCTTGGACCAGACATTATACAATAATCCCTGAGAGAGTTAGGAAAGCCTTGCGGCCTACCTGGATTTTCAGCGGTGGTGAGATTCTATTCGCTGGATGTGGAGCTTATCTTATTGATCTACTTTTGTATGACCCAAAGGATGGAAGTGTTAGAGAACCAAATCTGCATGCAGAGAGCAAGATACTAACAGTTCCTGGAGCAAGGAATATAGTTTTCTTTAAAGTTTAGTTCACCTGACTTCGGTACTTACACAGGGTGAATGATAACTAAGGAACCAATTGAAACATGAAAATGTCGGAGCATGAGAATGTCTGATTGGTCTTTGTTATATACGTATACAAGTTCGGTAAGCCCGCAGAATTTTATTATTATGATTCATATAAGTCATTTCTTTCTCTTCACCTCTCTAACGTACTCTTAGTAGCATAGTTTCTTGCCAGTAATTTTTCCTAATCGAGAATATATATTGTGAATTATATGTGATATCTATCAGCATATATAGTGTCAAATGCTTTCCCCTTGTTACTGTCCTGTATCAAAAAGTGGAGCTCTTATCAAGAAAAGACGAAAAATCTAACATCAAAAAGTAGATGATATATTACGGCAGGTTTCTTTATAAACAACGAATAGAGAAACAAAACATATCTCTTCTTGGTGAATTTTACGTAACTTACTGGAGGGTCAATATATTCTTGGATTAATGAGCTTTCCATCTCTTCTTCAGTAACATGGCCGAATCAAATTTGTTATCATCCCTTGGAGAATTTCTCTTTTACTTTCGCAACCCTCAAAACAAATCAAAAAGAGGATAGAGAATTAGTTTTTTTACGAACAATAACTTATTTCCAATATATATTTTTTGGCGAACTACTGGGACTCTTTCCATTTGTTGAATCACTGGGAGTTTGGGGCTTCATAGATTCTGTTGTATTTTATAACACTAGTGTCTTTCCCGTGCGTTGCATGGGATCAAATTGGTTGTCTACCTGTTACTTACATACCTGTTTAACATAATCTTTTGAATGAAATATTCTACAACAATAAATGAAGGGACATAATCTTTTGAATGAAATATTCTACAACACTAAATGAAGGGAACAAAAGAAATATTCTCTCTAATCATCATACATAAATCAGCATATTTGGGAATTAAAGTGTTTTCTTTGACGTGTTCCACGCAAACTCATTCGAAAATTCCACAAATAAAATAACGGACTGAACTTCAAATAAAAAACAATGTAAACTATTATGCGCCCCAAAAATTTAGCCTGGACCCTCCATTGAATTCATGGTCGAATAGAATTAGACCGAAGCTAGTCTTCATTTGATTCCTTCGTTACCTGCATTGCAAGTGAATCAGCAGTCCATAAATCTGGAAAATCAGAGCAACAGATAACGGTAGCTAATCAAGTGAAGTTTGCCTGTTACAGATGATACTGCACATTTGGCTAATAGTATATATTATAAGATCAAAGGTAAAGACATTCCATGATTACATTTTATAGCAATTTAGATTTATGTTTTTTCTAATTCAATGTGCTTACCCCATCGCAACTTTCAACTGCAGAAATTGATACATCAATGAGGAAAACCATGTTGGTTGTAGCCTGTATCGGAGGTCACTCCATATATTTTGTTGGGATAATAAATTCAACAGTTCCATTCGAAAGTTCAGCTCGATATTCTGCATCAACTCTTATTCCAAGGTTTGAGACGGCCTAATTTTGTTAATGAAACTGCATCTGCTCCACAGAAACACGAAAAAAAGTATGTAGGAAGGCAATGTTCCCATGCAAGTAATCAATGTGAAAATGCAAGTGGAACGAAAGAGGTATTGCATCACATAAAGAAACAGATATTCTTGAGATGAAAGATAGACTAAACAGTGAAAGAAGGGACCATTATAAATCGGTTGACTAAATCTAGTTGGTAATTAAATGTATCAATGAATAAGAATACTTCATAAATTCTAACACCGTTATAAGAACATTAAGAAAATAAGAAACCACTATCCCAACACGTTATAAGAACATTAAGAAAATAAGAAACTACTGTCCCAACAACTTTTCAATTAACTTATAAGGTGGTGTCTTACACACTGATATGATGATCTAAATTCCTTCATGCGACATATCCAAAATTAGCCATTGGTTCATGACTTGTGAGCCTAATAAAAACAATAAGTACAATTTGAACCACGTAGGTTTTGTGCATTTGTGCGGAAAGCATAGCAACTACCAATAGAATCTACTACTAAGTTTGATTACTTTATTTAAGCTCTTTTTCGTTTGCATTTGTGCAATTACTATCTTATAATTATATATGGTGTTGAAGGGATTCTAATAGCTGGTATACTTGGAATCATTTTAGGCTGAAGGTGTAATGTTTATTTAGATGACATTAAGTGCATTCAACTTCTTCAAACCACCCCGCACCCGTAGCAGATTGTATACGAATTCATGTTCTCTAAAAAGCAATTAAACCAAACACGTCTTAATTATGGAGTCATTACAAATTAACCACCATAACGATGAATAATCAACGTTGTATAGAACAAACCTTTCTATCAGCAAGTTTGGTGACCTAGTTCCTACTTTTTCGATGCACATAATTTCATTCTTTCTCAGTGTTATGCCCCACACAAATAGAACAACCACCATTAGCGACACTCCTAAAATTAAATTATAAAGGCTTAGTAGATCTTGTGAAGTTTTTACTTATGTTTTGCAAAAAATGGATATCTGAAGTTGCTACATATACCTTTGGAAAGGTGTTGATGCCACACGTCTCATGCTTTCGAGTCAGCCTTCAGTCATTTCCTTCTCCACATGCATTAACAAAGGGACGGGTTCAGAATTATGGCCTTTTTTATCACGTTGAATTATCCTTCCTCTCTCATGCTCTTAATACTACAAATTTATCAATCACAGTCCAATGTGAACCATAGTGAATTCAATTCATAACGTAGAAACTCTTTTTATACATCCACAATAATGGATGAAACAAAGGATAAATACCTACAGATTCATAATGTTAGGAGCTCTGTATATCCACAATAATGGATGAAACAAAAGATAAATACCTGCATTTAGTATGGCATCCTCCATGGCTCCACCATGACATTTACCTGATATCTGGAAGTCATAATTTGAAGATATTTCCTAGACAATGCAGAACTAAGCAATGTCAAAATACACGTCTTATTGGCTCATTAGATCCAATGAAATCAAACAGCCAACAAAGTACGACTTAGGTATTCCAGCAACAGAAGAGCATGTCTTACTTGAAATTCTCTTAGTTGTTTAAAATTCTTCTCTTCCTTTCAAAAGTAACTTCCCTTCATCTTCCAAGAGAAAGTTAGTTAGTAGCTTCTAAGAACTTTATTCAATACAAAAGAGGAGGTGATTCTTATAAATTACTAACCATATGTCAGATGGCATTTCTTACACCATAAGAATTATGCATGTTACATATCATTGGTTATCATCAATATGGATTTCAACTGCATCTTTTTATTTCTCTTCTCTCGACTTGTCACTTCCATTTCTTCCAAGTCTAACCTTTCCTGATTCAACCTGCCATCTACTATCTTTTTTTAGATGTTCACCAGATTGTACCTTATCTACCTCCTAAAAATTTCACAACCTTCACCGAAAAATTATAAGTCCACCACACCAACTGAATAAGAAAATTCATTACCACTAATTACTCAAAAAATACATTGACCATCTTCTGAAATGGTACCAAATTTTAATATTTGTGGCACCAACTATATATAGCATATAATAGTCATTTTTCAGTTACTTTAATAGATGCATTTGAAAGAAAATGTTATTTTTCCAGTATTAGACCTATTTCATCCAATATGACTTGAGCGTTTTCCTCAATTTCAAATAACCTCCAACCCAGTTAAGTAGCAATGAGTGTCATATCTTATTACTTATTAACAGAGTTCAGCATCTTTGCTAAAAATATGTCATTGCTAAAGGATGGCTACTTCTACTTGACATGAGAACAACATAAGAAATAACCAAAAATCCAAAAGAGCCTGGAATGACTTGTTTACTCAAGACAATAGATGCCAGAACCACTTCTATACACGTGATGATAGTGAGGGGTCAAAAATAATGTAAGAACACAAACACCAGTAAATACTCTAAAAGGCCGAGGTACTATTTCTTAGAAGGTTACCTGATCAAGGATTGTGGACCTTCTTTCTCCCCTCTAGACAACTTCAGCGTAATTTTTTCAAAGCATTTTTGGACCTTAACTACAAACTTGGCACAATAATACCAGTAAATAGATAATCTATAAGTAAGCAAAAAATCTTATTAGTGAAGTTTAGTATACAGGATCAAGAGAAATGTTATAATTCATTTTCCTCCTTTTGCCATGGTTTTGTCTTATCCTTGTCTTTTTTTTTTCTACATTCTCTGTAGAAGGAAAAAATCTTGGGCCGAAAAATCGAGCAGACATTCAAATTCATTAGGTAACGATTAATCTGAAAAAACCCAAAATCCAAATCAAAACAGAACATAACATAGATAAGGAACAAACTAACCGTGCTTGCTATCGTAGCAGCATGCTGCGCACTTCGACGTTTTTACGGAGTCTCTGGAAGGAATATAGGAGGGAACGTAATGGAATTAGGGATTGTATATTACAGGAAGGAGCATGTGGTATATCTCGCCATTTTTTCACCATTTTATTGACAGTTTCATTAGGTTTTTGGTGACTTTTGGAGAGTTCTGGTAGGGAAGGGATATCTTATGTTTTACACGGTGGTGAGTAATATTCACATCTGGTGTTTGATGAGTTGAGAAAATCGCCAAATAAATTGGAAACCCTCAATTTCTATTGGTCGGGGGCCAAAAGCTCTATAATTCAAGCTTTTGTCCTAACTTTCAATGTGAGGCCAGTATTTTCCACTCAAATTATATATACAATGGGGTCTTGCAGAAATGATGCCATTTCAAATTTCACTTATACCAATTCTTCTCCCGTATAGGATTACAATCCTTCATTTAACGTGAATTGTCGGACTAAAACATTCTCACAATTGGTGTTTGTATTCACAATGACAATGTATTGGAGCTTGGAACTTTATACATTCAGCGTCTTCATCCTAACCAATTGTGGCTCCAAGGGCCTCTTAAGTTTCATATTGGTATCACCAACAGAGAATGGTTTGCACGGGTTATTCATGAATATGTCATCGGCTACATAGACGTTTACAAGTACAACATGGGAGTTTACCTCCAGATCCTACAAAAATAAAAGGCATTGTATTGAATTCTAGAAAACAAATGATAGTCTGTAATCAAAAATACTACAATGCTTCAACAAATAATGACAGAAAAGATCTATAAGTATAACATTAGTTTTTGAGAAATTACGTGGTAACTCCAAAATACACTATGCACAAATCAAAACCAAACTTAAGAAACAGGTTAGTCTTAACATTCCATACTATTGTGGAAGGAAAATAGATATCGTAGTCCAAACTCAGTCCTCCACTGCTTTAAACATGCTAATTCCTGCAACAAAAACAAACACTAAGGATGCACTACCAATGGGTCAGCGAAAAAACCCAAGGACGTTGTAAATAATGTTGCAGCCATAACAAAATAGAAACTCGCAGCTTTCCTCGAAAGGGGAATTTGGAAGAAAGGTAATAAAACTGTAGATATAAAGTTTTTAACGCATAAGACTGACAAAACTTAAGATTCTCACTTCATAATTTGTGTATTGATGTATATGATTCTTTACAAGGTGATCTATATATATAGATTACAAAAGACATGTTGTCAAAAAGGAGAGGAAGAAAAAATAAGGGATGTTGTCCAAAATGGGAGGAAGAAGAAATAAGGGAGGAAGAAAATAATGACCAATCTAGAAGCCATCCTAGAGTCAACTATTTACACTAACATGTGTTTCATATTTAACATTAATACCCTCACTCAAACTCAAGATGGTGCAACACACATGTTGAGTTTGGAAACCAAAATACTCAGACGCGCTGAAGTCAGTGTTTTGGTGAATAAATCAGCGAGTTGCAATTCCGAGCGAACAAAAGGTAAAACCATAGTCTGTTCCTTGAAGTAATGTCGTAAAAATTGTCAATCGATCTCAATATGTTTCGTACATTCATGAAACACGTCATTATGGGTAATGTGAATAACAGCCTTATTGTCACAACACAATGGAGTAGGTTCTAATAAATGAACTCCCATATCTTCAAGGAGCCATCGTAACCAAACAATCTCAGAAGTTGTATGAGCAAGAGATCGATACTCGGCCTCAGCACTAGACCGATAAACTACACTTTGTTTCATACTACGCCAAGAGATCAGAGAGTTTCCTATAAAAACACAATATCCTGTGGTTGAGCGTCTATCTGTGATGTCACCAGCCCAATCTGAATCTGAATATGCATGAAGACAAAGATCGTAAGTAGATGAGAACTTTATACCTTTATACAAGGTTCCTTTGATATAACGTAATATCCGAAGTACTGCAGCATAATGTGTGGACCTTGGAGCTGACATAAACTGAATAACTACATAAACTGCATGGCTGATGTCTGGTCTTGTGATAGTTAAGTAATTTAGACTTCCCACAAGCTGACGATATAATGTAGGGTTGGAAAAAACTTTTCCTTCGAAGGGATTAAGCTTCACATTTAGTTCAAGAGGTGTATCTGCAGTTTTACTATCTGTTAACCCAGCACGTTGAAGAATTTTGGAGGCGCGTACTTTACTTGTGAGATGAAATAACCATCAGATGACTTATTGACCTCGATACCAAGAAAATACCTTAAAAGACCTAAGTCTTTCATTTCAAAACATGAACTAAGATGAAGTTTAAGAGCAGTAATTCCTTCTAGATCATCACCTGTGATAACCATATCATCAACATACAAGAGGAGAATAATCATACCCTTCTTAGTTGATCGAGTAAACATTGATGAATCATAAGCACTTTGATTGAATCCATACTGAAGTATAGCATTAGAAAACTTCTCAAACCAAGCTCATGGTGCTTGTTTAAGTCCATACAAGGCTTTTCGAAGCTTACATACTTGATTTGGAGAATGAACCATTCTTGGTGGTGGTCTCATATACACTTCTTCTCAATGTTCTCCATTAAGGAATGCATTTTTGACATCCATTTGATGCATATTCCAATTATGAGCAGCAGCAACATTAAGGAGAGTACGTACCGTAGTCATACGAGCAACATGAGCATATGTTTCTTCATAGTCTATACCATATTCTTGGGTATATCCTTGAGCAACCAAACGATATTTGTAACGATCTATCTTTCCTTCTGAATTTGTTTTGATCTTGTACACCCATTTACTTCCAAAAACTATTTTCCCTGGTGGTAAGTCAACCATATCCCATGTACCATCGTCCTTGTGTGATGTGAGTTCTTCCCCCATAGATGTTTGCCAGAATGGACTTAAAGATGCTTCCCTGTATGATTTTGGTTCATGCATAGATAAAATGGATAACAAAGAACAATGATAATCTGCAAACCTAACTGGTGGTCGACGAGTTCGTGGAGGCAAAACATCATTTTCAGGTACAAGATCCCCTTCTGGAGAAGCAATGTCAGGATTGTCCATAGAGTGGTCATGTGGAGTTTCGAAATTTTCAAGAGAAGTGACTTCTGTGGTGGTTGATGGAATAATTGTAGGCTGAGAGCTGGATAGAGATACGTCCTCAAAAGGATCTAGATTCGTAAATTTTTATAGAGTAGAAGACTTGCTACTAGGAAGAGACCATAGCCTAAAAACACACAGATAACATTCTTTTTGATGAGTGTGTTTCGTTCTCGTTCTGTGAGAAGAACAAAACAAGTTGAACCAAATACAAGAAGCTCAGAATAATTGAAGAATAGTACCTTCTGTTTTGAGAAATTTTTTTAAAGGAGTTGATATGTATTCACCTCCTTGATCAGCACGAAAAATTTTAATGGATTTTCTAAATTGAGTTTTGACCATTCTAGAGAAATCTGTGTATATTTTCAAAAATTATGATCTGGAACTGAAAAGGTATAGCCATGTAAAACAAGAAAAATCATCAATGAAGATAACATAATATAAAGCCCCTCCCTTAGAGGCAATGGGAGACTTTCCCCACACATCTGAATGAATAAGATCAAAAGGTTCAATCGAATGTGTAACACTATTATTAAAAGGAAGCACAGGTTGTTTACCCAACTTACAGGAAATGCAATAAGGTTCTTTATCAACTTGAATTGTTCCTAACAGTCCTTTATTGATCATATATGTAAGACTTAAAAAAGAGACATGGCCTATCTTAGAATGGCAAGACATAAACGGAGACACAGTAGAAGGAAGGGAGTTTGCAACTGCAGCAGTAAGTTCATTCTTTGATTGTTGAGGAACAATGATAGTTTCAAGGAGATATAATCTTCCAACTCTACGGCCTATCCCAACAAGATTCTCTGTCCTGAGATCCTATATTACACAACCAAAGGAGAAGAAATAAATGTTAAAACCCTGATTACACAGTTGCCCAATTGATATAAGATTCATCTTGATCTTTGGAAAAAGTAACACATCAGATATACGTATTTTATCTGAGACTTTAACATGTCTAATATGACTAGCAGCTATTTCGGATCCATCCGCAGTTTGGATTTTAGGTGCAACAATAGGATGCTTGCTTTCAAATATATTAGAATTGAATGTCATATGATTAGAAGCACCTGAGTCAAAAAACCAACCATTTGAAAAGGTACCTGTGGGAACTGAAAAAGTAGATGTTGCGGTAGAATTATTATTACCAATTGCAAGGGCTTGTTTGAGCATCTCTTGAATATCAGCAATATTATTTGATGTAGATGCTGATGATTCATGGCTTCTTTCTAACACAGGTGCTGCAAGAATGGAAGGCATAGGTGTGTATGCAGTTCTATTTAACCTTCTTCTTTCTCTCATGTTTCTTGAAAATGGAGATGTACAGTTTCCTACTGTATGACCGGGTTCTTTACAATAATTGCATTGAATTTGTGAGTTTGATCCTTGGTGAGTTGGAGTTTGAGATGATGATGTTTGTGACATACTCTGTGTTGTTGGTAAAGTGTAGTTCTTGGACAAGTGACCAGGTTTCTCCCAGTTGTAACACTGAACCTGTGACATGTCACGATAGTTTCTCTAAGAGTTGACAGTATTATTAAAACTTCCACGTGAAGGAACGGAAAACACAGCAGGTATCTCTGGCTTGATCCTTTTTCGAGTTTCTTAAGTAATAAGCTCAGACAATGCATCTTATACATTAGGGAGAGGGTATCGATGAAAGATTGAAGCTCTTACAGTCTCAAAATCATCTCTTAATTCCATTAGGAGTTGAACCAGTCGCGACTCTTCTCTGTATTTCTGCCATAGTTCGATATCTATAGTCCAATTAGGTTCCATCAGTGCTAGATGATTCCATATAATTGACATCTCAGAATGAAATTCTGAGATTGACTGATCCATCTGCTGCTTCATAGAGCGAATATCTTGTTCTAGTTTGTAACGTTGAGCAAAGTTGATTTGGGTATACCTTTTTGAAAGAAACTCCCATGCTTCTTTGGCAGTCTCAAAACCAGTAAGTTGCATACTTATGGAGGTGATTACTGTATTGCTTATCCATGTCAGTATCTTGTGATTGTTGATCTCTCAGTCTTCAGCGCTTTGTCCTTCAGTTCCTTTGTCTTTGCTGCTAGGATCAACTTCTTTATCTCTAATAACAGCACCAGTAGAGACAACACTGGGATTTTTGTATTTACCATCAATATATTTACACATAGATTTTCCTTTGAGGAAACTTCTCATAAGGAAGGACCAATGGTTATAGCTTGTTCCATCAAACTTTACGGTGATAGGTTGATAATCTTCACGCGACATATTAAACGATAACAGAAAGGATTTTGGATACTAGGCTCTGATACCATGACAAAACTTAAGGTTCTCACTTCATAATTTGTGTATTGATGTATCTGATTCTTTACAAGGTGATCTATATATATAGATTACAAAAGACATGTTGTCAAAAAGGAGAGGAACAAAAAATAAGGGATGTTGTCAAAAAGGGGAGGAAGAAGAAATAAGGGAGGAAGAAAATAATGGCCATTCTAGAAGCCATCCTAGAGTCAACTATTTACACTAACATGTGTTTCATATTTAACATTAATAAAGACAATTCGAGAAAATCCAAGACCATCAAGTTCTTGGGAAGGTTGATCCTCTGCAAACTCATGTCGCAAATAGGAGAAAGAACCATCTTACCTGCCCTTTCTTCTCCTAGGTAATTGTGGCAGTGCAAAGTAATTAAGTGGAATCATGGCAATAGTTCTGATATTAAAGACTAAAACATAAACTAATCCCTCACAGTTTAGGTATCGATGAAATTAGCCCGTTGTTACAACAAATTAAACCTGATTCCAACAGTCTGACTCTTGATTTTCCTATGTTACTCTACGCGAGCGAAATTTCTCACTTGTAATTTAATTTCCACCAGCCTTAATCACCACCACCGTAATAATTGCAAATATACAAAATCTCAAAAATCCAGATAAAATTAAGAAGATGAACATATTAAGTCATGTAACCAACTTTTCTCATGCTTGGTACCTGTAGGTGCAGAAAACCTACTCGCCACGTGTACGAACAAGAATGAGCGAGACAGCAAAGTGAATCTTCAAACAAAATATTATTCCCCAATTCCCAGGTAAATGTCAGTGAGGAATCAAATCAAGTGTCAGGGAGGCTTTAACGAAGTATGAACCGGCGATGTGACGGTAGCTTGCATTGGAAGATATATTACGAAGAAGGAAAAGAGTGCGAGGTATCATGCCCGAGGTGTGAATTTTTAAGCAAGAAAAGACAAAACTCATGAAGTAAACTACCAAAGTGTGGATTATTACGCAAGAAATATGACAGTTGTCCCCGACAACCGCCGATTAATGAGGCGAAAAGGTAGGAAAAACTTTATTGAAAATGGCTCTGGAGAAGTAAAAAGGACAGTCACGTGAACTGTGTAACTTTGGGCGAAGTAAAATGAGATGTAACCCGTTATGTATTTTTCACTATAAAAGGAGGACTTGGTCCATTGTAAGGGGGGTTGGAACATTTTGTAAGGTGAAAAAGCAGTTGTAGAGAGAGAGAATTTATGGTCCTTATGAGTGTTCGTGAGTAGTTGGTAACGTTCTAGTACTTAATCAATAATAAAAAAATAATCTTGGATTTCACTTCATTGTTTGATTTACTCTTCGTGTCATTCGAATTAGTAATTGGGTGTAACTGCGGATTTTCTGCAGTTACATTTTGGCGCCCAGAAACAGGGATCTCATGTTGAGAGTTTACTCTCACTTGGGATAGATCGAGTAAGTTGAAATCATTTTTCAATGTTTTCATCCAAAAATCAGTTGGTGAGTCATTTTTTCCGTAAAACTAGAGGCTAGTAACTTAGAACTTGTGGTTGAGTTGGGGGGAGGAAGCAGATCTGAGAGGAAAGAAAATGAGTTAGGTCCGGTTAAAATAAGCAGACAAACAGTCGATAGATCGGTGATTAAAGAGAAAACTGGCGGAAGTTGTTGATGGCAAGTATTCCAGATCGGGCACAGCACATCATTGCATCGATAAGGAGCTTACGCTTAGATAAAAAGAGAGGAGGAGGAATGGAAAGAGGAGAAACGTCAAACGCTGGGGGAAGACGTTCCGGAGACCGTAAAGAGAACGACAACCATTACTGGATCAATTCATACTGTCAACATAGAGGGGGAGACGGAAGAAGAGCCAATAGAAGGAGGAGGAGAAGAGAATATTAACGAAGAAACCATAACGGTAGAACATATCAGGGAGGTACTTCGACTTGAAAGAGAAAGAGAGAGATCTATGGAGGAGCATAGGACCATACTCATGAGGCAGAATGCAATTCTAACGCAACAAAATAATCAACTCAACGAAGAAAGAACTGTTCATGATCTACGAAGAGAAATGTGAATAGGAGAAATACCGGAAGAGGAACAAAGAGATGACAGAAGAGAACGAAGGAGGAGACGCATGAGAGAAAGTAGCGAGGAAAGAAGGATAAGGAGAGCACTTGAAGAAACTATATGGGAAGATCAGAGACAGCGTTTCGAAGAAGAAAGGGCACGTGGGGAGGAAAGACTTCGCGAGGAGGAAAGACTTTGAGAAGAACAAAGACTTCGGGAAGAAGAAATATTTCATGAGGAATAGATACATCAAGAGGAAGAATGGCAAAGATATGAAGAGAAATAAGAGAGTAGACACGAAGAAGAAAGAAGGAGGCAAGAGGAAGACAGAAGGTAAGAAGTCGATAGGCGAGAAAAGAGAAGGAAAAGGCACATACGAGATGACGGAAGGGACGATATTAATCAAGCGGTTATGAACGAATTGCAGGACATGAGGTCACTACTTACCAACTCGGGGAGAGACAGAAAAATACAACTAGAAGAGGCAATAATTGAGGTGGGAAAATCCCCATTCTCACACGAGCTACTAAAGGCTAGAATTCCAGGAAAATGTTTGTTGCCAAAATTCGGGAGTATATTCGATGGAACGGGAAGTGCATTACAATATTTGAAGCAGTATACTTTATCCTTGATGCAATGGGCGAGATATGAAGTTTTGTTATGCAAGTACTTCCCAGCGAGTTTAACTGGAGAAGCTTCAAAGTGGTTTGATAGGTTAACTGAAGGATCGATTTCGTCATTCAAAGACTTACAAAGAATATTTTTGACAACTTATATAAGCAATAACACGCTGAGGACAGGGATAGAGACTTTATTTAACCTAAGGAGAAAGCCGGGGGAAAGTCTACGAAGTCTGATAACGAGATGAAGGACGATATGCAGCGAACTTGCAGGAAGAGTAGATGAGAGAAATTTCATCCTAGCATTTGTGAATGCTCTGATTCTAACGGATCTTTTGCACAACCAAATATTCATAATACGTAACAAAATAACAATGAACGAGCTCAAGGAGTATCAGGGGGAGTACGTAGCGCTAGAAGAGAACCAGAGGGAGGTCAGCGAGATAACGCCGATCCATCCCAATGAGGGAAGTTCACGACTTTTACCTAGGGTAGCAAATACAGTGAATGATAGCATGCCATATGTAGAAGTGGAACCCCTAACCACAATCCCAGCAAAGTTGGTAGCAGTGTCTAGTGGAGATCAAGAGTGGCTAGATCAACACCCGAGAAATGTTAACTCGAGGCAAATGAATTCTCACTCGCGGGGAGATAACTCGCGAAATCAGCGAATATATAACTCAAACCAGCGGTATGGGGAAAAAAAGGCACCATTTGAAGATGTGGCACTGCCAGAGCTCAATACTTCGATAGAAAAGATATGGGAGGCCATCGTTTTAACGTAAGAAATCCCACCTCCGCCCAACTTCTGGATAGAACCAATACCGAGCGCAAGAAGCGGATACTTTTGTAAGTACCATCGTTTTCATGGTCACCGCACGAACTACTGCCGGAATATCATACGAATGATACTTCGCCTAATCGAACAGGGGAAGTTCAGCATTTTTTGGCCAATAACGGACCATTACCACCACCACCACCTCATAAGAATGAACAGAGCCAAGCACTTGTATACAGAATTGAGATCGATAGGGGAATTCAGAGACAAGGCTGCAACTCTATAATATATTCTGCAAAAAACATTCAAGATTTCCGCGATAATGTGCTAAAAAGGATGCACAAAAGGGATTTCGAGGGAAATGAAATATTTAGCATAGCAAAGAAGGAGCCATTGGAAAGATGGCAAAAAAGAGCAATTACCTTCTCAATGGCAGATGCACCAGACGGAGGAGTTTCACACACTGATCCACTGGTAATAACTTTAAACTTCGGCGAATATATGAAATGAAAGGATGACTCAGCGAGGAAGAAGAAAATATGGGCGATTGACAGAATATTGGTGGATAAAGGAAGTTCAGTAGACATTCTCTTTTATCATGCATTTAAGACCATGGGCTATAGATACTCGTACCTAGTACCATCAACATACAATATATACGGGTTCAACAGGGTCGCATACCCAGCGGCGAGTTAGTTGTGAAAATCTTCGCTGGAGAATTGGAAACTGATGTAACAGTATGTGTGGTGGACGTAGAGTCTCCCTATAATGCTCTGATAGGTCGACCATGGATATATGGGATAAAGGGAGTAGCGTCAACCTATCACCAAGCTATTCGATTCCCTATGCCAAGTGGAATTGGCGAGATAAAGGGAGATCAAAAGGACGCAAAGCACTGCAACGAAAAAGATGTCCATAACTATGAGGGAAGGCTGAAGAAAAAGAAAGAGCATAGGAAAAATGCGCTAGAGGCAAAGAAGGATGAAGAGCTTATGATATACATGGTTAAAGCGAAAGAGGGATGGGTCATACCAAGCGAGATTCCCGAAGACAAAGATAAACCATTGCTGCAATTGAAAGAACCGTCTCCAATCTGGGAACCAGTAATGAATTTCGCTGCAGTGGAACTTACGAAGGAAGTAAATTTGAATAATGAAGAAGAGGAAAAGATGGTAAAGATTGGAACAACAATGGAGGCGGACGAAGAAGGAAGACTGATAGAACTGCTAAAAGAATACCTTGACATCTTCGCGTGGAATATAAATCAAATGCCGGGGATAGATCCGCAAGTTGCATGCCACAAATTGGATCTCAGCCCAAAGATCAAGCCAATAAGACAAAGTATTCGAAAAATAGCCACTGCCTATCACGAGAAGATAGAACAAGAATTGTAGAAGATGCTGGATTCGGGAATAATAAGACCAGCGAAGTATCCAACCTGGATCGCAAACATGGTGATAGTACCGAAGAAGACAAAGGGGATTAGGATATGCATCGATTTCACCAATTTAAATACTGCTTCTCCGAAGGATAACTTTCCATTACCCAATATACATCAAATGGCGGAATCAGCTTCAGGGTAAAAACGATTAACACTAATATAATGGATGGATATTGTGGCTACAATCAAATACCACTCGCTGAAGAAGATCAGGAGCATACAGCTTTCTTCGCCCCAAGAGGATTGTATTGTTATATGAGAATTCCTTTTGGTTGAAAAATGTCGGGGGAACGTACCAGCGGATGGTTGAGAAGATATTTTCTAAGTGGGTCCACAACAAATTAGAAGTATACGTCGATGAAACGTTGGTAAAAACTAAGGAGTCAGGATATCACGTGGAAGATCTGAAGGAAATTATTGAACAGATGAGATCATATAAGATGAAAATAAATCCAGCGAAGTGTATATTCGGGGTAGAGTCAGCGAAGTTTTTAGGGAACATC
Organism: Papaver bracteatum; assembly: GCA_023529315.1. Lineage (NCBI taxonomy): Eukaryota > Viridiplantae > Streptophyta > Magnoliopsida > Ranunculales > Papaveraceae > Papaver > Papaver bracteatum. Next base: position 389,254 of record JAJJWX010002496.1, read on the forward strand.
GTATCAGAAAGAGGTATTGAAGTAGATCCGACTAAAGTTCAAGCTATACTGGATATGCCATCACCAGCAACAGTCAAAGATGTGCAGAATCTAAATGGACAGTTGGAAGCTTTGGGGAGATTTATTTCCAGATCTTCGGACAAGTGAAAGGCTTTCTTTGATATTTTGAAGAAGGGGGATAAGTTCGCATGGGAACAGGACTGCGAGCAGGCATTGCAGAATATAAAAGAGCATTCATCAATTGCTGATCTGCTTCACTACTACACTAAATGCAATAAGCTCAGTATTACTTCGGACGGATAAAGGCGTCGAAAAACCGATCTTTTACGTTAGTAAAACTCTCAATGCAGCAGAGAAGAACTATCCAGAGATTGAAAAGCTGATGATGGCATTTGTATATTCATCAAAAAAGTTACGAACTTATTTCTAGACACACAAAATTAAGGTTCTAACAAGAATCCCAATAGAGTCAACTTTAAAGAACGCAAAGAGAGTTGGGCGAGTTGAAAGGTGGAACACCCGAATTGACCAATTCAGATTAAAATATGAAGTCTAGACTTCTACGAAATCACACATAGTTGTTGAATTCCTAGATGAGTTCACCATAGGTGAAGACGAAGGAGTAGAGGAGATGTTAGACATAGACGAAGATCGGCCGGATCCCACGGATTTGCTAAAGGAAAATCATCCAAGGAGATGGGAAATATTTGTGGATGGATCATCTAACAGTGCTGGAGGAGGAATTGGAAAAGTGTTTACTTCGCCAACCGGAGCGAGAACGGTATTATGCTTTCGACTAGAATATAAAGCGACCAACAATGAAACGGAATACGAGGCAGTCATACAAGCGCTAAGGTTAGATATCAAGATGAAGTTGGATGAAGTGCGAATAACTAGTGATTCGCAGCTAGTGGTCAGGCAAATAGAAGGCATATACCAGGCAAATGACGTTGTGATGAACCGATATTTACAGCTCGTTAGAGAATAATCCAAGAAGATACCAAATATAATTTGGAGACAAGTGAGTAGAGATAATAACAGACATGCTGACGTCCTGGATTTCATAGCATCAATGGTTGAAGACCCCTCGGAAAAATACACCTGAATTGAAAGATTAATGCGACCATCAGTACCGAACAAGTTAGAAGGAGAAGAAGTCCTCATGATCAAGAACAAAGTCGTTACTTCGGAGTTAAGTGAAGATGACTGGCGAGTTCCAATTTATAAATACCTAGCAAGAGGGGACTTACCTCGTGATAGATTTGAGGCATACAAAATCAAAGGGAGATACACAAATTATGAGCTTCGGGAAGGAATATTATACAGAAGTTCATTCCTAGGCCCATTACTGCGGTGTTTATCTCCAGAAGAAGGAGTGAAGATTATGAAAGTTGTACATTATGGTGATGCCGGGAATCACAGTGGCACGAGATCTTTGGCCCACAAAACTAAGGCACAAGGGTATTTCTGGCCACACATGCATAAAGATGCAAAAAACATCTCGATGAGTTGGGAAGTGTGCCAGAGGTTCGGAAAGCGCATGCATGCACCAGCAACAGGACTGAACTCGATACTGAGTGTATGGACGTTTTCCATGTGGGGAGCAGATATCATGGGGCCATTTGTCACGGGGAGTTTACAGCGAAAATATCTGATAGTGGCAACTGATTATTTCACGAAGTGGTCGAGGCAAAACCATTAAAGAATACGCGAGATGGTGATGTATACGACTTTATTCTCAAGCACATAATTTGCAGATTTGGGATCCCACTACAGATCGTCTCCGATATTTGGAAGCAATTTGAAGGTGAGAATATGAGCATGTTGTTCAACACGTTCAAGATACAATCCGGATAGTCCACTCCATTATACCCACAGAGTAATGGGCAAGCGGAGGTGACAAACAAGACAATAGAATCGACTCTGAAAATAAATTGGAAGGACACCAACATAACTGGTGCGAAGAAGTTCAACGGTACTATGGTCGTACAGAACGACGAGACGGGAGGCGACAGGACTGCCCCATTTCTGATTGACTTATGGAGTAGAAGCAGTCTTGCCCACCGAGATAATGACTCCCACAACTAAGAAGGAGGCATGGAAGAAAGGTCTGAACTCGAATATGATTCTAGCGAAGTTGGATGATTTGGAAGAAAATAGGGAAACTGCATTATAACATATGACGAACTATCACCGAATTCTATCTAGCAAATATAACAAGAAAGTGAAATAAATGAGCTTTGTACTAGGCGAATCAGTCTTGAGGGTAATACCACCATACCAGAAAGGACCTGGAGGAAAACTAGAACCTACTTGGGAAGTACCATTCATTGTAAAAAGAGTGGTGGGGAATGAAGCCTATGAGCTCGCTAACTGTCATGGTAAAGAGACAAATAATGAAGGAAATATCATATATGGTGAGTTAGAAAGACAAGATCGGAGGCTGGAGCATCCTTGGAATCCGTTCTACATAAAGAAATACTATCCTTAGCCATATCAGATGTGCTCGCAAAATATGTAATGAAAAATGAAAAAGCAAGTTTGTAATTCAGGAAAGAAATGAAATGAAGCATTTATCGAGCAAAATATGAAGCAAGAGTTGAGCGAAATAAACGCCAAATGAAATTTGGGTACAAAAACAAAAATCAACTTCAGGCAAAATAAGACCTCAACGAAGGAAAGTAAGACCTCATTAGGGGGGTGCATAAGGTCCATGAAATAAAATAAAAAATAATACATGAAATATAAAAAATCTCTAGGGAGATTATAAAACCTCAACTTAGGGAGGCTGAGACCTCGTGGCATGCACCCTAGTTCGCACAAAGTGCAAGAGGCAAAAATAAGACATAACGCACGTCAGAGACAATCTCAGTAACATCAGATAGGGGAAAAAATAAGACCCATCCGCCGAGGGACCCAATTAGGTAACTACTCGGTAAGGGGTGGAGGAACGAGCCAGTGGAGGTAGAATATGTCCTGGAATGATTCCACCTCTCGGTCCCAAAGAAATTCCACCTATGGTGTGACCTCATAACTAAGAGTCATATCGGCGAAGGGGAAGAAGTCACGAAAAAACTGATACCTAAGCCCGAAAGCAAGGGGGTACTCAGGGGGAATATAAAGGGACGACACCCTCCTTTAGGGAGCTGAGTGACCAAAAAAAGATGGCAATGTTACGGGGCTGGTATTCATGGGAATAGATAGGCCTGTGATATTGTTGCACAATAATGCAAATGAATAAGTTAAGGCGAGGTTGATGGATCTTTACTTCGCAAGAGTAAAGAGCGCCTGAGACTTCGTCGTAAAACCCTGATCAACGGGGCGGGGAAAAATAAGACCTAAACTAGGAGGCAAAATAAGACCTCGAAGTGTTAAATAAAACACAAAGAAAATAAGAAGCAAACAGATAAGAGAGAGAGGTTCACTAAGACCTCCTCACGTCATTACAAGAAGTGATGATGAATAGTCGTAGAGACTTGAAAATATTCGCCATGCGTGAAAATCATGCAATCAAAATATTGCATAATAAAATATCCATGTTGACATGATTATGATAACGCTAACGATGCATGGACAAGACCTAAGGAGGCAACGAGATACGATTGAAATCGAAGTAAAAAACGAAAGGGGCATAAAGAAGAGACCGGGGCACACACAAAAATCAGAAAAGGTGAACAAAACTATAAAAATCAATAACAGCAGGTATGCAACCTAAATTCCCAAAAAAATAAGAGGCAAGTATATACTTTTTAAAACTTATTATTTTTTTGCTCATTTATATCGCATCTATCACTTCGGGCAAATGATACGAGGTAATGCTCCGAAAATATCCAAAAAATAAGAGGCAAGTATATACTTCTTCCAGTTTATTATTCTTTGATTATTTTCTTCGCTAGTATATACTTGCGGGAAACAAACACACTAAATCATAACTGCTCTATATAAATCGGAATACCTATTTAAATGTCCTATTATTTTATGAAGTTGCACAAGTTAAAATTCTGCAAACTAAAGGCACAGAAGACGCAATTGGACGTGCGAAGTACATGTATTAATCATATTCAGTGCAGATAAATGAGCAAGTTGAGCAAAAAAAGCAGATATATTAAGGCAATCAAAAGAATGAGATAATGTCGTGCCCCCCAATCTTGGGAGCGCCCAGGAAAAATGTTAGAAAAGAAGACATAAAGGACTAAAATTTCAAATTGCCATCAGAATAAAAATTAAGGATCGCCAGCTCCCTCTTCAACGGGACCACTTCCATATCCTTGAATTCATGCATCATCCCCACCAGCACCAGCTCCGTCATTACCCCTCGTGCCTTGAGGAAATTCTCTCGTGGGCTCCTTAACATCATCATCAGTCTATGTGTCTTCTCCCTCATCAGCAACTTTAGCGGGAGGCTCATTATCAGAGAAGATTTCGATATCCATAGGAGGAAGAGGAAGGCCATGAGAATGGAAGAACTCAGTGAAGAAACTCACCTTCTCTTCCTGAGCATTCTTGCGAGTAAGCTTGAAAACTCGTTTGGCATCACTCTCCATCTTATCACAGTCTTCATTCAGAAATCGAACACTCTCCTTCATACTGGGCACCTCCCTGGAAAGATCATCCCTTTGATGATATAAATGCAGGACTTGATTCTTCCAACTCTCCTCAAATTCTGCGAAGGGGACAGCGAAGTAAGAAACAAAACTAATGGAGAGAGATACAAAATATCACGATAACTCCTAGAACTACCTTCTCTCTGCGAGATAACAGAACTTAAGGTTTTCTGAATGTCGATATTTAAATGGTCAAGTCTCGATATCTCTGATTCAAGAAAGCTATGGAGTTCTAGGGATGACTTGTCCATATCTTCCCTGGGATTAGACACCGGTTTATCATCATCAGAAGAACGTATAACAAGTTTACCAACTCTCGGAGGAGTAACGAGATTTTTCTTCGCCGGGGCAGCAGGAGTTGTTTTCTTACCTTGGAACCTCTCCAAGCGAGTTAATACCAAAGTCATCTCCTCGTTTAACCTACTAGTATCATCTTTCAGAGTCCCGTTATCATCTCTCAACTTCTTATTTTCTGCATCTCGGTCATGAACTTCATTCCTAAGCCTACGCAAGTCAGCTTCAGACCTGTCTCTCCTCATAGTTATCTTATCCTTATCTTCCTCTAACCGCTTATTGAGCATTATGGACGAAGAATGGAGATTCCAAGAAGTTGTGAGAAGATTGTTTACCCGTTGCAACTCAACCCTCAAAAGTTCATTCTCTTCGTGAAGATGAGAGTTCAATTCCTCATTATTTGCAGACTCATTAGCTAAACGATCGGATAGAGAGTACGATGTTGTCAATTTTTCACTCAAAATCTCATTCTCAGTCAAATAATTGTTAATCTGAGATAGCAAATTCGCTTGTTCAGCTTGAAAATCTTCGGCAGATGCCTGGGCTTCGAGATAGTCCATGTAACACTTCGCAGAGCAAGCTTAACGAAAATAAAAGAATAGTAAAAACAAGATCAAGACAGAATGGCAATTAAGGGGAACGGAACTTACTGCTGAGCTCAGAAATCCTTTGATCCTTCTTTGCTGAGCGATCTCTTTCATCAGCAAGATCATTCTTGAGCTCCTAAATTCGGGCTTTAGATTTCTCCAAGTTCTCACGGGAAACTCTAGTCTCAACGAGTTGGGCCATGTGCCTGTTGGATTCCTGCGAGGTTGAACGAGTTAATAAAGAACAGGGATAAACGACGAAGTAAAAATCAATGACGCTCACCAAGGCCAGAATAGCAGCATGCTGATTGGTAGAAAGGTTTGGCGAAGCGTTCAAAATGAAGGATTGATCATGAGCCATGAAGGTATCAAAGCTAAAAGATATCAGAGACTCTGTAGCAGCAGATCTGATAGAGGGAACGTCACGAGTCAGAAGAAAATCACTCCTCAGAAGATCCATCTCGGGTGCATAAGCTGGATCCTCCACTTCGTAGACCTTTCTCTCTTTTCATTGAGATTCGCCAGCGGGGTTGATAGATGACTGCACCGAAGTATCACCCTCCGCGACGATAGGAGTAGGCATTTGAGGCTTCAGAGCCTGGGAAGGGACGATCTTTTCCGAAACCTTGGAAGATTTACCTTTAAGGGGAGGTGGAGCATATGATTCTGAAGGCTTCTTAGAAGAATGGGTGTGGGTCAAGGCATCCATGTCTAAGCCCCTACCCCGCTTATGAGGATCGTTAACAGGGGAATACTAGGGAAAGGTATCCTAACAAAAAAATGTGAAGATAATACAAACAATAATGTAATCCCAAAGCCAGAAAATTAAGGCACACGGATGTGAAGTAGAAATATAGCGAGATACCTTGGTAGCAGCAGAAGGACTCTCCTGGCGATCACGCTTCTTAAGTATTCGAGAGGTAATAGTAACTTGAGGCTCTGCGAAGTCTTCCTCCTACGAGAAATGGTAATTAACCGCTGGAGTCCAAAACGCAGAAGAAATAACAAGACTAAAGAGAGATAAAAGGAATACCTGGTCGTAACTAGGAGGTTCCGCAGAACCCTTCCTCGATTGGGTTGATCGGTCCTTGATTAAACCTGGAGGAGGGACGGGATACTGCAGCAAAGTGAGAAAAGTTAAAGAAAGAAAAACAAAGTTAGATAAAGCACAAGGTTGACGAATTTACCTCGTTGGGCATCTCCTTCCAGCGGAGTCGACCAGGCTCATAATCTGCGAGGTGAGAATGCTCGGGAAGGGGACTAGTCCGGAATTTCCCATTCTCATCAAAACCCCAAGCTAGGGGGGCCTCAACAATCACCGGGAACATCATCCAATCTTCATCATTGGTCAACCGAAGAGAAGGGACCTTCGGAGCATCCTTCGAAGTACTGATCGACTCAACGTCAAGAAGAAGGATTTTTGATGGATCTTTTATGATCTTCCGATGCAAAAAAATACACCACTCTTGATATTTCCTCCGAGGCTGAGCTCGATCGATGTAGTTCTCCAAGAAAGAATCAAGATTGTAATCTTCCGTATCGAAGCCCTTCGCAGCCTGCGGAAACTGAGACGTTCCACCACCAGAGCGTACTACAAACTCGTTTGCAATACGGATTGAATTCCTGCTCTACTGGTAAACATCCCTGCCAACCTTGACCAAGATCTCGTAAAATAGAAGGTTATTGGAATCATACATAGGGAAAACTAGACCATCGCGTAACTGACCCAATGTAGTAATCATCCTGGTAGAAGTCCAAGTTTCTGCTTTAATCCACTGGTAATTCAACTCCATGTGCTTCGTTGCGACAACCGACGGAGAAACGGAGGAATCCACCGCTGGAGACAGAGATAAACCCTTCATTTGAAAGTCTGCATGGAAATCTTCGAGGGTTTTTGATGTGGTAGGTGGAGGAAACTTCTTGTGGGCCATTTCTTAAGGGAAAAAGAGGTGAAAAGGCTGAAGGATTCAAAGAGTTAAGAAAAGAAGAAATTTTGCAGGGTAACGATGCCGGAGAAGAAAAAGGAATGGTTTGTAAAGTGAAGAAAGAGAGGGGAAGGAGAGAAATTTATAGAAGACCAAAGCATGACCGGGAGGAGCAGTTACCAAAGGGAGGAATAACCGGTTAATGACGGTTTCTGAGGATTATGGGAGACAGGAAGACGAAAAATACGGATACGTGGCGGTTACGAATTTAATGCGGAGTTATCTTTCCTTTCTTGATCTCTGCGAACGAAAAGAGAAAAGGCAAAATGTAGGTGCAGAAAACCTACTCTCCACGTGTACGAACAAGAGTGAGCGAGACAGCGAAGTGAATCTTCAAACAAAATATTATTCCCCAATTCCCAGGTAAGTGTCAGTGAGGCTTTAACGAAGTATGAACCGGCGAAGTGACGGTAGCTTGCATTGGAAGATATCTTACGAAGAAGGAAAAGAGTGTGAGGTATCATGCCCGTGGTGTGAATGGTTACGCAAGAAAAGACAAAACTCACGAAGTAAACTACCAAAGTGTGGATTGTTACGCAATAAATATGACAGTTGTCCCCGACAACTGCCGATTAATGAGGCGACAAGGTAGGAAAAACTTTATTGAAAATGGCTCTGGTGAAGTAAAAAGGACAGTCACGTGAACTGTGTGACTTTGGGCGAAGTAAAATGAGATGTAACCCATTATGTATTTTTCACTATAAAAGGAGGACTTGGTCTATTGTAAGGGGGTTGGAACATTTTGTAAGGTGAAAAAGAAGTTGTAGAGAGAGAGAATCTATGGTCCTTACGAGTGTTTGTGAGTAGTTTGTAACGTTCTAGTACTTAATCAATAATAAAAACATAATCTTGGATTTCACTTCGTTGTTTGATTTACTCTTCGTGTCATTCGAATTAGTAGGTACTGTAACTGCAGAATTTTCTGCAGTTACAGTACCTACGAAATTACTAGCATTTAGTGGTGCACTCGTGCACTATGGTTTTCGCAGGTATAGTTGGTAGTATGTCTTACTTACTTAGTACTCGATCCACAAATATCTTTGTCTCTATTGTCGTTGGGAATTTTTACTTTCTTAGTATTACTATCGTAGGTCATCATCAGTCGTCACTCTTGGAGTGAATTACTTTTATCTGAACAGTTGAATGCTAAAAGATTCTCACAATGATTTGACCAGTATACTACAATGATATCAGCATAGGCATTACACATTGAGGGAGCAAGAAAAAGTAATATGCATCTAGGAGATACAAATAGAAAGCATTGAACTGAACTAAGTGGTCTATGAATCTGATGCATGATTCACACGATTAATTCTTTTGTAATAATAATATAGTGTTGCAGGCTAGGCTCATACTAAATTCACTTGACATAAAAGTGTAAATGGCATGATTATATTTCACGGAAATTGGTAATCATTTCTTCAGCTTGTTGGAACCTGTTATAAATAAAACGTGAATGCAAAGATTATTCACAACAGTATGTTTTATCATTCAGTCTGTATATACATACATTTTTTTTGATTTTCTGTTAGATGGTAAAGGTGGGGAGTGAAGACCAACAGATTCCGAAGATTTCAAATATTATTGCAAACTTAAAATAAATGATTTTGAGATGGTGGAGGAAAATGATGATCACTTAAAAGTATACACATTCCGTTACAAGTTAAAGTTTACCCAAAAGAACATGTGAACTAGACTTTTGAAGTATCGAGGCATATAGTATTAGAACTCAAATGAAAAGGATTCTTGAGGTAAGGAATTTCAAAGATAGAACGATGTAGAGTTTAACTGACGAGGGTAGATAATACATACGACTCTTGTTTAATTTGATTACTTAAACATCTCAAACACAAGATTTTTAACATATAACTATTTGAAACACTATCAACTCCGGTGTAAAGCAATTTCCTTTTTTTGCTTGTTTGATTTTAACAATCTTTGCAAATGGCGCCCATAGTTCCTTAAAGATAACAAACATTATAACAAGAGAAGTTCATAAAATCCAAACACTGAAAAATAAAACAAAAAATGAAAAAGAAATTAAACAGATGTTTTTCTCCTGTATGGCCAACAAAACAAATTATTACTCTTTCTTTGTAACTTTAGATTTCTTAGCAACTTCTTCTTCATCCTCTTTCGACCCACCTCCTTTAAAGAAATCCGAGAAAGTTGGGAGTTTGATTTCTCCCTTTTGAGAGAGTGGGATTGTAATATTACCAACCACCGGGATATCAATGATGAGACCAATTTTCAGTTCATAATCAATATCCCAGTCTGAACCTACATCCCTTGCTAGACTTATCAGAATATTATATGGCACCTTCACCGGTACCTCGAGCTTTGTAACCTCGTTCCCCTTGATGGATCCTGGATCTGGTACAGTTCCTGACGCAATTACCCTAATCCCACAGTGTCAGCAACAAAATAAAGCAAAAAAGAAAAATGCATGTCAGGTCTTTGGTTAGATCAAATTAAAGGAATAGGTATTGGAACAAAAAAAAAATGCATCCAAATATAAAGTCAATTAAACGGTATTGCGATTAGAAAATGTTTCTCTAAAGACTCGAGTGCATAACGCGTGATCCTTGACTAGTAAATTTTTGGGCTCATACGGTACGCACCCCATGACCCACCTAAATCTCTCCTGCTGACAGGTTTCCACCGCAAACTATTGATATTATCACCTAATGATTTTATTATTGTACTACAGTAATATATGCATGGTATACAGATCCGGATTCGAAGTCAAAAGTGTAATGTGAAATATAATGATAGATCAGATGTCATGTAAAATGAAAAGACTAATAGTTTGACGACATCTTAGTTAGATATATATCAGATGACATCTTAAAAATGAGTTAAATATATGTAGATCAGGAACCAAGATTAACAACATGATTAAGTCCGACTCTAAATCAAAAGTACTTAAAAACAAAAATCAATCAATTAAAAATCAACAAATGCTAAATGATATGACCATACCTGTCAGCACTTTTAAGGGTATACGCAATCTCACAAATGGGAATGGAATGACTATAAGGATTTGTTATCGAAACTTTTGCATTCAAAGTGACTGAATCACGACTAAACTTTATGAGATCGATATCTGTTAATTCAGCTTCTGGTTTCTTCATGTTTGCAACTTTTTCTGCCACGTAGTTTTTTGCCTTGTCGATTATTGATTCAGACATTGTTTTTTCTCTTCTTCCTTGATCTCTTTCTTTCTCTCTATAACTTTTGATGAAAACAAAGATGATTGAACGAAGAAATGGGTAAATTAATAGTGACAAAATAAAATAAATTATCTCCAAATAATCCAAATTTAGTGTGTTTCTATGTTTGGATTATTCTCTAAAAAATTTAGGATCTTGGTAATTAATTAGGACAAATGGGTGATTTTCACCTATATCTAACGTGGGTGAGTCGCACTGAAGCTTGCTATTTGTTGGTACCTGAATCATCCAAGCTTCTCGTACCAAACAAGAAGGGAAGAGTGATCGCCTGATTGTCATTTGTTAGGTACTTGAAAATCAACAAAATTTCGATAAAAAAAAGGGTGTTCCTTTATATACCCCACAAAAACACTAATGGTACCCCATTAGTTAGTTATGTTGGTTATAATTATCTTCATATGAAATTCCTAAAATAATCTGAAATTGTTTATACGTATACCCCCATCTCTTTTTAAAACTTCTTAAGTGAAAAAGGTCTGTCATATGATTGCAAAGACGAACATTTTTAGGCATGATAGTAAAACGCATCGATGGCGCAATTAGTCTTCACTTGTTTGTTGCAGTAACACCACCAATATAGTACATCAAGAGATTATAAATTGGGTTTCCATCCTACGTACCCATTTTGGCTCTACATGAACTGATTAATTGCATATGCAGATGATTGCATATAGTCTGACTCCGTTATATCAATCCTATTAATGGATTCGATCCAGTGGCTTCCACATGAAAGCAAGGATCCAATTATGGATTCTACTGAAAAGCCATAGATCCAAAACAAGACATTAAAGTTCCACACCTCCGATCAAAACCCCATTTATCTCTAATTCAATCCAAAAAAAAACAACACGAAATGTTGATTAAAAGCTACTGAATTAGATTATTTTGATTCAAATTCTGATCAATTCTTATAAGTTGATGATGTTTTGTTTAGTTTAGTTGATTTGATCTTTGTATAAGGTTAGATGTTTTTGGTTTTGTTAGCCATAAGAAGAAGACTAGGAGTATTGTTAATTTTATTTGTTTTGTGACCGAAGTCCATTATCCTATATGAGACAAACGGAAGAAGAGAGTGAGAAGGAGAGAAACGGTCTATTTAGGGTTAGGTTATACAATTTTTCTTGGCTAAAAGAAAAAGATTTATGGGTAAATCAAGATAAAAACTAGAGTTTGTGGATATATTGACCTTGGATGCAAAATTTCTAATTTATACTAATTTGTACTGAATTTGTACCGATAAACTTTGGCAACATCGAAAACCTAAAGAGGTCGAGAGTTGCAGTTGCACTAAGAAACTGGTGTAGGGCCAAGCTTTCGCCTGCCAAATCTTCATGTGGGTTGCAGCAAAAACAAAGTGTTGACTTGACGCAGGAGAAAAGTGGCGTTAATGACTGCCTTGTGCGAATCATATTTGGATTTCATTTATTTTTTTGGTGCTGAATTCAAGTTAGTATGTGCTCAACAAGCATATACTTCCTCATATACACAAATGAAAAGGTACAGTTCTTCTCTTGAAAGCTGCACAAATTCAAAAATTTCAGCCTGAAGATTGATAAAAAAAATAAAAATACCCTATTACTATGATTGTACACACTGATTTTACCCTCAAACAGTTTGAATCAATTATCCGGATAAGATGAAGCTGCTACATCTGAAGACTCGGATATTTGAGCAGCTTGGGCAATCTTGAACGCCATGATTGCACGCTCTGCTACCAAGTCAGCATATTCCCATAGTGTTTGTGCCCTCTTACGTTTCCGCGATGCCATTACCAATTTTTCATGTGCAGCTTTAGTTGCTTGTTCAACTCTAAGGATATCAGCCTTTTCGTCTTCACAAGCTATCCGCATGTATCCTTTAACAATCTCTTGCATATCTTTTATACAGTTTACGGGATTACACCAGTTAGGCTTCTCAGATAAACCTTCCGTGCCAGAGCTTTCAACTACTTGTATGTCCGCATCCTGTCCATACCGAGGACAGTTCTTGTTGGTCTTCATGTGTCCCTCCTAGTCCCCATAAGAAGTTGAGATCTCAAATACAGAACAAACAAATTACCTAATTTTCCTAAACAAGCCTACGGCTGAAAAAAAAGATGCACATACCTGATTACATGCCCTACATACAAAACGTTCCTGTACAACTTTAACTGAGTGGTGCTTTTCCGGCTCCTTTGTTTTGAAGATGGCAGAGAGGGCCCTTTCATCAAGAATGCTTTTCACCTACGCACATCAAAGAAATAAAGGATAACTCTGTTAAAAGTTTTTCATGAAGATCTCCAGTGGGTGAATCTAGGAGCATAAACATCGGAATTACAAACCTCCTTTGGAACATGATTAGTGTTCTCTGTAGACATGAATGAACCATCACGATTGACTTTAAGAATGACTTGCTCAACATTGTCATTAGCTATATTGTCAGTGGTTAAGCCTGACTGACAACTAAATCCTAACTCTTCCCTAGCTACTTTCTTTTTCTTATTTTTCCGCTTAGCTTCGTCATCTGAAGGACAAGTAAAAAATGGTTATCACTTATCTGGAAAAAACTATCTCATAAGAGTGATTAAATACTCTAGCATTAACATAAAGCAAGATTAAACAAATGATAAGAGGATCAAACCATACCATAATCTACATTATTCCTAAACATGATAAACTTATACTAAACATGCATTAGCTTAGGCGAAGCATGCTAAGCCACAGAAGAAAATTTTTCACATACTTACCATCCCTGATTATCCTGCATAATCCTGGTTTTGCTGCTTCACCTTCTGTATTTTCTTGCTCAGATTCACTGCTACGCACCTCCAGTTCAACTTCTGCATCTACTTGCGTTGGTTGGTTTGCCAAAGTAGGTGCATGCCTATAGGGTATTTTAGCTGCACCAGTACTGCCATTAGGAGTTGAGAATGGATTTACTGGTGGATCTCTGATGGTGGAAGGAGATGTTACTTGGGTTGGTTGAATTATGTACTGGCTAAGAGCACTATCATATGCCCGGCCTGATAAGCTGCCTCGCATTCTTCCTGATGGTCGACAGTTTTGATCTGAGGTTGCTTTTGATAACTCATCAACTCTAGAAAAATCTGGATTTTCTACCTCCACTCTCCCTTCTCTTTGTTCTCCAATTAAAGATCTATGTCCACCACCAACCATTAAGGAAGATAATCCTTTTCTAGGATGAAATCCTTTTCCTTGGGCGAGCTTCGGAGAGGGTTGGCATCTTGGTCGCGAAGCTGCATCAGGGGGTGATGTTCCATTACCACAATGCATATGGGATAAACGAGGGCCTGGTCGTCGGCTCGTCATTCGAGATACTCTCATGCTCGGCTGAAGGTTTTGGAGGTCTTCACAAGTCTGACTCACATCACTTTGGTAGGAACCTGGAAATCGGCTTGGTGCAGGAAGACCAGTAATCGAACTTTTTCGTGCTCGTTTGCGCAAATTCATCACTAGAGGCTGGGCCGGGATTTTCTGAACTGGGGTTCTGGCAATATTTCTAGGTGTCTTTGTTCCAGTCTCACCGTTGAATACCAAATCCCAAAATCCTGATGATCCTAATGACTCTAGTGATAAATTATGAGGAATTCGATTACCTGGATCTCGGTCATGTGTAGAGGTATCAGCTTCAGTTAGAATTCGAATCAGCGTAAAACTGGTCGAAGATGGATCCATTGCCGGGGATTTATCCTTGTAACACATGGTAAGCACCTGGAATCTGATAATTTGGGACTGCGATCAGGAGTCTAATGTATTTTCTTACAGGTAATAAATCAAACAGTTAGAGGGCAGGAATGAGTTCAACGAACCTGGCTAATGCAATACAGAGATTGAATTGACGAGAACCGAATCGTCGACCAGTGTAGATAATTGCTTAGCAACAGAAGCAATTTTGGATGAATTCATAGGGGATGATGTTGTGTTTCCTCCGCCGCCTCCGCCACCTTGATCCTCCAGTTGGTGCGGATTTAATGTTGTATCTCCCTCTAACACCCCTTTGATGGCGTACAACCGTGTCCAGTTGACTTTGTGTGATAAAAACGAAGTGAATTTAACTTGCCGCATTGGGGTGATAGCAAATTAATAGGGGTATACAGCATCAAGAAGCAAGGTTATAAAGTGACCAAAAGGTGCCGATTATTATCTTGGCATTTCTAGGGGCAATCATGAAAGAATTAGGGGCGGCTAATGAGACAAAATAGGGTCACCAAAATTTAAAATAGGGGTATGCATTGGGGTGATGCATAAACCTATATATAGCTGCATAATGTGGTATGTATCTTTTGTGGTGGCTTGCATAATGGCTATGCATTCAATATTCGAAAATTGTGACTAAACTGAAAGTATCACTTTTTTAAAAATTGAGGGAGTACATCGTTTTATTAGTTGCAACGGAAAATAAGTTGATGCATAAACCAAAATATAGCTACATAAAGTATTATGTATCTTTTGTGGTGGTTCGCATAATGAATATATGGTTAATTTTCGAAAATTGTGCCTAAAAAATGATGAACACCTCCGAATTTTCGGTAAAAACTCTAAATTTGATATTGTTGTTTGTATGCATTGTGTAGAGTTTTTTGAGACTATTCCGACGAGATAAAATTTGTAAAATTCCAAGGCACGAATTTTTAGATATGTTATATTAAAGTTTGGTTACCAATTATACCCCTGAAAAAATAGGATACATAAGGAGTTATAGTAATAATTGGAATAAAAGGGAGCGACAATTTGGAAATTTCCAGGGTATGACACCAAACCACCCAAATCCAATCTTTTTGTGTTAAATTGGAAAAAAAATCATGTTTCACATTGACAGAAAGTCACCATATATAGAGTCCTCCCTCGCTTCGCTTGGTTAGCCCAATTATTTCCAAGTTATCCAAATTTAATGTGTTTCTATCCGTAACCCGGCTTCATTAAATAAAATATGAGCAGGTCCCCAAACATCAGAGATACATAATCAAATCAAATGGATCAGAATAAGTGGGTTTACTAGTATGGATTGTGAAAAAACGGGGGTACAACAACCACACCCAACAATTCGTTCGGAAATCTGTATGGACTGAACTCCAATATAATTCTAAAAGCACCAACTTAAAAGTGAGACTCAATCGAGAAATATATCAAAGAGATTTATCTCTATTTCTCAACACAATCAGCAAATCGAACAAATACAGATCTGTGAGCCTGATTCATATGAGAAATAACTTGGACGGTACCAATGCCCAAGTGTCAATCAAGTTATATCCAACAAACAAGGTCGGATTTATCAATTGATTGAACTACACACAACCTGTGATATTTAAATTATATAAAAAAAATTCTTATGCGGAAAAGGAATAACACAGACACCAGAAATTTTGTTAACGGGGAAACCGAAAATGCATAAAAACTTCGGGACCTAGTCCATCTTTGAACACCACACTGTATTAAGACGCTACAGACATTAGCCTACTGAAAAAGCGGGGGTATAACAACCACACCCAATAATTCGTTCGGCAATCTGTATGGACTAAACTCCAATATAATTCCGAGAGCACCAACTTAAAATTGAGACTCAATCAAGAGATATATCAAAGAGCTTTATCTCTATTTTTCAACACAATCAACAAAACGAACAGATAGAAATATGTGATCCTAATTGATATGATAAATTACTTTGACGGTACCAAAGACCAATGCCCAAGTATCAATCAAGTTCTATCCAACAATCAAGGTCGTACTTATCAACTGAATGAACTATGCACAACCTGTGATATTTCAATTATATAAACAAATATAATGCGGAAAAGAAATAACACAGACACCAGAAGAAGAAAAAAAACGACGAAACCGCAAATGCAGAAAATCCCCTAGACCTAGTCCAGCTTTGAACACCACGCTGTATTAAGCCGCTACAGGCACTATACTACTATAAGTTAACTTCGGACTGGAATGTATTTGAACACTAACCAACAAAAAAAAAATCATTGTATGAAAACCAAAGAAATTAAGCAAGAAAAGGAAAATAAAAAACCAAGGACTGGATGTGAAAAGAAATTTAAATAAATAGAAAAGAGTTGAGAAAAACTGAGTATTATATGCATTAGATGCAGCAATGTCCCATACATCATTCGGCATAAATTCTGTATTGTCATCTTGCATAGAGGAAATTTCATTATCAAGAGAAGCAACCATTGCATTATCCAGGTCAGCATCATCAGCATAAGGTTCTCAAGTTGGTTCTTTATGATATCTCTTTTTAACCCCGCTAGTACTAGCTTCATATCTTGTCAAAGTAGACTCAAGCCTAATTGATAAAGAAGGTTGATACTGATTATTATCAGAAGAAGAAGCTTCAGAGTCAGTAGATGAGAAGATCTAGATTCTCATACCATTAAAAGGCCGAGGTTGTTCTTGGTCAACAAGTTGTCTTAATCTGTTGCACCTTTGAGACCCATGCTGCAAGAATAGCTGAGCTTCTTGTTGAGGAGGTAATTCTGGCTCAAAAAAACTGAATCTTTGAACAAATTCTTCCATTTCAGTTCTTCTATGAGCCATGTTAGCAAAATCATTTTCTTCATGGTTTACCACTTTGCATACCGGGCAAAGACGATAGGGATGATTCTCATAAAAAAAACCAATCCATCTGGTCACACCAGCAGCAGTAATACCCTCAATAAGAGGAGTGTTGACATTGATTAGGACCAAAGATCTGTATTTAGAAGAGGCAGAGGGATATATACCATCAGGCTCACCAACTCTAACTTCACCAATAATATTACTTATCATTCTTAAAATATCAGCATAAGTAAATTCAAGTAAAAGATGGTTGTACTCTAACCAGTAGGGAGAAACTGAAAAACCTAATTGATGATAGTTTATAGTTAGATTATAATCCTTTAAAATAATTAAATATCCATCAAAGTTCCAAGCACCTCCAAAGACAATAGCTTCTTTATCGTCATGAATTTGAAATTTGACAACAAAGATTTTAGGTTCCAAAATGCGTACCTGAACAACCCATTGATTATGTCTTCCTAAGTGAGGACAAATAAACCGAGCAGCACGATCTGCATCTTGCCATGACATAATACCAGGAGCATATAACTTTCCGGCAAGACTAAACCTCCAATCTCTTACTTCTGCTAAAATAGCAGAATTTGAGTGCATAATCACCCTTCTCCTAAGAGGTTCATCACTAATTGAAACACCTTCCATTTGATTGGAAATATTATTCATGTTTGATCTAGCCATACTATTAAAGAAAATGAAAGGATTAAAAGAATAGTGAAGGGTATGAGAGAAACTGAAAGGGATGCAGATGGTTTTATAATCAAAACTGCTAGGAGGTGTCAAATTGATATTGAGATAAGTATGGGTGAAAGGATTAAGAAATCTAGATAGTCGATAAAGTTTGTAGAAATCAAAGCTAATGAGTATGGGTAGGTAACAATCAGAGTAATTATCCTAAAAGGTGAATATAATAACCAACATAAAGAACCCATTGAAGATAAGATCGAATCAAAGAAATAAAGCTTAACCTTAGCACCAATGCAATAAAAAGCCAACTTTGAAGATGCCAACTTTGAAACTTCCAACTGTGGTGATAACCCATGATGTGGTAGAACAATTATGCAATACTAGTGCGTGGTAACAAGAAGAGAAGAAATTAATCTGCCATTGAAAGAGAAAAATGATCAGATACAATCAGAAATTGACACAAAAAAGAAAGAGAAAACATCAATCCTAAAAAATTCTTGACAAGATAAAAAGAGAAAACAAAACGAGAAATAATTACAAATTAAAGGGCTAGCGGCACAGCTTGTCGCTCGCTTGCCTAGTATGTAATTTTTAACTTTGTAATTAGTCCATTGAGGCATTATAACCATTACACAGAAGGATTTAGACAAACTCATGGAGAAAATGATTGAAGAGATTAAAACATATCAGAACAAATTAAATGAGAAGAAATCAAAGTTGACTAAGGTTGACTACCATTTGACCAAATCGCTTTCTAGGTCGGCTTTTCATTCGAAGACCAGTACGGGAGTGTATGATTTTTGTAACATGGGTGAGTTAGACTACAAAGATTGCTATTTTTATTCACTTTCCCGTTTATTGATTTAAGAACGAGAGAGAATTAATTTTTACGTACCAAAAACTATCTCTCTTTGCTTTTTTTTTTTTCGAGAATTCTGATTTGGATTGCAGAAAACAAAAGTAAGAAAGTTCCAATGTCTGAGACATAGGAAAGATCTAATTAAAACAACCAAAGAAATTAAAAATAATTTAATATCGACAACCTAGCTTCATTAGATAAAATATGAGCAGGTCCCAGAACACCAGAGATATATATTTAAATCAAATGGACCGGAATTAGTGTTTTACTAGTATGGAAATGTAACTTATAACTTATTTTCATGACATGAAAAACAAAATATGATAGATTGATTTGAAACAGGAAGAGAAAATTTAGGAAAAACTCGCGGATTGTACACATTATGGGATTTCCTAGTCTAGAGAGCCAATCTTGTAAAATTGCACATTCACCAACACAAATTTATGAGACACAAAAGGAGCATCAAGTTTATAGATACCACCCTCCCAACGACCACAGAGAAAAACCTTCCCCGTACGATGATCCTTCACAAGACAAACTCAGGATGAAATTCAAAGTACTGACCAGTTCATAGCAGTCTTGGTGAATCTCGAAAGAACTTACATTTTCACCTCTGATATCAATTACTTTTGAGAAGAATATTTTTTTGTTACATTCATTTCTTTAACACCCACAGTATTATGGTGGAATGGACCAATTGATACACACAAACGATTATAAAGATTGAGTTTAGATGAATGAAAGAACAGGTGGAGTTTATACATTGGATTGAGCTTGAATAATCTGATTGCAACTGATATTATGATTTGGAAAAACTGATGGAGAAGATATGTCTATTCTATGTTTTTCACCTCTGTATGTTGCCATTTTAACTTACAAGATTTGTTTGTAGGAAGAAGAGATAGAGTGGGTTAATATTTGATGAAAAAAAAATGAGTTGCAGTTGCCTGTGTTTATAGGAGAAAAGAAAATAAAGATGAACTGCTTAAGTTGAAGTGTACTTAATGATCGACGAGCATGTACTTAGGCTTAATTGGGTGATTCAACTTCACCTTTTTTTTACCTCCACATTAATATTCATGATTTAATTAAAAATAACTCTAGTTAGTAACTTAATAAGTTATGATAACAACATTTACTATTTTTACCAAATCTCTGTGGATTCGCAGATAACGTGCCAAATCATTTAAAAGCCAACTCACCAAATATGAAGAGTATAAAAGAGGATGATTTTTTTTTAAGTATATACGAGAAACTGATGAAATTTCCGACTAATATCAAAAAGTTTGACTTCACTGATTCTGTATAAGAAGACTTATCAGAAGCTAAGAAAGGTATGACTGACTTGAAACAATTGAAAGAGGGATCGCAAATTGAGAATGCATCTAACAAGATATTAGTTTCACCAAAAAATTTAAAGAGAGAAACTAGACAACGCGTTTCTTAAAGCTGAAAATCAAATAATCAAAGATGTTTATGTCTACTATAAAAGGGAAGGAATAGTTGAATTTATGAAAAAGTTCATCGTAGACAACCATTTTCTTAGTAGCATTGTCAAAGCTAGCGAAGATAATATATATCTAACTAAGCAACAAAAGGAAAAAATACACCATTATAATTGATATTTTGATTCGTTGCGAAAAATGCAGTAATTGGAAACACATATCCAGCGGATAAAACCAACCCATTGTGTTTCAAAAAAGTCGATATGTTCCCGTATGACTCCATTTAGTTTCTTTTAATATACTGCCTCCACCGAGTTGGCTAACCAAATAAATGAACACCACATAAATTTATTCTCAAATTCTCTAAATGAGTTAAATAATGTAAAAAAAAAACGAAGAATAAAAAGGTCAATGTACATATTCATATATTTGGTTAAGTATGGTAGGAACCAGTGACATATATAGTGTCCCAAATCATGTTTCTTTATTTTCCTTTTATTTTGAATATATATTGAGTATTTTAATAATCAAGGGAATTGATTAAAAAGAAAGAAAATTTCATAATCCTGATTATTTTCCATACGGTTTGTATTTGTCATTTGATCAGGTTCGTTTATTCCTCGGCTCCCAGCATGGTGGCGGCTATCTTGTGGTTTCAAAAAATGTTAATAATATTAAGTGCTAGAGTTTCAAAGATTTGATTATAAAAATATTTATATTAAAAATATTATATTTGAAGTTTGAACACATACTTATACAACTAGGAAGTTGACCAAGAGAACGTGTTTATTAACATTAACATTAAATTATACAACAAAACAAAAGTAAAATGAAGTATTATAACCATTACATATCTAACTAACCATTTTTTTTTTTAAAGTAACAATTTATTTTTTATATATATTTATATATTTAATGCCCATAAATTGACCTTTTCCGTCTTTTTATTTTTTTTGAAAAAACGGGTAACAAATGTTAGTGTATACGTGGCATTAATTGGGCCATATCAAAAGACGTTCATGTCCTGGAATACTTGGAACATGACCGAGTTGGAAGAGCGAGTCAAAGTAAACTCAACCGCCTAGCTGAATCAAAGCCTATACATCACTGTTCATCTTCTTCTTCCCCAATTTTCCTAACAAAAGCTTTAGATTCAAAAACAATCATCACGAGACAACATTGAAACCCAAATCATTAAATTAAATGAGAAAAAATAATACTAAATGAAAAAAATAAATCAAATTCAGTTGATGTTGCTAGTAACTCAAATAAAAAACAATCGGTTGTTAATACTCTAAACTCATATATTGTATCTAACCCATTTTTGTCCACACATATTAGCACTTGAAACACAAAGGAAGCATAGTAAACATCAGATCTACTAGAAAATACTTCACATATTAAATCTACTACTAAGTTAACAAATCAAAGAAGTAAGCAAATTTTCTCTACATTCTTCAAACACAAAAAAAAAAGAAAAAAAAATTGAAAAACACATACAGTGATAAAAAACACATACATAAGCTTAGATTTACATTTTAGGGCTTTTTTTTTTTGAATCCATGAAATAGACCCTTGTCTCTCATACTACTACTTACTAAATCCGTTCATAATACATGAAAGAAAAAAAAAAAAAAAAAGACTCTTGGATTAACAATAAAGAAGAAATCTAAAAAAACTAGTACTCATAAAGACTCTCCTCATCTGGAGGGTTATTTCTTTCCCCTCTTCACTCTTCTTTCTTTCTCATCTTAAAAAATTACTCTACTACATGCTAAGTTAACAAATAAAAGAAATAAACAAGTTTACCTAACCCATAAACTAACACTCGAAACAGAAAATAAGAAGAAGAAAAGAAAAAGAATAAGAAGAACCAGAAGCATTAAAATGTTGATAACGAGAAAAGAAGAACAAGTTTAATCACCTTGTTAATTAATGCTAGTTTTGAAATTATTCTTCTCCTCCTCCTTTGCCTTCCAAATTTCTATACCGTCTTTCTTCTTGAATTTTTGTCCCTCGCTCTCTGTAAATTTTTCTCTTTCATTCTGTCACTCAGAGCAGAAAGCAAGACACGATGAAACCACAGGAGAGGAGGAGAGAAGAGTAAAAAAGTTTGTTATAAACTTTCTCAAGGAATAATAGACTTAGATACATCCAGTCCCACGCATTTAACCTGCACTTATGTTATTTACCGTTGGATTTTCACTGAGGCGCTAGGGTACATAAGAAGTAAACCTATCGTACATCGCCTTCCACGAAATTAACCTGAAACACTCTTTTGCACCGTTTGATTTCCTCAATTACTGAGTTCTACCAACGTGACTATGTGGCCTATTACACATTAGCCGTGCACCAAAATCTAATTTTTCAATTTGGGAGATCAAATTATTTTAAAACTGGAAATAATATTGGATCCCTTTTTCAGAATCCGTTTCCTAGTAGACTACACACCGTTGTGCAGGATGGGGTTTTTTGTAACAACTTAGTCGTCTTGATTGAATGTGCAATGTACATCCCGTTATACAAATGTTAAATTACAAACAATGCACATTATTTAATCGCAATTGTCAGATATAATGATTTATGTTAACCGTTGGATTAAAAAAAAAGTTGAGGATCAGAATCCTTGACCAATGTTATAATATAACTAGCTACAGATTAGCCTTACTTTTATTTATGGAAAGAAAGTTTTGTGGGTTCAAATCGTCACTAAAAAAAGTTGCCAGTTTGCGTTAAGATTTTCTTCTCATGCTACTCATGCACGATAAAAAAGGCAACGATATTTAACTTCGAAATTTACCATCTAATTCCAATCCAAAAGGAAATAGACGGATGTTAATACTCTAAACTCATATATTGACATGATTCTCAAGATACTTTTGAGCATAATATTTTTTTGTTACATTCATTTCTTTAATACCCATAGTGTTATGGTGGAATGGACCAATTGATACACACAAACGATTATAAAGATTGAGTTTAGAGGAATGAAAGCACTGGTGGAGTTTATATATTGGATTGAGCTTGAATGATCTGATTGCAACTGATATTATGATTTGGAAAAACTGATGGAGAATATATGTCTATTCTATGTTTTTCACCTCTGTATGTTGACATTTAAACTTACAAGATTTGTTTGTAGGAAGAAGAGATAGAGTAGGTTAATGTTTGATGAAGAAAAAATGAGTTGCGGTTGCCTGTGTTTATAGGAGAAAAGAAAATAAAGATGAACTGCTTAAGTTGAAGTGTACTTAATGATCGACGAGCATGTACTTAGGATTAATTGGGTGATACAACTTCACCTTTTTTTTACCTCCACCATTAATATTCATGATTTAATTAAAAATAACTCTAGTTAGAAACTTAATAAGTTATAATAACAATATATACTATTTTTACCAAATCTTCGGGGATTCGCAGATAACGTGCCATATCATTTAAAAGTCAACTCACCAAATATGAAGAGTATAAAAGAGGATGATTGTTTTCGAGTATATACAAGAAACTGATAAAATTTCTGACTAATATCAAAAAGTTTGACTTCACTTATTCTTTATAAGAAGAATTATCAGAAGCTAGGAAAGGTATGACTGACTTGAAACAATTGAAAGAGGGATCGCAAATTGAGAATGCATCTAACAAGCTATTAATTTCACCAAAAAATTTAAAGAGAGAAACTAGAAAACGCGTTTCTTAAAGCTGAAAATCAAACAATGAAAGATGTTTATGTCTACTATAAAAGGGAAGGAATAGATGAATTTATGAAAAAGTTCGTCGTAGACAACCATTTTCTTAGTAGCATTCCCAATGCTAGCGAAGATAAGATATATCTAACTAAGCAACAAAAGGAAAATATACACCATTATAATTGATATGTTAATTCGTTGCGAAAAATGCAGTAATTGGAAACACATATCCAGCAGATAAAACCAACCCATTGTGTTTCAAAAAAGTCGATATGTACCCGTATGACTCCATTTCGTTTCTTTCAATATACTTCCTTCACCGAGTTGGCTTACCAAATAAATGAACACCACATTAATATATTCTCAAATTCATAGATTTGGTTAAGTGTGGTAGGAAACCAGTGACATATATAGTGTCCCAAATCATCTTTCTTTATTTTTCTTTTATTTTGAATATATTTTGAGTATTTTACTAATCAAGGTAATTTATTAAAAAGAAAGAAAATTTCATAATCCTGATTATTTTCCAAACAGTTTGTATTTGTTGTTTTATCGGGTTCCTTTCTTCCTCGGCTCCCAACATGGCGGCGGCTATCTTGTGGTTTCAACAAATGTTAATAATATTGTTTGCACCCATAAATATATCCGGGCACTAAACACGATGATTTTGGTGATGAAGACGGAAATAGGGTTAAAAACATGAAAACAGGATAAATAAATGAGATGCAGATTTTACGTGGTTCGTCATGGTTTGCCTACATCCACGGACGAATCCCCTTTGGGATAGTGTTTTATTGATTATGGAATTACAATGGATTTTTTATATGTCCCCTTCGCTCCCTCTGCTCTAAGGGTTATAATTCCCTTATTTATACAGTTGTGAATTCTCTCCTCTCTTAATTGTGAAATAACATAAATTGAATTAAATTTCCCTTCATGCCTCCTGCATTAATCCTCCATGCATAACTCATGTCATTAACATGCCATGCATAACTCCTGGCATTAATCTTCCATGCGTAACTCCTGGAATTAATATTGCATGAAACCTCCATGCATGGCTCCTGGCATTAATCTGCCATGCATAACTCCTGGAATTAACCTTCCTTGCATGGCTCCTTGTATTGATTTGCGTGCCTCCCGTGTATTTTATACATGGTACAAACATCGCCCCCTATTAACCTCCAACTTGTTGGGATTTAAGAATTTTGTTTTTCCTTCGCGTCGATGACGTAACTCGCTAGTCTCCCCCAAGTGTGAGTACAGACATTAAAAAGATGCCTCCAACTGTGATAACCTGCTATAAAATTTTCTCACGTGCTATGCGAGACTTTTTTTCCACGTGGTGGACTTGCGATGCTCGATAGCTAGTCGAATCTTGAGTAGAATGTAGTGTGTGCTTGCGGCTGGGGCAAGGATTTTTGCTCGAAACGTAATAAGGATAGCGCTTGCTGCTCGGGTAGGATGGTTGTTGCCTGTGTTGAGTACGTGTCTTTGGACCAATATCGGGCATTGGGCTCGTGGTTGAGATAATAATTTATGCTTTCCAAGGTGCAAGTCTTTCATACTCGCGTGCAAGATGAGATTTTATGCTTGCGATAAAATAAAGACTTATGTTCTCACATGCAAGGTGAGGCTTTAGGTGGTTGAGAAAATAAGAAAGGTGAAATATTGAAGGGTCTATGCAATCCTCATCACGAACTCGATCATGTCGCTATCCACAAACCACGAACTCGATCATGTCGTTATGCACGAACCTCGAACTCGATCATGTTGCTGCTCCAAGTGCACATAAAAGTTTCTCGAACACATGAATATTTGCTTCCATTCTATAGGTAGTTAAAAAACGATTCTAATGAGCCAAAAATCACTCAATTCAGACTTAAAACGAAGAAGTTATTGAAGAAACAAGATTTGCATGAAGCGCGCATGCTGAGACAGAATACGCTGACTAGACAATATTGCTAACATGGAAGTTGATGATTGGACTCACTTGATGACGTGGTAGAAAACTAGATGCTGACATGGCACAAATCTGCACATTCAAACGGGCGCTGATTGGATACTGCTGACTGGGACGACATGGATGACGTGGCACTGCCATGTAATAAACTAGGTGACAAGTCACTGACGTGGCAGCTGACTCGATGCTGATGTGGCAGCTCCCTTGTTGATGACATGGAAGATGACTGGTTGTTGACATGGCGGACGGGATATTGTTGATTGGATCCGATATGCTGACGTGGCATGACTGTTTGATGATGTGGCACTGCTGAGTTTCGGCCATGTTCGATGTTGACGTGAGATGTCTAGTGCTCACAGCAGGGTAAGGCTTTGATATGCTTACGACCAAAATATAACTTATTTTGTGCAGCGACCATCTAGATCCTTGTACACGTTGAACATCATCAAGTTAAATATATTTATAAGATAATATTCAAAAACAAAACTAATACTAATACTAATATATTAGTGGAAGTACAGCCGACAGAGACATTTATAGAGATATGGCAGAAACATTGCATCATCAATATGCATGTTGGGGGTCTTCATCCTTGTGAAAATTATACATGATAATATGGTAGACATTTTGATTGATTCATAGATCCATAGGTTTAGTCATTCAAATTATCCAGACAAATCGGAATCTGTAAGAAAAATAATTATTTAGGATGGAAGAAACTTAGCTTGTTTTTGTGATAATTGAAGCCTTATTCCTTTGGTAGTTCTCGTTTAACCCTTCGTTCATAATTTCCTCCCTTTCAAGATACCGCAAATACACTTGATTTAATGGAGTTGGGTATTCATGTTTCAAACGATGACTTCTTTGATCGTGGAAAAATCTTTTCTTCTTTGTCGACGCCAATGTTTGCACCCAGAAATATATCCGGGAACTAAACACGATGATTTTGGTGATGATGACGGAAACAGGGTTAAAAACATGAAAACAAAATCAATAAATGAGATGCATATTTTATGTGGTTCGGCATGGTTTGCCTACATCCACGGACGAATCCCCTTTGGGTAGTCTTTTATTGATTATGGAATCACAATGGATTTTTTCTTTGTCCCCTTCTCCCCCTTTGCTCTAAGGGTTATAATTCCCCTTATTTATACAGTTGTGAATTCTCTCCTCTCTTAATTGCGAAATAACATAAATTGAATTAAATTTCCCTGCATGCCCTCTGCATTAATCTGCCTTGCATAACTCCTGTCATTAACACGACGTGCATAACTCCTGGTATTAATCTGCCATGCGTAACTCCTGGAATTAAAATTGCATGAAACCTACATGCATGGCTCCTGACATTAATCTTCCATGCATAACTCCTGGCATTAACCTTCCTTGCATGGCTCTTTGTATTGATTTGCATGCCTCCCACGTATTTTATACACGGTACAAACAAATATTAAGAGCTAGAGTTTCAAAGATTTGATTATAAAAAATTTTATATTAAAAATATTATATTAAAAATATTATATTTGAGTTTGAACACATACTTATACAACTAGGAAGTTGACCAAGAGAACGTGTTTATTAACATTAACATTAAATTATACAACAAAACAAAAGTAAAATGAAGTATTATAACCATTACATATCTAACTAACCACTTTTTTATTTTTAAAGTAAAAATTTAATTTTTATATATATATAATATATTTAATGCCCATGAATTGACCTTTTATGTCCTGTTTTTTTTTTGTTGAAAAAATGGGTAACAGATGTTAGTGTATATGTGTCATTAACTGGGCCATATCAAAAGACGTTCATGTCCTGGAATACTTGGACCAGGACCGAGTTGGAAGAACGAGTCAAAGTAAACTCAACTGCCTAGTTGAATCAAAGCCTATACATCACTGTTCATCTTCTTCTTCCCCAATTTTCCTAATAGAAGACTTTGATTCAGAAACAATCATCACGAGACAACATTGAAACCCAAATCATTAAATTAAATGAGAAAAAAAATATTAAATGAAAAAAATAAATCAAATTCAGTTGATGTTGCTAGTAACTCAAATAAAAAAACAATCGTGCAGTAATCAGCATATATATATCAAACAAGAGATTCAAAATCCAATTTGAAAAATTAAAAAGAAAAATTCAAATAGTCATCATTTCCTCCCACTCAACTGAAAATCACAAGAAATCAATTCTTACAGACTAGGAAACAAAATCGTTCTTATTTTTCTTTCTTTCTTTACAATCTAAGAATACCCAAATTCATTACGAACACTAATTCCAAAAAATACCCAAATTAACATTCACAAAACCTAATTGATCAATTCATCACTGCATGCAATACTGTTTCTATGGAATTCTCCCTTTTTTGTCATTGCAGATCTCTATAATCCTAATTTTACACGATATACACAACCCATATGAAAGTAGGAATATACTTAACCTGCAGAAAACCAATCATTACCAGACTACGAACTGTATGGTAATCAACTTCGATATGCTTGGTTCTGGCATGACATACTGGATTATTGGCTAAGCTCCCTGCACCCATATTATCACAGTAGACCACACAAGGAGTCTGAAGAAGAACACCCAACTCATCCAAGATATAAGAGACCCAGCGCACCTCAGAAGAAGCCACAGCTAATGCTTTATATTCAGCTTCAGTAGAAGATTGAGAAACTGTCGGTTGTTTCTTTGAAGACCATGCTACCAAATTATCACCAAGATAAACACAATATCCGGCAGTAGACTTTCTAGAATCTGGGCATCCAACCCAATCACTATCACTGTAAGCAGTAATAGTAGAACAACTCGTTCCATTTAAAGAGAGACCAATACCCAAAGACCCTTTGATATATCTTAAAATACGCTTAGCAAGATGTAAGTGAACATCTCGTGGGTTGATGCATGAATTGAGCCACATAATTTACAGCAAAACTAATATCAGGCCGTGTAAGAGTAAGATATTGCAAAGCTCCCACTATACTCCTATACAAAACAGGATCATCCAATAAAATACCATCAAATAAAGAAGCCCTTCTGCCTGAAGCAACTGGAGTCTTACAAGGCTTAGAATCAATCATATCAAACCTTTTGAGAAGTTCCAGGGAATACTTATTCTGAGTAAGAAGAAGAGTGTGTGTAGAAGTATTTAGAGTTGCTTCTATACCCAAAAAATAAGAGAAATTTGCCAAGATCCTTCATAGCAAAAGCTGATTGTAAAGTTGCAATAAATGAAGATATGGCAGAATCAGAATTCCCAACTAAGATTATATCATCAACATAAACCAGCAATATCATCTTCACACCTGACTTACTATGATAGAACATGGAATGATCACACATAGATTGAGTAAAGTCATGAGCAAGTAAAAATTTGCTGAATTTATCAAACCATGCCCTAGGGGCTTGTTTAAGTCCATAGAGAGACTTCTGCAAATGACAAACATAAGAAGGATGCTCTTGAGAGACAAAGCCAGGAGGTTGCATCATATAGACATCTTCACTCAAATCTCCATGCAAAAATGCATTTGAGACATCAAGTTGTCTCATAAACCAGTTATGATGTAAAGCGAGGCTTAATACAACTCTAATAGTACTAGCTTTCACCACAGGACTAAAAGTCTCTGTATAATCTATGCCATCCATTTGAGAGTACCCTTGAGCTACTAGCCTAGCTTTGTGTCGTTCAATGGTGCCATCAGCCTTCAATTTGGTCTTATAAACCCATTTACACCCAAGAACATTCATCCAAGGTTCATAAGGAACTTCTCTCCAAGTGTCATTTTCAAACAAAGTAGTGTACTCATTTTTCATAGCTTGAACCCAAACTAGTCTTTTTGCAGCTTGTTTAAAGGTTTTAGGTTCAGCTAAAGACTCCAAAATAGCAGTAAATGCTTGTGGAATGGGATGTTTAACATGAACATGAGCTACAAAATTAGAATCCAAAGGTTTTGGTTTTGAAATACCAGATTTGGATCGTGTATGAATAGAAGTAGGAGCATTAGATAATAAAGATTCTGAAGATGGTGGCAAAATAGAAGTAATCAAAGCTGAACGATGAATCGAGAAGAACTATTTTAGGAGAAGTAGATGTTGTAGTAGATGAAGACACTATAGATTGTTGTTGAAGAGAAGTATCACTTGAAGGAAATGAAGCGACGAGAAAGAATAGTATGAACTCTTGAGGAATTAGCATATGGAAACACTTGTTTCATTAAACACAACATGCACTTTGTGGTGTAGACTCTACGAAGATTCTGGATCAAAACACCTATAGCCCTTATGAAAAGGACTATATCCAAGAAAAATACAAGCAACAGACTTTGGACTCAACTTGTCATGTCTGGTAGGCACGATATTGGGAAAACATAAGCATCCAAATACCTTGAGAAAGGTATAATCAGGTTGTTTATCAAATAAAACTTCATAAGGACACTTATACTTGAACTTTAGTGGGAGTCCTATTAATCAAATAAGTAGCGATCAAGAAAGCTGTCAAACCAGAATTTTTTGGAAGAGAAGCAGCAAATGACAATGTATTCCCCATCTCAGTCACATGCCTATGTTTCCTTTCTATTGCTCCATTTTGTTGATGCACATTAGGACAAGAAATTCGCACAGAAATCCCATTGGAGTCCAAAAATTCTCTAAAATTCCCTTTAACAAGTTCATAAGCACCATCAGTTTGAAACTCTTTAATTCTTGAATCTAATAAATTTTCCATTGATGATTTAAACAGTTTGAAACAATTAAGACTATCAGTTCTAGTCTTCATCGGATAAATCCAAGTAAATTTACTGTAATCATCTAGAAACAAAATGTAATATCTATATCCTAGAGTAGATACTATGGGTGCAGGACCCCATATATCACAATGAACCAAAGCCAAAGGCTTACAGGATATAGAATCAAAGCTGAAAAAGGTGACACTTGCTTTTTGCCTAGTGACAAGGTGAACAAACAATAGACAGGTCCTTAGTTGTTATTCTAATAGCTTCGGTAGAATGAAGTTCCGAACAATCTTTTCTGCAGGATGCCCCAATCTTTGATGCCACAAATCTGCAGAAGCTGAGACTGAAGAAGTGAAGGCCACCTTATTTGTTGAATGAAGTAAGTGCTTAGTTGTTGAGGAAAGTAGTTGATGCAGAGAGGAATGCATAGGATACAGATTGTTGTGCATCAATCCTCTAGCCAATACTTGTTTATTGAGAATAGACTTGATTTCATATCCCCATGGGAAAAATTCAAAAGAGCATTCATTATCAGATAAATCGGCTATGGAAAGTAAATTGTGCTTGATATTGGGAACAAATAGAATTTTATCTAATAAAAGGACTTAGAACTATGAGTGGGTATGATATGAGTATTACCAGTGAGAGTAATGGGAAGTAACTTACCATCACCCACCATAACTTGCTCATCACCAGTAAAGTCTTCCTGAGCAGTTAAAATGGTAGAGTCATTTGTCATGTGACTAGTAGCACCTGAATCAGGAATCCAAACAGGTCCATGTTCATTAGAGCACCAATATCCTGTAGAAGAATTACTT
The DNA here is from genome assembly GCA_023529315.1 of Papaver bracteatum. NCBI lineage: Eukaryota > Viridiplantae > Streptophyta > Magnoliopsida > Ranunculales > Papaveraceae > Papaver > Papaver bracteatum. The sequence continues at coordinate 420,705 of JAJJWX010002496.1, forward strand.
TCACCAAGACCAGAAGTAGGAGAAGTATATGATGTTGATGCCATAGAAGTAGTAGGTGGAGGAATTTCCATGCCAACAAAAGCTCTTTGCAAGGCAGTAGTTGTTCCATTCTTTGAGACAGAGTAGCGATATCTACATCTATTGGCAAAATGACCGGTCGATTGCAAATTTGCACGGTATTTCTTCATTAACTTGTTTCTGTGTAGGATTAAATTCTCCTTTTTTAAACGAATGACCACCATTTCCAACAGAAAAAGAAGAAGAATTCCCAGATGAATTCTTACCAGAAAATTTACTAGGGAAATTTTTGTTAGACGTGCCTGAAGAACTTGAAGAAGATCCAAATGAATTCTGAGAATTAGAAAACTTACGAACAAAAAATGCCGAATTAGTTGGATCGGGAACAAGAGGAGAGAAAGAATCTTGATCTTGCTCTTTAAGCCATTGCTCGTGATGAATTAACCGAGATCTGAGTTCAGCAAAACAAAGAGGAGTCTCTCGGTTCTGCATCGTAATGACAAAATGAGAATAATCTCTTCCCAAACCTGAGAGTGTGTGCATCACCAAGTCTTCATCAAGAACAGTTCACCGATTTCACCAACGAATCAGAAATATTCTTGATTTGATGTAAAAAATCAAACACTGTAGAATTTCCTCGACGAATAGAATGTAACTGAGACCGAAGTTGAGACTTGCGTGCAAAAAATTGCTGAGTGAAAATTTTGTTCAGATGAAGCCACTTCTCACGAAAGAAAGTAGATTTACCTAATAATTCTGAGGCAAGCGAAGGTAAAATTGTAGCATTGATACAAGATCCAACAAAGTGATCCATAGACCTCCAATCCATATACAATGGATTGACAATTTGCACATTATTCTGATATAGAAACGAGGTTGTATCGATACCATGTGAGAACAATGAAGTTGTATTAATTCATAAAGAAAACAAGAAAAAAAGCCAATAAACACCCATCTTTTACCTCTTTGTACTTTGTTGCTGTAAGATTTAATGGCGCGGGTGATACCATCTGCTTCTTCTTAACCGATATCCAGGTCTTGATTTCACATCAGTGATGTATCAACAGCTGCTTGGTTAAGAGATAAGAAACCAAGTCTCGGTTTCACTATGGTGTGAACAGAAAATGGACTTCTTCTGTTTTGATAAATAAGGTACGTACTCTAGATATTTCCTAAGACTTGCCACGTCCCACTTTCTTAACATAGCACCAGACCGAGTGAATTCAACCAGACTCGCCACGTCTCACTTACTTCACATAGCACCTGACCGAGTGAATTTTGATTCGTTGATTGATCCAATGTACTATGCAAGGTCATCTTATGCTCTGGGCAGTTTAGTAATTGCACCCAGAAAAATCTCATCCCGCCAATTGAGAAATTGTCTAAGTCAATGAGATATTACTGTTTCGGTTGGTCCGGACGGAAATAGTAACAGCATGGCATTAAATATATTTCAAAAAAAAACATGGGCATTTTCTTAAATGCATTTCCCTACATGGACACTTTTTTAAAATTCCCTTTTTTTAATTTGATAGTATTTCAGTTTTGTTATATCTAATTGAGTAAGATTCAAGCTTAGCATTTTCTGAATTTATTTATTTAGACGTGTGGAAGAAACACAAATGGAAAAAACTTGAGCCATCCTCGTTGAAATCCTAAGGTTTTTGGTTTCCTTCACAGAAAGACAAGGTTTCAGTCATGATAAGTTGACGGAAAGAGTCGAATGGGTGGTAGAGAATCGGTTTCAAATGACGTTCTAACCCCTTTGGTTAACCTAACCAAACCTCCCATGGGTGAAGTAAATAAGCCATACCGGTTGATAAAACTCTTCTTCTCTGCTACTCATTTTTGTGCTCACTGATTCATCCTATTAATCACTATTTGAGGAGATTATTACAGTTCATATATAGATTTCACTGAGGCTGATGCTATCAACATTAAGGTATGGTAAAGATACATTAGACTAAATTATTTCTTATAATGTTCAACCTTTTTTCTCATAATCTCTTTTTCTCTATTTTCATTTCTATAAGTTGTTTCATTATGTAAAGAGATGGGTTTCTTGTAATAGTGATTTGATGAGATAATCTGAATTTATCAAAGTATATTCATTTGAATCTAAGATTCAATTTTGTATTTTATGTTGACTGTATAAGTGCACATGAAGTGTTCGATAATTTGTTGGAAAGAAGAATTTTAGTTGGATTTAATCGAGTAATTTATTGAAGTGATTCATTGCATGAACCATTAATGTAAAAATTGTGTGGAACTTCATCCAGGACCTGATGCAGTTAAGAATGTTTGTGAGGTTGTTAAGGCTTACCCGATTAGTTTTATACTACACATGTTAGTGTTGTAGGGTCTTTTTAATGGTGTGCTGAATTTCCAAATTTTAAGCATTCTTAAAATGCAATTGAATCTGATCTTGCTCCTCCATGACAATGCTAGCGATGTACTAGATACACTATTTAGCAAGTCTGCAGAGGAAGTGAAGACAGCATGGGACATATCTATCTGAAGCTATCTTTACCACTCAGTCGGGGTCATCACTCCAAAAATGCGACTCCTCACACTACAAAAGAAGGTAATATATTTTTCCAAAGGGACTCTTTTTTGGAACTCATACTTTCGCAGAACTCTAACCACTACAATTTTCCTATAGTCCGATCAGTGATATTTGATATCTAAAATAGTGTTACTAATCTTTGTGCGGTCTGACAAAATTAGTCCTACTGATACTTGATAAGTCAGAGTCAGACTAAAATAGTTCTACTGATTTTTGGTAAGTAGGAGTAAAAACAATTGACAATTCATGTATACATGATTAGTAGAGCATGTGATAAAAATATCTGTGTTTTGGTAGAAGTGACAAATTATTCCATTTCAAAGTTGTTGTACCAAGAAATGTAGAACTTCAACAAGTACATTTACCTATTAATTTGAACTGTATTTTTATATAATGTTGTTTCCGTTCATTGAAATAATGAAAGCAAAAGCTACCAAATTGGCCAAAATGACTAATCTGATCAAGTTACATTCTTCTACTCTGAACAAATTTACAGAATAAACCGAGTGGGTAAATTATAGTATCTTTTGGTAAATAGCGAGTTACTCTTAGCTATTTGATTACGTCTAGTGGGTTACTATAATTTGTGCACAACTTCTCTTGCAACTTTTAGTATCGATGTATTGACTGTCCATTTTGTAATAGTTTTTCAGCAACTTCCAATAGTTCCTGAGGATGGAGAAATTTCCCGAACAAAACAAGTATTTGTTCTCTGTTTCTCATGTATTAGTCTATTGAAACCGAAAAATATCATATTGAATATGCTCTCAAAAACAACCAGCGTAGGACCAGCGCCTAGTAAAAAAAGGCGCCAAGAAGAGGCGAAGGATACTGTAATGCATCTTCACTGTACAATCGATAGTAAAGGATTAAGATTGGAAATGTTTCTTAAATGCTTAATATGAAGGATACTTCAATGTGCTGCTTCTTTTAGTCAATTGTTTCCTATCACATTTATTTAAACAACCGTTGTTTGTTAGAATTCCGCAAGTCTCAAGTGCTTGCTTTCCTTGTATTTTGCAGGACCTATGGGCATTGTTTGCCGCTCTTGTATATCAAGTTGAAAAGCTTGATTACCCCATTCCATATATATTTCATCTGTTCCATATATTAATTTCCTCCCATTGTTCATAGCTTGTCCCACAGACAGAAGTCAAACCGTGGATCTGGATACACCATCTACCATACACTTCGACTTACTTGTTTATGTCTGCGAAGATATCTAAGAATTCAGTTTATACATATTAGCAAGTATATAAAACAAGTATAGCTAAGCACTGCCCATTTGCATATCCTTTTGCAGGCTATAGAGATCAAAACTGATATAGTTTTGAGATTGGACACTGAATATATTTACTTAGAGACAATGAGATGTTGAATGGAGTTGGTCTGTTTTGTATATGATTTACATTATAGAAGATCACCCTTTTCCTAATTTCCATTAGCATGTTTTGAGCATGGTGATTATATTATGTTGAAATGTTGAAGTTTTTTTTTTTTTTTTTTTGCAGTCTCAATACTTTCCATCTTGCTGGTCAGGGTGAAATGAATGTTACTCTGGGTGTCCTTCGGTTGTAAGAAATTTTAATGTGGGATTATGAGAAAATACAGACTCCTGTTATGATCTGCTCTTCTCGGAAGGGAATACGAGGTAAGTAGACACTTTATCAATCATTGCTTGCCTACCAATATGTTTAGGTTTTGAACTTAGAATCTGTAGTCTGTTTCTTATATCACTTAATCATTTTGTGCACTCTTAACCGTGTACGGACTTTGTTCTAGGATTTCTAAACAATAGGTCATAACTGTTTTTAAGCTGAAGATCAAGGTCTTCTGACGTGAACATTTCTCACCCTATATGAATATTACACTTGAAAACTGTATGCAGAGCTTAGATGTTTTATTTGTAAGGGAGTTGGAAGACTGCATAGAAAAAAATTATTTGATCATGGTATCCAAAGTCAGTAGAATTACAAATATGGGGAGGGAATTTGAAGTTGTTATTGAGGAAGATAAGGATGATTGTGGTAAACAATCATATAATACAAGGGAAGAAACTTATGACAATGAAGGAGCTTCCAATGATATCGGAGCAGAAGATTTTGGTGGTGATATACATAAAACAAAACAATAAGCTACAGATAAGATGGATTATCTCGAAGATGGTATGAAAACAAAGACTTCAGTCGTTAGGAATGTAGATGTTGAAGGCTCGGAAAGTGAAAGTGATCATGTTAGCAAGATTGTTTAGTTGGAATGGTAATAAATTAGTAAGAGTATTTTAGTTGGATTGGTAACAAATTAGTAAGACTACTTTAGTTCGACTGACGACCGATAACATGTTCCTGTAAAATTTTCTTCTGTAAATTGTAGTACATTTTTACTTGACTTTCGCAAAGATAATGTTCATTTTTTATGGGAATTATTGTTACTGAATTAATGAATTTCTTCTTTAGAAGCTCGCAACTGAATTTTGGTTTTGTACCGCCATGTTGTATCTCTTAAGTGCGTTGTTTAAATCTAATGATGATGGGAGTCATGGAGATTTTGGATGCCTAAATGTGTGGGCGCACAAAATATTGTAATATCTTTGCGGACATGCATATCTAACTGATCTTGCTCGTCCCAAACCAGAACCTTTTTGAGGTGCTATTTTGTGAAACTCTACACAACGTCATATCAATACTTAACTAACTACAATATATTCAAGTGAAGTTCGGTTTAATACTTAACTCGCTACAAAAACTATTTGCATTATCTAGTTAAATTATACTGATGTTTTGAACGAAGCCTGGTTGGAATGGTTTTTCTTACATATCCCATGTTACCAACTAATTTAGACCGACTATATCGAATATACCTAAGTTACCCATTTTAAAATATACGACCACCTGGATCACGTACCCATTTTAATTTATACAACCAGAGATCAGAAGACCCAACTTATTTTATGTGACAATCAGGATCATACCCAGTTAATTATATATGATCATCATGCTAGATACCAAATTTATTAGAATGCCCAACTCTATGTGATGGAATGAATTAACAGCTAAAGTTCAGCGCGTAGAAATAAATATTGAACTTCAGAGGATCTACCCTACTGTCAAAACACAAAATACGATTCAAGTCTTGATTACAAACTTTCTGACTTTCGTGAATCGACTAAAACGGAGCACCCATTACTTACCAATGCACGCGGCTGGACAAAAATTAACTAGGTGTGTTAACATTGTCCATCAGTTACTTGTTCAAATGAACTCCCGAAACATTGTCCAGTGTCTTCGTCTACTACCCAAAATATGCAACAATAATTCCATTTACTTAGACACCTCCTTACTGATACTTCAGTTAAAAAGTACCTTCCAAACCCTGTTAAGATTTTCATTCACTAGTTGTGAAGCTTATAAAATCTCCTCACACATAAACCCAATTTAGTTAGACAAAAATCTCCAAGGTAAACATGCTTATGTTAAAGAGAAATGTTTAATATTTCGTATGTAATACCCATATTCAAGAATCTATCATGATCATGGCCTACTCTATTCACACTGGGGTGAAAAACAACAACCCTCATATACTGGGATATTTTGACAGAATCTCAGTGGTAATTAAAGGTAAGAGATTCCAACAAGGATGCAATGAACTCCATTTGGGTGTCTTCGTCGATTCTTGAGAAGGAAGGAACATGAACAAAGCGGGATTTGTGACCTTTCTGTTCAACAAAGCGGAGAGAATGATACAAGACATAGTTACAAACAAAACGATCAACATCGTCGTACAGGACCACATCAAAACACTTCTTCTTTAACTGCTTACCAATCCCCTCGACCGAACATCAAGACTTTTTGAAACAGGTACATTAGCTAACTTCACCGGATAAATAAAAAATTTACTAAAATCTGTAACCATTATCATGCAAGTATCTATGTTGTCTTTTAAAGAGTAACTACATGTAATCTGTAATCCAACTATCCTATTATCATCGTATTTAAAAAGTAACTACGGTTGGATCTTCATAACCATGGTTGAGGGATAAGTTTGGAATAAAAATACAAAACTTAAAAATCATGGACGGACAACCGATTTTGTCCGTCAATGAAGGTTGATTCAAAAGTTGTTTGTTTGCCAGGAAAAACCCAAATGTTTGGATTTACATGGTGATTGCTCAAAAAACTTCGGGATATATTTTCCGGTAGTGATGAGGTGTCTGAGCTTATATTACTTAATGAATTATGAGTTAACGCTCATACACCGTGATTTGCTTGAAAACTCAATTGTGTGAGGACATTTTCAAATTTGATTATCAAGAACATTTTTAACCCTTTTAATGACAAGTCAGTGCACCAAATACTTAACAACCTTATATTATTAAAACGTTTACGAAGTTTAAATGTGTATCTTAAGAATTTTGAGTCACTTGCTCATGATTCTTATTTCATTGAGTTACATTATTGGACATAAAAATTGATTAACAAAAATATGATACAAACCTCATTAACATCAAGTCAGGTGTTAACTATGGAGGAACCAACTAAAGAATGGTTCCACGGTGGCTTAGGTTTTTTTTGAACTTTTAAAAAAATGTCATTAGGGAATCCAAAACTTGTGGAATGTTATAAACGTTTATTTATGTTAATAATATCTAGGGTAAATCCCGTTTATTACCGGGATTCCCTTGTGTCTAGCCTATATAAATATAGGTTGTATTCTCCCTTATTGTTTACACACATTAATAAGAATTATCCTTCTCTCTCTATTTTTCTATCTTTTACACTACATCATCAGCTACGAAGCTCCACCAATTGAGCGGTATATGTTTTTACTAAACCTAATTATTATTTTTCTTCGTTTGATTTTGAGCAGTCTACTTTGTTTTTCCTTAGTGGTTCGTCTTTTCCATACAACATAAAGCATCCATGTACGTTGCGTACTGCGTGATGCATGTTCTATCTAATTAATTGCTCTCAGAAACAGTACGTCTGTTATGTTCTGTCGGTCAAAAACAGTACACCTGTTTTACCTTTATGAGGTTTTTCTCTCTTTTCTTTACGGTCTTTGATTTGATATCAATGACTCTTACCACCACATATCAGACTACAATATTTTCTTATTTTAATTTTTTTTTCTTTTGATGAAGAAACAGAGGGACATTGATGACATCATAGTATTCCTAACTATTTTGTCCTATATCACTTGTCCTTTGTACCAAAGACTAAATAAATCAGAAATCACTTTTTATAATATATTCTCTTCTTATCTCTTAATTTGTTTTATTGGGACCCGTAGACAATTCTTCACGTCATGATAAATATTTTAGTTTGTAGCCTTTCTTTGGTTTTTAGAATCATGAATAAGTGAATACTAATAGCATATAATCAGTAGAAGATGTTTTTTTCCTGTTGCAATGATATTTTACTTTTATTATTATAATAAAATGTAAACCAAGCCAACTAACAAAAATCATCTTTACCCTTTTCACTGGTTTTATTATTTATTTTTTTAAATACGTGTTTCACAAATTTATTTGTCATGGCTATGACGTCTAACCAATAATTTGTTTTTTTATTAGTATTATTATTTTCTTTCTTATATACATGCTTCATAAATTTATTGGTCATGTCTGGCTATGCCATCTAACCAATAATTTAATTTAATTTTATTATTTATTGTGCCATGTTTAATTTTTTTTTTTTTTTTTTTACTCAGACAATGTCCAAACTCTCTAACCTGGACTTCATGGCCCTTGACATTACTGGAAAGAACTATTTGTCATGGATTTTGGATGCAGAAGTGCACCTTAGTGCCAAGACTTTGGGAAACACTATTGTTCAGAACAACAAAGAATCCCCTGAGGATCGCAGCAAAGCCTTAATTTTTCTCTGTCATCACCTTGATGAGGCTTTGAAGTCCCAATATCTTAGGTGAAAGACCCGTACACTTTGTGGACAAAGCTAAAAGATCCTTTTGATCATCAGAAGATAGTGATTTTACCTCGTGCAAGGTATGAGTGGATGTATTTGCGCCTCCAAGACTTCAAGAGCGTAAGTGCACACAATTCAGCACTTTTTCAAATTGTCTCTCGTTTAAAACTATGCGGTGAAACAATTACTGATGATGATCTTTTGTAGAAGACTTACTCCACCTTTCATGCTTCAACAGCAATATCGTGAAAGGCAGTTTAAGAAATATTTAGAGCTTATCTCTTGTCTTCTAGTAGCTGAGCAGAATAGTGAGTTATTACTCAAGAACCATCAAAGTCACCCAGCAGGTTCAATAGTTGCTCCAGAGATGAACGCTACATAAAGTAACGTCAATGCTGCTGAAAGTTGTGGGAAAGAACAGGGATGTTCGTTAGGTCCTAAAAAGCGCAACTTCAAGAAGTAGGATGGTAATAATTCCCATTATCATAAGGGGAAGAAGAATGTGTTTCCAAAACACAAAGGCAAAAGATCGCAAAGTAATTCAAAGCACCATGAAAGTGTTTGTCACCGTTGTGGCTCACCAGGGCACTGGGAAAATGTTTTCCGTACTCCAAGGCACCTTGTTGATCTATATCAGGCGTCTATTAAGGGAAAGGAAAATAAGGCTGAAACTAATTTTTTCCAATATGACATATCAATGGATATTGCCCATCTTGATATTTCTGACTTCAAGAATGATGGAAATGAGATTGAAGACATGGATTCTATTTTCAAGGATATCTGAGTTTATTTGTTTTATGATCAGTTTTTTTTTTTAATAGATTGAATAGTAGTTTGGTTTGAATAAGTGACAATGTTTTGTCATATTTTTTTTAGAGATTATTTTTATTTTAGGGAGTTGATTTTAATGTATTAGTTATTGAAATTCTCTTTAGTAATGAAATTATTTTAGTATTTATTCTCCATAACTTATATTACTGTCTTTATTTTTCTAAAGGGATATGGATATTGCTAATGGAAAGCCGAAAACAAGTGACGAAGATATATGTTTTGTTGACAGTGCAACAACGCACACAATTTTTCGTAACAAAAAGTTTTTCTCCCATTTAACATTAGCTACGGCCAATGTTACTACAATTTCAGGGACTTGTAATCTTGTTGAGGGACATGGAAAAGCATCGATAGTGCTCCCTAATGGTACAAAAATCCATGTCCAAGATGCCTTATTTTCAACAAGGTCTAAACGCAACTTGTTGAGTTTTAAAGACATTCGTCTTAATGGGTATCATATTGAGACAACAAACGAAGCTAACAAGGAGTATCTATGCATTACTGCCATTGTCTTAGGTAGGAAACAAGTCCTAGAAAAACTTCCATATTTATCTTCTGGATTATATCACACTATCCTAATTGAATCACATCTTGTGAGTCATTCTAAGACTTCTGATCCCGGTGTTTTCAAAATTTGGCATGACTGTTTGGGTTATCTGGGATCAACTATGATGCGTAGAGTTACTGCAAACTCATATGGATATCCTCTAAATAGACTAAAAGTCTTATCATTTAATGATTGTCCATGCATCGCTTGTTATCAAGGAAAATTGATTATTAGGCCATCATTGATGAAAGTTGGCATCGAATCACCTAATTTTCTGCAACGAATTCAAGGTGATATATGTGGACCAATTCACCCTTCGTGTGGACCATTTCGTTATTTTATGGTTCTTATTGATGCTTCAACACGATGGTCACATGTTTTCTTACTTTCGACCCGTACGGTTGCATTTGCAAGACTTCTTGCACAAATTATTAAGTTACGAGCTCAGTTTCCATATTTTCCTATTAAAACTATTCGTCTTGATAATTCTGGTGAATTTATCTCTAAAACCTTTAATGATTATTGCATGTCAATTGGCATTGATGTTGAACACTCCATCGCTCATGTGCACACTCAAAATAGCTTAGGGGAATCATTTATTAAGCGCTTACAATTGATTGCCCGACCATTAATCTTAAGGTCTAATTTTCCATTTTCAGCATGGGGTCATGCAACATGCTGCAGCATTGTTCCGTATAAGACCAACCAGCTATCAAAAATACTCACATGTACAACTCGTATATGGGCATCAACCAAATATATCTCATCTTCGAATATTTGGTTGTGATGTGTATGTTCCTATTGCTCCACCACAGAGAGCGAAAATGGGTCCTCAACGTAGACTTGGCATATATGTTGGTTATGACTCTCCATCTATCATTCGGTATTTAGAACCTCAAACAGGAGATGTTTTTAAAGCAAGATTTGTTGATTGCCAATTTGATGAATCAAATTTCCTGTCGTTAGGGGGAGATAAGCCAAAACTTGAGGAACGCCGTGAAATTTCATGGAATACACCATCATTAGCCCACTTTGATCCTCGTACAAAACAATGTGAACTTGAGGTTCAAAGAATTATACATTTGCAAAATATTGCAAACCAAATGCCTGATGCATTTACTGATACAGGTGTAACAAACTCACATATACCTGCTGCAAATACTCCTGCGAGAGTAAGTATCCCAGAAGGACATCATGATAATCAGTCAACGATACGCTTAAAGCGTGGAAGACCTCTTGGTGCAAAGGATTTAGTTCCGCGGAAAAAGAGATCAATAGTTGGAATTCCGGAAAAAGCCATTCTCTCTGAAACCTTAATTGATTTATCAAATACTGATACACAAGTTGCACCTGAAGAGGAACATGTACCTCAAAACAATGAGATCTCTATACACTATGTTGGTACAAGACAAAACTGGGATAGGAATACAATTATTCCTGATAGTAAATTTGCTTTTACAGTTGCTTTGGATGTCATTGAAAATATTGATGATCCTGAACCACAATCTATCGAAGAATGTCGTCGTAGAAAAGATTGGACTAAGTGGGAGGTTGCAATCCAAGCAGAGTACAACTCATTAGTAAAACGTGGAGTCCTTGGTCCTGTTGTTGTAACTCCTAAAAATGTAAAAGTTATCGGATACAAATGGGTATTCGTACGAAAGCGTAACGAGAAAAATAAAATTGTGAGATATAAAGCTCGACTCGTTGCACAAGGTTTTTCACAAAGACCAGGTATTGATTATCAAGAAACTTATTCTCCAGTGATGGATGCCATCACATTCCGGTTTCTTATTAGTTTCGCTGCTTCAGAAAATCTTGAAATGCGTCTTATGGACGTAGTTACGGCTTATCTTTATGGATCACTTGATAGTGACATTTATATGAAACTTCCCGAGGGATTTCATATGCCTGAAGCAGACAAGTCTAAAGATCGTAGTATATACTCAATAAAACTTCAAAGATCTCTATATGGACTAAAGCAATATGGAAGAATGTGGTATAATCGCCTCAGTGAATATTTATTGAAAGAGGGATATACCAATAATGCTATTTTTCCATGTGTTTTCATTAAGAAATCTGATTCTGGGTTTGCTATTATTGCAGTATACGTTGATGATCTAAATCTTGTTGGAACTTTAAAAGAACTCACTGAAACCGCTGCTTACTTGCAAAAGGAATTTGAGATGAAAGATCTTGGTAAAACTAAATATTGTCTTGGTTTACAAATTGAGCATGTCTGAAATGGGATATTTGTCCATCAATCTACTTATACAGATAAAGTCTTAAAACTATTTTATATGGACAAAGCACATCCACTGAGTTCGCCAATGGTTGTGAGATCACTTGACGTGAATAAAGACCCATTTCGACCTAAAGAAGATGGTGAAGAACTTCTTGGTCCGGAAGTGCCATATCTAAGTGAAATTGGTGCTCTTATGTATCTTGCAAATTTCACAAGGCCATATATTGCTTTTTCAGTTAATCTGTTAGCTAGATACAGTTCTGCTCCAACTCGAAGACACTAGAATGGAATCAAACACTTATTACGTTATCTTAGTGGCACTATTGATTTAGGTTTATTTTACCCTTATGAATCTAAGTCAAAACTAATTGGGTACGCAGATGCAGGTTATCTTTCAGATCCATATAAAGGACGATCACAAACCGGGTATTTGTTTACTTATGGAGATACAACTATATCTTGGCGGTCAGTGAAGAAAACAATTTCAGCTACATCTACAAATCATTCTGAACTACTAGCAATCCATGAAGCAAGCCGTGATAGCATCTGGTTAAGGTCAGTAATACACCACATTCAAGAATCATGTGGATTTCATTCAACTAAAGATTCACCAACAATATTATACGAAGACAATACTGCTTGCATTGCACAACTAAAGGAAGGTTTTATCAAAGGTGATCGAATAAAGCACATCAGTCCAAAGTTCTTTTTCTCACATGATATACAGAATGATGGTGTGATTGATATCCAACAAGTACGTTCAAGCCACAATCTAGCAGACCTCTTCACTAAATCATTACCAACTTCTACATTCAAGAAATTAGTTCACAAGATTGGAATGCGTCGACTTAAAGATTTGTAGACCAAGATTTCGCTGAAGTATCCATCAGGGGGAGTATCATTAGGACTTAAACGCACTGTACTCTTTCCTTCGTCAAGGTTTGTCCCATTGGGTTTACTTTTCAAGGTTTTAATGAGGCAGCATTTGCGTGTCCAACACTGTTCTGAGTCTCACACATTTCAGGTTTTTCTCTCTTGATTTTCCTGATATATTTTTGTGACTTAGACACAGTGGTCATCATGGGGAGTGTTATAAACGTTTATTTATGTTAATAATATCTAGGGTAAATCTCGTTTATTACCGGGATGCCCTTGTGTCTAGCCTATATAAATATAGGTTCTATTCTCCCTTATTGTTTACACACATTAATAAGAATTCTCCATATCTCTTTATTTTTCTATCTTTTACACTACATGGAAATAATTATAAATTTCTTAGGGATTCATTTAGAGGTGTAAAACGTGCCGGCCTGGCACAGCCCGTCACACGAAGTCGCGTACTTCACGTGCCATGTATCGTGTTGTGTTGTGCCAACGATTTAAACGTGATGTGTCGTGATGTGTTTTACTAGTCAAAAGCTAGGCACAACACAAGCCACGGGCACAACACACGAATAAACGTGCTATGATGGCACACATGCTATAAACAATTTGAAATCACTTAATGTATATATTAAGTCGGACATTATCACAAGAATTTAATTAGACAACATATCATTTGAAATTATTTCAAGTAAATTAACAAGTTTATACAATATAAATAACTAGCCCATCAAATATAAAATTGGATTACTGTCATGTAAATTAATGTTCTAGTTAAATATAGGTGCGACCAGGGACGGGCTTTGCAAGGGGCTATAGCCCGTCCCTATATTTAGCTTGAAAAAAAATATTGTATAAGTAATTTTTATATTATTAGTAATTAACCCTCCCATATTAGTAATTAGCCCTCCCCGATTTATAATTAATCCTTTTAGTTGTAGCACAATCAATTTTTAGCCCAAAATCTTGTTTAAAACATAAAATTTCTTTATCGCATCCATTTATTTTCCCGTTTTTCTTCAATAAACCATAATTTTTTTCTACAATCACTTTTCGTGATTAAAATTGATGGATTTAAATCTTAGATTTGTCTATATATCTAGTATTGTATAGGCAAATTTCAATAAAACCAATGTTTATTTAACCCGTTTAAAAAGTTTGTCGCGGCCTTCGGCCGCATTGACAACTACTGATATTATAGCCCTACCCTTTGAATATTTCTGGGTCCGTCCCTGGGTGCGACATTATACCAAAAATATTGAAATATATTTTCCAAATATTAAGGTATTATATGTGCTTATAAATAAGCCAACATAAAATGTTAAAAACTAGCTAGAATAGTGACTCTTTTTGTGAAATATACAAAAAAATGTGATGTATTATGCCTTGTTATATGGTGTATTTGTACATGTTATGACGTGCTCTCTTAACGTGTTGTGCTGGGCTGGGCCACGTGCTTATCCGTGCCACGTGATGTGCTACTGTGCCAATTAGTCAAACCCATCACGTCCCATTACTAACGTGATGTGTCGTGCTGGACTAAGTCACGTGCTGGGATGGGCTGTATTCAAATTTTAGCGTGTTGTGCTCGTGTTAGCACAGCCCAATTTACACCAATAGATTCATTGGAATCTATTCTGATTGGATTTGGATTGACAATTCAATGGTATATTTCTTACAAGCTTAATGCCGATGTTCTCAAAACATTTAGCATGGGAAGATATAAGCCAAAATGAAAAATGGTTGCAACTATTGAATACTCATAGTAACTAGTAAGTCATGAATTCTTTGCTTTAAATTAATATTGGATAAGTGATGGTTCCGTACATAGAAACCTTATGGTATACTATGAGAACAATTATCTCTCAAAAAATAAAGAAAAAAATCTAGCTGGGGATACGTTCTAGCTGATAAATCTAACTGGTAAACAATAACAGATTTGAAGAAAATATCTTGGGGATACGTTCCTTTACGAATCTCTATATTCAAAAAAAAAAAGTAAATTGGGGGATACATAAACTAATTGATGGATATTTCACTGTGCTGGCAGTTACAGTAAAAATATCCCCCAATTAGTTTATGTATCCCCCAATTTGGTGTTCTTTTAAAGACATACTACTCTGAAAATCACCCGTTAAAAATCAACATATTTTCAACTGTTGAATTTATGGTTGGTACAGATATCGAGTCCTGGTGTTTCATAATACCTTCATTTTTAGCAGGTATATAAAAGCTTTGTGAGGGGAATATTTTGTAAGCTATTAACTTCAAATGAGTTATCGTTTAGGTTTTATTAAAATAAGTGTGAGATAGTGTAGAAATAAAAGTCTGAGTGGATCTTCCTTTTATAAATTTAGACTAAATATGACAGTTTATCATCGGATGTGAGTTTAAAGCGCCCATGATCCGTAAAATTTGTATTCATCGCCAAATTCCATTACTTTTTGACAACTTTTTTATTTACTTAGTAGAAATATATTTCAAGTTTGAGGAGGATCCGTTCACACTCTATATTTGGATTTTGTGAATAAAAACCAAATGATATCATATTAGAATCTAATATTTTGGGGATAACTTCCTCTACCAAAGATTTATATACCTACCAAAAATGATTGCGTTCCAATATAGTAAATTTCATAATTAACTAATAGTACTAATTTCAACAATAATTATTAATAGCTCATTTTCGATATGGAAGTATAACTTTGTAAAACATATCCCGAAAATATTAAACCCGTTGTTGTTTGGTTTTACTCACGAGAATTGGATATGAAAATATCTTTACTCCTTTAAAACACTAAGTCATATGAGATCCCACGTTGCACGGTGAGTGTGACACCTCTCTCAAATTAAATGAGATAAAAGCTTTCAACTAGAGCAATTCTGGAAAGGACAAGTGGCAGGACTCTATTGGTCGAAGCATTAAAATTTGAATTACACTCCGTTTACACCCTGTATTTAACTGGCCGTTTTTAACACCGTTACCGAAAACATGGGTATACAACACGTATGTGGGTATTTACACCTAATTAATAATTTACACTTGGTTTACACCCAAACTTAACCGTACCTTAAGTAGGTGAACAAGACTCACATTAACTACTTACGGACTTTTAAAAAAAATACTAAATTTTGTGTAGGTATGGAGAATTAATCCAGAGACCCACAGCTCACACAACCATCACCTAACCACTGAGCCATTAACTCTTGGGTGATCAACTACACACATGTTTTATTGATATACATGTAAACCACATATTTGTGTTATAACCAAAATTGTCTCAACTTGAAACCCCAAATCAGACAACAGCTCACCAAATCGAAAACCAATGCAATCACCAAACCAAAACTCCAAAGCGGAGAGGTGAGATTGATTTTACGTGCAGTACAGTAACATGCTATTAGCAAGTCCAATAGAGTCCCGAAAAAAATAAAAAGCCACGAAGTATAAGAACCCCTTTTCCGGTTCGCCCAGCCACACCAAATTAAAAATCCTAAGCGTCGGGGTGTAGCGAAGCCGAGCCACACCAAATAAAAAATCCTAAAATGTATCGGGACGGGGCGAGGCGAATCCATGACACACCAAACAAAAAATAAAAAATATGATAGCTTTGGAAACATATCCTAAAAATTATCTTCCACTTCAATATTGGAAAGCAAGAAGCATTACATAACCATAAGAGAAAAAAAAAAAAAAAAAGAACGTCAACAGCAGGGTTCGAACCTGCGCGGGCGAAGCCCAACAGATTTCAAGTCTGTCTCCTTAACCACTCGGACATATTGACATTGTTGTGATATCTTCTGAATATACAACATTTAACAGGGCACTTCAAACTTGATACTGTACCGCCTCATTGGGGAGTGCGCCACCATCACCCTTTGTGGGACAAATGGACAAGGTCGTCCGCCACCCAAGTGTCAAGAGACCTAAGAAATGTTAGTCCTCCTCCTCAGACTCACAAGTGAAGAGAAAGACCACCAATGGGCGGAGCATCAACACACAGCGGTGGCGGAGGAAACAAAACTAATCCTGAATCATCATCTATGGATTCATCAAAAGTTACTTCTGTTGCTAAACAATTATCCACACTTATTAGTACTGGTCACCGATTCGATTCTCGTCAGTTCAATCTCTGTGTTTCCTTAGCCAGGTTGGGTTTTTTTTACTTTGTCTACTAACTGTTTGGTTTATTATCTCTTAGAAATTATAATCTGACCCCTGGTCATGTTTTTTTTTTTTTTTGAAATGCAGAGGTATTGATTATGCAATCGTGAATAATGAGATTCCAGATGGAGTTGATGAGTTGCCATCACTTTTTAAACAGGTAATTAGTCTTCGATTCCTTAATTTAGAAATGTTATAAAGGGATTTATCAGTCTTTACACCTTGTTTATGTCTATGTCTAGGTTTATGGACATAATAAGAATGGGATCTTACTTCAAGCAACTAGTATGATGCTGATGGCTTCATTGAAGGTAAATTTAGTTGTGTGGGATTTCTTGAATGAAGTTGATAATTAGATAGTGCTGATATAATGATGTATGGCATTTAACTGCCAAGCACGCACGGTCACGGAGGCATCATGCAATGCCATTTTGATCAATTTGGTGTGCCACTACTCTTCTTTTTACGCAACTTGCTTGTGCATTTGGTTGCAATAGGGTAATATAGTGCATTTAGAAGCTCTATAGGGTACAGAATGATGCAGGCAAGATAACAATCTTGGATAAAAATGATAACTCTTCTTGTCCTGATTTGGGGCAGTTAGTTAACTAAGAACCTCTTAGGCTTTTTGTTATATACTGACATTTTTCAGTGCCGATTTCAGTTGATTTGATGTGTTGTTACATTTCATGTTATATGAAAACTGAAAATATTTCTTTGGATACCCATGGTAGCTGATCAATCTGTTTATCTTATACGACATTCGCATTTTGTTCAGAGTGCTTGTCGGAGTGGATGGTTTCTGCCTAAAGATGCTGAGGAGCTTCTTGATTTCGCAAACGAGGTTTGTGCATTTTTTTGATCAATATTGAGTCGTATGAAGTTTTAGACATTGCCTTTTAACAGAAACTATCTGAGCTATGGTCGCAAATTTTAAACTCTTTAGACGAAACTTTCATTTTGTTGTATATCATCTTCATTATTTTTTTTTGGTGTTGGGGGATTTTAACCCACCTTCATATCCCCTACGTGTTTGCTATTTCTATATCATAACTCAGTGTCAAAAGATTGCCCTAACTATGTAACTTTTGAATAATTAGGTAAGTGTAAGCTTTTGCAATCCGCCGGATATTGTCATAGCACCAAGTAATCCTCCACCAGTGATCTCAAACATTATAAACAGGTATGAAGCTTCAGAAAACATCCTAATATCTTTGCTATTTTTTTGATATTCTTCTGTAATTGTGCTGGTAGCAGCTCTTAAACTACGCTGTCCCACTGTTTCATTAGTTATGTCAGTTTAGCAGGTCCCGGATAGGTGTTTTGTAACTTTCCTCGAAATTGTGTCATAGGCGTTATTGATTTCTTAGGGGTTTAATTGTTGGCCAACACACTGATTGCAGGCTTCATCTTTGTGCAGATTCTATCCTTGGATTAAGATGACGCACATCTTCGCTTCCCTTGAAGTCAAGGTTCGTAGATACTTTTTCCGATGATTTTACTATTACAGTATTATTTTGTGGAACAAAAAGGTCTTTCTGCTTTGAAGGTGAACTAGCAACAATTTTTGGTTTAGACATGTTTCGTTCTCATTCTCTTATATAGTGGAGTAATTTACATTCTTGTATGGTGTTTTGGAAACCTCATTTTCTATATTTTGTGTCTGTAGGCCGGATATGGGGCTTATTTGCTTGATTTCCATGTCTTGAAGAATGGGGCTACTATACGCGAAAAGATTGTAAGTATTTCACTACGTACTTGGTACACAGAAACTTTTTACGGAGCAGATTTGATCGTCTATCAAACTGCCTGACAATCCTCTGAAGTATTGGTGAAATATTTTCTGTACAGTTCACAGAACAACACCAGATTAGCTTTGCTTCCCTACCTTACCCCCCGTTTTGTGTACTAGACTTCTTTGTTGTTAAATAGCTCATTGAATGCTCGTTGTGTAGCGGTTATTTGTTGCTCAAACGGATAACGTAGATACATCTTCTTGCCTTATAACCCCTCAGCAAGCAAAGTACTAGCCACTTAAGCTCTTTCAATTTATTTGGATTTTTCAAAACTTCTCTGATCATCTTCCTTTCCTGATATCTCTTTTTTTTTTCCTCTGCAGTTTCTTGTTAAATGGCAAGGGAATACGAAGAAGGATTATTAATTCATTGGTTCGTAATATACACGATGATATTCTTACTGCATGAATTTGTGTCAGCTATGCTTTCAGTGTAACAGTGGATGGAAACAGAACCGGAGATTTACTTGTTAAATCTTTGATCAGGATAATCGGCCGCAGATCCCGACAAATGTGACTGCAATGGTTAAATATGGAACAAATCTCCTACAGGCTGTTGGACACTATAATGGTCTTTCTCTCTCTGAAAATAATTTTTTAGAAACTCGGATACAATTTTGCTGGTTACTACAGATGGCAGATCAGTGACTGTTTGATCTGTTTTGTACAGGTAATTACACCATAATCGTTGCTTTTACGAGTGAGGCTTCTATTGATACTCCAGATCTACAACATTATGCACGACCGCTTTCTGCTGTGAACAGTTTAGGTATCCAAATTTTGGTTTTATTTGCAATTAGTTTATCGTTTTATGAAGCTCTAAATGAACAATTAAATTGTTACTTTTACTACGTTTATCAGATTCCGGGATAGTCAAAGGGGTGTCGCGCATATCGCTTAATTGTCCAATAAGGTTTGCTAGGAGATCCTTCGCATTCACTTTCATATTTTCCGGCGTTTGGGATTTCTTTTTTCATACTGTTCTACTGGATCAAATGAATTTATCATGCACTCAATTTCCCTATCCATTTACATCTGAATGATCTATTTATCATTCTTCACGGTTTTAACAGCTCCCGCCGAATATCTGTTCCAGCGAAGGGGCGACTCTGCGAGCACCAGCAGGTGAATCATTGCGTAATACTCTAAATTTCTTCGGTTCTTTCATGTTGTATCTTTATTTTAACTCATAGCTTATACTGCACCAGTGCTTCGATTATGCAAATTACATTAAGATCAACTCAAGAAGACCCTCCTGGCGCTGCCCTCAGTGCAGTCAGTCAGTCTGCTACACAGACATATACATCGATCAACATATGGTTGAAGTAAGCTTTTCTTCTTTACCTTTACATTGAAATGATTATTACCTTTGGATAACCATATTTGGCGACGTCCCTTCGTATGTAGGTATTGGAAGGCGCGGGAGAGAATGTTGTAGATGTTATTATCTCAGCAGACGGATCCTGGAAACCTGTCAGGGAAACTGATGATCCTGCACATAAACAAGATAAAACCCTGGGGAAAGAAGGAGATGAGCCCAACCAATGCATACCTGAAAGATTATCAGAATCTGCCGCAAATGTTGTGGAGGGAATTCACAAGAATATTGCCTTGGAAAACACTGTGCATTCGAATGAGTCAATGGAATTTGATGTTACTGGGATCCAAAATGAAGATACATTTCCTTTAGGATTTCTCTTCTCCAACTCTTCTGCCACTAGCAATACAGTGACACCGAGCAGAAGATTAAATCCATGTGCGATGGATCCTATTTTAGAGCCGTCTTCGACCAGTTTTACGCTGATTCGAATGCCAGATGATGCTGTTATCCCTACACACAATCGAGATCCATGGGATGTGTGTGGGACCTCTCAATCTTCAACTTCTTTAAGACGCAACCACCCAATTTCTGATAATTTATCACTGCAGTCATTAGGCTCATCAGGATTTTGGGATTTGGTCATGAACGGTGAGACAGGGAGACAGATACCTAGCAATATTACCAGAACCCAGATAGCTGTTCAGGCACTCCCGGACCAGTCTCTATTGATGTATTCTCGCCGACGCGCACGACCAAGTAGTGTGGACGCTGGTGGTGCAGCGGAAACCCCGCAGCAACTGTTTTCAAGTTCAAATATGGATGCGAATTCTGCTTCAGAGATCTCTCCAACTCCACCTGGCTTCCCGCCGATGACACAGGTTTGAGATCTACCTATTAGTATTATGAAAATTTAGTTGCCCTGTTCCAGTCAATAGTAACATGTTAGAATAGTATGTGTAAATTCAGTCAACGCAGTGTGATTGATGTTCTATTGAAGTAAATTGGGAATCTATAGGAAGGTGGTGGTGTTCCCCTTCACATGAGGGAGGGAAACTGTTGATATATTTTATCATTTCCTCGCCGCTTCTTGATATATTTCTCTTCTTCTAACTTCCTTACTTTTCAGAAATGGGTTCCCCGGTCTCACTTTCCTGGTCAGCCACCAGTTCAACAGACTGTTGGTCTTCCTGCACCAAGCCGATTTCTAGGTTCCTACCAAAGTGACGTCAGGATATCGTCGAGTCAGACAAGTAAAGACCTCCAAAACCTTCAGCCATCTCGAGGCACAAGAGTCTCCCAAATGGGGAGCCCACCTGTAATGGCTAGAGCGCCCCCTCATTTATCCCGTATGCAAGGTCAAAAGGGAGGATCACCCTCGAATGCGGCTTCCCGATCAAAAGGCAAACATTCACAGATGATGTCTCAGCAGCCTTCCTGGAGTGAAAGATTTCTTCCTGTTGTACCAGTTCAGCTTCAGCCTAGGAGAGGATCGTCTTCCCTAATGGTTGGTGGTGGACATAAATCCTTAATTGGAGAACAAAAAGAACGAAATATGGAGGCAAAAGATCCAGGTTTTACTCGAGTTGATAAGTCATCAAAAGTGACCCCAGGTCAAAACTGGCGGCCGTCTGGAAGAGCGCGAGGAAGCTTATCAGGCCGGGCATATTCTGGTGCTCCTAGCCAGTACATAATTCAACCAACTCAAGTAACATCTCCATCCACCATCAGAGATCCACCAGTCGATCCATTCTCAACTCCTAGTTGCAGTACTGGTGTGGCTAAAATACACTCGCACATCGGCGACAATTCTGACAGGCATGCACCTACTTCGGCAAACCAACCGACGCAAGTAGATGCAGAAGTATGTGTTGAACAAGAAAATACTGATGGTGTTCGAGGTATTAAAATGCAGAACCATCCAACCCAAGTCCTAGCAGATAAGGAAATAGAAGATGAAGCAGCAAAAGCAGGATTATGCAGGATAATTGGTGATGGTGAGCATATATAAAATTTATGTTTACGTATTTGTTATTTCTTTCAGATTAGCGTTTTTCATTTCATGGCAGTGCTTGCTAACTTGCTTGAGTTTTCCAGCACACCAAATTCTAGAATCTTGTTTAGTGGCTTTGTTATCTCTAGTTTGCACGTGGATGTCACATTGTCAATGCACTAATTTTATAGTTCTAGTGACAAATGAGGATTTTTTACTTGTGCTTCAGATGACGAGGCTGAGCGGCAAAAGAAGAAAAAGACAGTTGCTAGGGAAGAGTTAG
The DNA here is from genome assembly GCA_023529315.1 of Papaver bracteatum. Taxonomy (NCBI): domain Eukaryota; kingdom Viridiplantae; phylum Streptophyta; class Magnoliopsida; order Ranunculales; family Papaveraceae; genus Papaver; species Papaver bracteatum. The sequence goes on from JAJJWX010002496.1 coordinate 443,272, forward strand.
GATTGAGTTGCCAATCAGGCTTAAGTACTGGACATCTCAATAAAACTATTGACAATGTTGAGCAAGTCATTTTTATAGCCAATCGTGATGTTTCAATCATGTCTATGGAGAACATTATTCATGTTCCGAAGGAGGTTTGTATTTCCGATTAGCTATTGAGCTTATATAAGCTCTGCCTCTAGATGTTTATACTCCTGGATTGACCTTTATTTTGCATAGGTTCACCCGTTGGGGGTCTCCTTGGGAAACTTTTAAAGAATTATCCTTTATTTTTTGAATGCAGGTGGAAAGAATTCTTGGTAAAAGGACCCTCTCTGCTATCTTCAAATCAAAGAAACTGAATGCAAAGAATGATGTTAAGGTAGCTCCGTTTTTTTTTTTTTTGCTGTTATCACTTCCACAGTATAATAGAAATAGCCTATTTATCTCGTGAGAAGGTCATTTACTAGATTAGAGAACCGAAATGAATCCCTACTACTTAGGTGGCCGACATTGGAAAGAAAGAGATTCTCCGACTCCGGTTGTGGGAGCAGTTGACAAAATTATATTAGATTCTTATTCATCGTTGAAGTAAAAGGCAAACACGTTTAATAGTTTATCTATAGCTTTTACTAGAGGACGGTTCCAGTATTATTACTTTCCCTCTTTTCCCTTGTATAGTCAACTTACTTTTTTGAAATCCTTAACCAGGAAAAGCACCACTCAGTTAAAATTGTACGGGAGCGTTTTATATGTAGGGCATGTAATCAGGTTTGTGCATTTCCCAACCGTAGGATTGTTCAGGGAAATTACGTAATTTATTTGTTCTCTATTTGAGATCTCAACTTCTTATCGAACTAGGAGGGACACATGAGGACCAACAAGGACTGTCCTATGTATGGCAAAGATTTAGACCCAAAATTAAAGCCTGCCAACAATTCTAGCATGCCTTCACCTACTTTGGTCGATCAACCGATGCAAGTAGACGCTGAAGAATGTGGGGAAGGTGAGGCGGGCAAAAATGAGTCTAAAAAACGCAAAATTGATGGGGTTGGCAACAATGAATCTAGAGAAGGCAAAACTGACGGGGTTGGCAACAATGAATCTAAACAAGGCAAAATCGATGGGGTTGACAACAATGAATCTAAACAAGGCAAAACTGATGGGATTGGAGAACTTAAATTGCAGAAGCATCTAACTCAAGTCCAAGCAGATGAGGAAGTCGAAAATGAAATTGCGGAACCGTGCAGGATACTCATGGATGGTAAGCATGGGGAAAGGTTATTTTGTCTAATATTTTTCGTTATTTTATTTGATCGCAGTGCAGGTTAGCCTATCTAAATATTTCAACAGTGATGCATGCTACGGATATTATGTCTTTATAGAGTAATATTTGGATTAGCAACTAGGTATTTTCGATCTAACGTTGCATTCGTTACCATCTCATGACTGTTAGTCACACACCAAACATTGTTATTCAGCCAGCCAGAGGCATATCCGTTTTTTACTCTATCATGTTGTTGTCTTGAAAGAAAGTTCTCGGATATATATACTTATCAACGAAAGAGTTAACGGTGAAAATCATCTACAATTTAGTCAAATGTCATTGGTTTCTCTCATTTGTATGTGGATATTGATTCACTAATTTTCATAATTCCAAAGACAAATGAGTCCATCTCTTTTTCCTCGTTGTTCTTCAGATGATGAAGCTGAGCGGAAAAAGAAGAAAAAGACAATAGCTGAAAGGCTGGTTGAGTCTGGATCGAGTTGGCAGTCAGGCTCAAGTGCTGAACAGCTCAATAAAACTAATGGCAATATCGAACAACTCATTCCTGCAGCCCAGCCTAATAGTTCAGTCACGTCACTGGAGAACATTAGTCGTGATCCCAAGGAGGTTTGTATATCAGATTACACTTATGCACATGCTTGATAATTTATCCTTCTGTATTTGACATCTCAACTTCTTCTCTGACTAGGAGGGACACATGAAGACCAACAAGAACTGTCCTAGGTATGGAGAAGATTTTGTATGCAGCGCATGTGGTGAGGTTTGTGCATTGAGCTAGACGTTTTTCTTGTTTACAAAAATCCATAGTTTACCAGTCATGCATTTGACATCTCAACTTCTTGGACCAGGTGGGTCACATGAAATCCAGCAAGAAGTGTCCCAGGTATGGGAAGGATGCAGATGCACAGGTTGAGAGCTCTGGCGCGGAAAGGATATCTGAGAAACGTAAGCGTGGCAATTCCACTGCCCCAGTAGAGAGAAATCTGAGCGTAAATTGTATAAAAGATATGCAAGAAATTGTAAAAAGATACATGAATGGAAGAAGACAGTTTAATGCAAGTAGAAATGTTGATAAATAAAAACATGGTATCTGAGCACCAAGATCAAGAACCCCTTTAGTTTTCTCCGCATTGTTTCCGGAAATTCATATTGAACTTATTTTTCAAAACAGTGGCTTGTGCACACCTTTTTATCAGTTTCCTGTACACAAGACCGGGATTCGATGATATGGTTATAATGACATAATTTTGATATTTTTTTGTCATTTTTTTCTACCAAACCCAACGGTAATAAATTTGAAGTCAAGATTTCGGTGACATGTTCCTTTTATAAATCTCAACATTCTTATCAAAAATGAAAGTATTCTGAAATACAAAACTTCGCCATCCACAAATTTTAATTTCAACCGTTAATCTTCAATTATTGATATTCAAAATGGTAGATCATGGTCTTATACATCTCTGAATACTCTCATTTTTTTATGGGAGTATAGAGATGTATAAGAAGAACATGTCATAAAAAAACTAGCTTCAAATTCATTGCTGGTTGGGCTTGGTAGAAAAAATAGCGCTAAAATGTCAAGATTATGTCATTATAACTATGTCAACGGATTCTACCCCTATTATTATTTTAGGAAATGTTTTAAGAAAAATAAAACCAAAATATTGCAGGAGGCTCGGCTGGTAGGCTAGCACAACAACCTGTTCCACTAATGTAATAGTATGTTGTTGGAGCTTAGCTTGTTAGGCTTCCAACTAGTTAATGTAATACTCTTTATCCAATAATAAAAATATTTTTGGTTTTATTTTGTAATCGAAATGAATAGGTAGAAACTTCATTAAGAATTTTATAGCTGTCAATAAATATTTTTATTTAAAAAGCGAATGACAAATAATATGATAAATATTGAAAAAAATATTCTTCCTTATATACGGTGATACTATTTAAGATGTAAGATTGAGTTTATATTAAAAATAATTTTATGATTATAAAAAATAAAGGATATATTTGATAGTTTAAGGTCAAAATATGTCTATAAATAGAGCGGATAGATAAAAAAAAGACAGAGAGAGTAATAGATTGAATTAGGATTGATTTAGATTTGTAAAAATTAAAATGGATTATCAAATCGTAATATAGTTGAAAAAATCAAGGTCATCATGTCATCATTTTTCCCTTTCAAAAAAAAAAAAAAAAGATTCATAAGTTGAGGTGGTGGTGGTTGGTGGTTGTTAGTGCTAGTGGTCAGTGGTGGTTGTTGGTGGTGGTGGTGGTGTATGGTGTTAGTCGTGGAAAAACATAGCATGTTGTAATGAAAAAATAAAGAATCCACGAAATTCTTGTGTTATGGGTTAAGATTAATGTGAGATAATAATAATACACATAGTTTAACTACAAATATCCATAAGAATTCTTATATATCTTGCACCTTCAACTATCTTTAGAAATCCTAAATGAATTGAATATCAAAGATACAATATTTGTGGAATCTAAATAAACATATAATCCGATTTGAATACCATGGATATTTCATGATTCCTTACATATCCTAATTGAATACCTCGGAGTCTTTAGGATAATTAAATAGAGTAATAGATTGAATTAGGTTATGATTTAGATTTGTAAAAGTTAAAATGGATTATCAAATCGTAATATAGTTGAAAAACTCAAGGTCATCATGTCACCATTTTTCCCTTTCAAAAAAGAAAAAAAAGATTCATAAGTTGAGGTGGTGGTGGTTGGTAGTGCAGCTGGTCAGTGGTGGTTGTTGTTGGTGGTGGTGGTTAGTGTTGCTGGTCAGTGGTGGTTGTTGTTGTTGTTGGTGGTGGTGGTGGTGGTGGAAAAACATAGCATGTTGTAATGAAAAAATAAAAAAATAATTGTTCATAAGAATCCACTAAATTGTTCATAAAAAAAAATCATAAGTTGAGGTGGTGGTGGTTGGTGGTGCTGCTGGTCAGTGGTGGTTATTGTTGGTGGTGGTGGTGGTGGAAAAACATAGCATGTTTTAATGAATAAATAAATAAATAATTGTTCATAAGAATCCACAAAATTCTTGTGGTATGGATTAAGATTAATGGGAGATAATAATAATACACATAGTTTAACTACAAATATCCATAAGAATCCTTATATATCTTGCACCTTCAACTATTTTTAGAAATCCTAAATGAATTGAATACCTAATATACAGTATTTGTGGAATCTAAATAAATATATAATCTGATTTGAATACCATGGATATTTCATGATTCCTTACATATCCTAATTGAATACCTATGAGTCTTTAGGATAATTAAATATCTATATAAATCCTAATCCAATACGCCCATGTTAGATTTTAAAATGCACATAAATCAAAATCACTCATGGTGAGTTTGGATGCTGAATTTTAAAGGTAGGATTTATGGGTCCATGGGATTTGGTGGAATTACGTTTCCGTCGGCATGTTGGGTTACCCAAATCCACCAGAATCACATTTCCTACAGGAATCAATTTTCCTGCAAATCCATTATATAGAATCCGAACCCTTCCCCTACGATTTGCTGGGAAACCTATGAAAAGATTTGTAGATCCACTTTTTTTACACCCTAAAATCTCATATACACAATTTTTTAAGATTCCAAAGATAATGTCAAACAGTACATGAACTTAAAAAAAAAAGGAAATTCCATCCACCTATGTAATGTCAGAGCGCGACTCCATCTTATGGAAGTGCAACAGGAAATCCCATGCATAAGATTATCTTAAGGCTATCCATGTTCGATGCCTTAATTAGACCATAGGGTCGCGGCAATTCAGGTTCGTCCTTCAATACCGTTTAGGTATACCTCTGTTCGACGCAGATAACACTTGTTCATGTTGTAAAAGAGATATGGACCGTTTCGGGGATCATGCTATTCAATGTGCGAGCGAGGTGAGGTTAAAGTATCGTCATGATATGGTGAGATACCTTTTGTCGAGTTGTGTTATAAAGATGGAGTTGCAGCCAGAAAAGAAGCGTCATTGGGTCTTATTTTTGATAGTATTACCCCTCATGGAATGCCTTCACTCCTGGACATTCCATCTCTTCTTCTATTACTCGTAAACGCAACAAGTACGCCGCACTATGTTCATCCCATGGATACGGTTTTGGCGTTTTAGCATTTACCACTTTGGGAGAACTCAGTGAGGACATTATTATCCTATTGAAAAGATTGAAAAATTGTATGGCTAGTCATGATGTTAACAGTAACTTAGGCACTTTTCTTTTTCATAGGTTGGGTATCATTATTCAGAAAGGTATCTGGGTGCAACTTGCTGCACGTCTCTCGGACAAATCTTTGTAAATTACTATTAGTTTTCTTTCTTAATAAAAGCCTTCGTGGCCCCTTTTCATAAAATAAAAATAAAAAAAGTAATAAGAAGAAACTGCCTTGCTAATTATGATGCTAACTACAATATAGGTGGTTCTCTTTTACACAGGATAGCTGCTGCTATCCAAAAAGGTGTTGGAGCGCAACTTGTTGCTAGGTTGCCCTCTATCGACATTGTACCTTGTATTTGATTCTTTTGTTTTTATAATATAATAATAATATTAATAATAATTGGGGTGTATAAAACCATTGTTAGGCTTGGGGTGTATAATAACCTCATCTTGTCGCTCGGTTGCCTTCTACCGAAGTAGTAGATGATGTATAAAAACATTATTTTTATAATAAAAATACCCTTGGGATGCGTTTTATAAAAAATAAAATAAAATAATAATAATAATAATAAAGTTGGTGTAGTTGCACGTAAGGAGGTGTCACTAGGCTTCTCGTCAAACACAGCTAATGCCCTTCGACCCGCAGATCTCCTTGTATTCAATTGGGAGGATGGTAAAGATGTATGCATGGATGTTACGGGTGTTTCACCCTTTACTACCGCCATCACTACAACATTCACACCAGGCCGGGATATCTCTATAGCAATCACTCGGAAACGTAACAAATATATGGAGACGTTCTCTGCGCATGGATATGGGTTTCAAGTCCTAGCTTTTTCCTCATTGGGTGAATTGGGTGATGAAACGGTTGCATTTTTAAAGAGGTTACGCAATTGTTTCCTTAGCCGTGATGCTAATTACAAGTTTTGTAACTCTATTTTTTATAGACTTGGTATCGTGATTCAAAAAGGTGTAGGCGCTCAGTTTGTTGCTAGGATACCTTCTACATAAATGTATTAGGCTTTTTTTTTTTAAAATAAATAATAATAATAATAATGTAACATGTTCAACTAATGTAGTAGTATGTTGTTGGAGCTTAGCTTGTCAGGCATCCCAACTAGTTAATGTAATACTCTTTATCTAATAATAAAGAAAAATTTAAAATAAATAAAAATAAATAAATTTGAAAGCTTAACTCGACCTTACTTAATCTGAGGCTATGGGACTTGCGTGTCATAGGGAGGCAGGGAAGAAATCAATACTTTTAAATGCCTATCTTGAATACAAGGATTCTAACCCACCTAGCAATTCCTAAATTCAAAGGGCGAGAGTTAGGGATTGAAGAATTTTTATTATTGAAGAACTGTATTGGGGTTTTTGTGTCTTCCTTCTTCATTGAGATGCAGAATTCATCACCAATTCTTTTGTGGTGATTGAAGTATCAGAATTTTTCTTCTTCGATCATTTGGAATTTTTCTGTGGTGCTCCCAAGGTTTGAATTCTGGTTCTTCTTAATTGGTTGAGGGGGTTTTCGAATTAAGTGAATGTTTGATGGAGAACCAGTGTTGTATTAATTTGTTTCTAGGTTTTATTGGTTTGAATTTTCTTCTTGAACATTTTTGAAGAATTAAGTGTTTCTTCTGTGCTTGGATTGAAGATACAAATTCCTTGTTGTCTAAATTAGTTTTTAGTGCTTTGTGATTGGGTTTTGTGGTGTTCAATTAGGGTATTGTTTTTGTTTCTTTGTAGTTTTAATTAGGGATTTGTTGTCTCAATTGAATTGGATTTGTGGATTTAAGGTTGTGGGGGTTGTTGTTTGAAGAACTGGGTTGTGTTTTTTGTGCCTTTCTTCTTCATTGAGACGCATAATTCATCTCCAATTTCTCGTTCATCACCAATTCCTTTGCGGTGATTGAAGTATCAGAATTTTTCTTCTTCGATCCTTTGGCGTTGTTATGTGGTGATCCCAAGAGGGTGCAGTGTGGTTATGTACCTTCTTCTATTAAATTTTAATTATGATGTATGGTAATTTGAGTTTTTCATTGTGGTGAAACCTTACATTCCCATACATTAACTCTAGTTTCTAGTGGAAGTTATAAGGTTTGGGTTCATTTGTCTTCTGGGATGCCTCGAACCAGATCATCATCAACATCGCAAAAAAAGACTCTTCATCATCTAAGTCATTGTCTCCAGCAGTTACTGATGTACCTTCAAATGCTAATCGCATCCAGTGCCCCTTTCGAAACTTTTATGGATTCCTTAATGGTATTGGTGGCAATGGATACAATAAGTCTGGTTTCTATAAACATTTACATGATAAACATCTATCTAATTCAGACTGTGTTTCTCTTTGTAGAGATAGAATAGTTTTATCAGGAGGGGTGTATGATGCTTAGGAGAGCACCTTAACGCAACTACAGATGTGGATTTGTGTGCTTTGTATGCATATGCAGGCATGGATTAAAGCATGCAGTTCCTATGGTGGTGACATCACGGCTGGACCTCTTAAAGACAACGATGTTCAGTTCCTCATTCATGGAGTTGCTATACCAGTTGATTCTCATGACAGTATTTCTGCAGGGCAGCCAGCAGTTGATGGTGCGGGTGATGAGACGGCTACAGATATTTCCCTCAACTTTGATTTTCTTAATTTGGTTTTTCAGAAAAGGTTTACAACCATTGCCAGTATCCCTCCACCCTGAAGGATAAACTTCTCTAGAACTCTCAAGACTGCACTTGATAAGGTACTTACTAACCCTAAAGAATTATCAGCATGGTTGAATCTTTTGCTCTTGCCTATATGTACATGCCTAAGTGTTCAAAGGAGGAGAGGTCTAGTGTTAGGAAGAAGTTACAGATGGACAGTATCAATCAGGCTCTACTGCGATGGAAAGAAATAAATGGATGTATTAATATCATTGAGAAACTTTTGGCAGCATCCAAGCAAGATTGTCAACCACACAGACTAAACGGGAAAAAGAAGTTTAATACCAATCTACAGGCTTGCAGGAAGAAAATGAGTTTTGGTCACTATACGGCCGCAATTCAGGCTTTATCCTCTGATGGCTTAGCACCCAATTATGTGGAAAGTTTGCAAGAACTTAGCCTTAAACATCCCAATGCCCCTTTACCGTCCATTCCAGCTGAGCCCATTGGTGGTGCTGCTTTATCAGTGGACTCTAAACCAGTCCTTGATGCTTTGAGGAGTTTCCCTAGAGGTACTTCATGTGGACGTGATGGAATGAGAGCACAACATCTCTTAGATGCAATGAGTGGAGCAGCTGGTGCGGTGGCAGAGGATCTCTTATCTTCTGTGGCAGGGGTGGTTAATCTTTTGTTGGCAGGCACTACAAGAAAACTTGGCTTTAGTGACTATTTTCTTACCAACTACAGTTGGTGGAATTCTTCAGCAACAATTATTTGTAATTGAAACCAACTATGGTGGGCGGAAATGTCTAACCACTAGTTTCTCAACAACGATAGTGGGTGGAAGGCTTTAGTATGAACAACTCAACAACCGAAATATCGTATTGGTTGTTATTAGCCTCCAACCATGATGTTTGGGAAACCAAAACGTACCCTAAAAGGTACATATCTTTTGCCACTTATCTTACCCACGAAACAACCTGTTGGTAGACATCTCAACCAACCATCAAATTATTGGCGTTGTTAGTAGCTTTCAACCACGAGAGTTTGACAACTACAAAGTACACTAGAAGGTAAATACTTCAAGACATTATGTGCAGCCACCAATTTAATCTTTTGGCAGACACTTGTACCAAGACATTAGTTTGTTGGTGTGGTTAGTAGCTTTCAGCCACCATGATATGATAACTACCAAGTTTCATGGTTTATTAATTAAGTACCCTTATTGAAAATAAATAAAGTAAATATTACATATTGTGAAAATGACCACATTACCCTTGTTGGAAATAAGTGCAATAAATATTATGGAGATTGTGAAAATGACCAAACTACCCTTATTGAAAATAAGTAAAGTAAATATTACAGACTATGAAAATGACCATATTACCCTTATTGGAAATAAGTGCCATAAATATTATGGAGACAGTGAAAATGACCAGACTACCCTTATCGGTAATAAGTAAAATAAATATTATAGACTGTGAAAATGACCTGACTATTTATTGCACTTATTTCCAACAAGGTTAATATGGTCATTTTCACAGTCCGTAATATTTACTTTACTTATTTTCGATAAGGGTAGTCTGGTCATTTTTACAGTCTGCACAATATTTATTGCAATAATTTTTCCGATGAAGGGTAGTCGGTCATTTTCACGATCTCCATAATATTTATTCAACTTATTTCCAACAAGGGCAATATGGTCATTTTCACAATCGGTAATATTTACTTTACTTATTTCCGATAAGGGTAGTCAGTAATTTTCACGATCTAAAGTAATATTTATTCCACTTATTTCCAACAAGGGTAATATGGTCATTTTCATAATCGGTAATATTTACTTTACTTATTTCCGATAAGGGTAGTCTGGTCATTTTCACAGTATGCACAATATTTATTGCAATAATTTCCAGTAAGCGTAATATGGTCATTTTCACAGTCTGTAATATTTACTCTACCTATTTCCGATAAGGGTAGTCTGGTCATTTTCACAGTCTCCATAATATTTATTCCACTTATTTCCAACAAGGGTAATATGATCATTTTCATAATCGGTAATATTTACTTTACTTATTTCCGATAAGGGTAGTCTGGTCATTTTCACAGTCTGCACAATATTTATTACAATAATTTCCAGTAAGGGTAATTTGGTCATTTTCAGAGTCTATAATATTTACTCTACCTATTTACGATAAGGGTAGTCTGGTCATTTTTACAGTCTCCATAATATTTATTCCACTTATTTCCAACAAGGGTAATATGGTCATTTTCACAATCGGTAATAATATTTATTGCAATTTTCTTCTAATAAGGGTAATATGTTCATTTTCACAGTATGTAATATTTAATTTACTTATTTTTTATAAGGGTAGTCTGGTCATTTTTCACAGTCTCCATAATATTTATTGCACTTTTTGCAATAAGGGTAATATGGTCATTTTCACAGTATGTAATTTTTACTTTATTTATTTCCAATAAGGGTAGTTTGGCCATTTTCACCGTCTACATAATATTTATTGCACTATTTCCAATAAGGGTAATATGGTCATTTTCACAGTCTGTAACATTTACTTAATTTATTTTTGATAAGGGTAGTATGGTCATTTTTAAAGTCTCCATAATATTTATTTTCGATAAGGGTAGTATGGTCATTTCAACAATCTCCATAATATTTATTGAACTTATTTCCAATAAGAGTAATATGGTCATTTTCACAGTATGTAAGAATTACTTTATTTATTTTTGATAAGGTTAGTATGGTCATTTTCACATTCTCCATAATATTTATTGCAGTTTTTTCCAATAAGGGTAATCTGGTCATTTTCACAGTCTCCATAATATTTATTGCACTTATTTCCATCAAGGGTAATATGGTCATTTTTAAAGTCTATAATATTTACATTACTTATTTCCGATAAGGGTAGTCTGGTCATTTTCACATTCTCCATAATATTTATTGCACCAAATCTGATAAATTTCATCTTCAGTTCACCCGAATGAGAAACTCGGGTCGAACGATCTAGTAATCTTTGAACCGATGATGTTCAAATCTGATAAATTTCATATTCAGTTCATCCGAATGGGAAACTCAGGTCGAACTCTAGTAATCTTTGAACCCGTGATGTTCAAATCTGACAAATTTCATATTTAGCTCATCTGAATGAGAAACTCAGGTCGAACTGTAGTATTCTTTGAACCCGGGATGTTCAAATCAGATAAATTTCATCTTCAGTTCACCAGAATGAGAAACTAAGGTCCAACTCTAGTAATCTTTGAACCTGTGATTTTCAAATCTGATAAATTTCATATTCAGTTCATCCGAATGAGAAACTCAGGTCGAACTCTAGTAATATTTGAGCCCGTGATGTTCAAATCAGATAAATTTCATCTTGATTCATCCGAATGAGAAACTCAGGTCCAACTCTAGTAATCTTTGAACCCGGGATGTTCAAATCTGATAAATTTCATCTTCAGTTCACCCGAATGAGAAACTCAGATCGAACTCTAGTAATCTTCGAACCGTGGATGTTCAAATATGATAAATTTCATCTTTAGTTCATCCGAATGAGAAACTGAGGTCCAACTCTAGTAATATTTGAACCTTTGATATTCAAATCTGATAAATTTCCGAAAGAATATTCCGGTTTGTTTAAGGTTTCGGGGAATATTCCGAAAGAATCTTACCAGTAAATGGATGGATTCATCGTTCTTACCAAGTTTTCGACTTATAGTAGTCCGCTCACGGCCAGGTTTCGATCTTGGAGCCATGGTATGCATACAATATGCCAGAATAGGGTTTGTTTAAGTTTCAGGGAATATTCCGAAGGAATCTTACCTGTAAAGGGATGGATTCATCGTTCTTACCAAGTTTCCGACTTATAGTAGTCCACTCACGGTCAGGTTTCGATCTCGGAGCCAGGGTATGCATGCAATATGCAAGAATAGGGGTTGTTTAAATTTTCGGGGAATATTCCGAAAGAATCTTACCAGTAAATGGATGGATTCATCGTTCTTACCAAGTTTTTGACTTATAGTAGTCCACTCACGGCCAGGTTTCGATCTTGGAGCCAGGGTATGCATACAATATGCCAGAATAGGGTTTGTTTAAGTTTCAGGGAATATTAGAAGGAATCTTACTGTAAATGGATGGATTCATCGTTCTTACCAAGTTTCAGACTTATAGTAGTCCACTCACGGTCAGGTTTCGATCTCGGAGCTGGGGTATGCATGCAATATGCCGAATAGGGTTTGTTTAAATTTTGGGGAATATTCGAAAGAATCTTACCGATAGATGGATGGATTCATCGTTCTTACCAAGTTTTCGACTTATATTAGTCCACTCACGGCCAGGTTTCGATCTTGGAGCCAGGGTATGCATACAATATGCCAGAATAGGGTTTGTTTAAGTTTCAGGGAATATTCCGAAGGAACTTACCTGTAAATGGATGGATTCATCGTTCTTACCAAGTTTCTGACTTATAGTAGTCCACTCACGGCCAGGTTTCGATCTCGGAGCCAGGGTATGCATGCAATATGCCAGAATAGGGTTTGTTTAAATTTTCGGGGAATATTCCGAAAGAATCTTACCAGTAAATGGAAGGATTCATCGTTCTTACCAAGTTTTCGACTTATAGTAGTCCACTGACGGCCAGGTTTCGATCTCGGAGCCAGGGTATGCATACAATATGCCAGAATAGGGTTTGTATAAGTTTCAGGGAATATTCCGAAGGAATTTTACCTGTAAATGGATGGATTCATCGTTCTTACCAAGTTTCCGACTTATAGTAGTCCACTCACGGCCAGGTTTCGATCTTGGAGCCAGGATATGCATACAATATGCCAGAATAGGGTTTTTTTAAGTTTCAGGGAATATTCCGAAGGAATCTTACCTGTAAATGGATGGATTCATCGTTCTTACCAAGTTTCTGACTTATAATAGTCCACTCACGGTCAGGTTTCGATCTCGGAGCCATGGTATGCATGCAATATGCAAGAATAGGGTTTGTTTAAATTTTCGGGGAATATTCCGAAAGAATCTTACCAGTAAATGGATGGATTCATCGTTCTTACCAAGTTTTCGACTTATAGTAGTCCACTCACGGCCAGGTTTCGATATTGGAGCCAGGGTATGCATACAATATTCCAGAATAGGGTTTGTTTAAGTTTCAGGGAATATTGCGAAGGAATCTTACCTATAAATGGATGGATTCATCGTTCTTACCAAATTTCTGACTTATAGTAGTCCACTCACAGCCAGGTTTCTATCTCGGATCCAGGGTATGCATGCAATATGCCAGAATAGGGTTTGTTTAAATTTTCGGGGAATATTCCGAAAGAATCTTACCTGTAAATGAATATTTCGCTTCCAGTTCACCCGAATGAGAAACTCAGGACAAAGTCTAGTAATTTTGGACCTGAGATGTTCAAATATGATAAATTTCGTCTCAAGTTCATCCGAACGAGAAACTTAGGTCCAACTCCAGTAATCTTTGAACCTGTGATGTTCAATTCTAATATATTTCGTCTCCAGTTCATCCGAACGAGAAACTCAGGTCTAACTCTCGTAATCTTTGAACCTGTGATGTTCAATTCTGATATATTTCATCTCCAGTTCATCCGAACGAGACCAAGATGCATGACTATGCTAACAAAACAATATTAAACCAAATATACAGAGAAATGAAGGCTTCAAATCCACCTCATAAAATTTGGAGAATCACCTTTTTTTTTACATGTGATTTTCGTGGATGTACTGTTCACGATAAGTGCGCATATAGGGTCCGAATTCCCCGACAAGGTTCATAAATGATTTTTCGGGAATTAAAAAATCGGTATAATATTCCTCACAATCGACCAGATTCAATTTTTTCCTGTTAGATTCTATTTTCTCTTTTTGTCACCCTATAGTGGATTAATAATATGCAAAACCATTTCATTGGATTCAGCTTAATAATTTTGATTCGAGAAAAACTTAAGCTGGTTTGATTATGAGATTTCACCAAAACAAAATAAAATTCATTAATTTTCATAAAACTAAAACTATCCCAAAATATCAGATAAGATAAACAATTACTCAAAAAAACAATTACTTCAACGGTCTGGTCGGTTTAAAGGTTTGACGAGAACTATACATAGCCTGAGTACAAACCATTATATTTTCAACAACTGGTCATTGCCTCACTCAAACATAAACATATTTTAGTCCATGCTCCTCGCTCACCATCCACTCATCCATCTCTAGCCATCCATTACGCATTGATCCAATGATAAACACAAAAGAAAAAGAAAAAAAGTCATACAGATCGATGACCTATCCCAAAATTCTACCCAAATTCAGCACACGCATCTCACACACGTTAACCACACACTAGAAACTAACCCTAATCGCTTCCTTCATTTCATTTCTCACTCTACCCTTCCTTTCTTTTCTCCATCCTCTCTCAGCGGCGAACTCGTCTTACAGTCTTTTCTTCTTCGATTCACTGAATCGTTGTCCACTCCAATTGATTAACAATAAGATTCAAGAAGCCTCTAATGATAACAAAGAAGAAAATCATAGATGATTTTGTTGATCTACAACAAATCATGACCATACAGATGGGGAAAAAACAGAAGGTAAATTCTCTAATCCCCGTCTCTTTGTAGATTTTTTCTCTTCTGATTTTAGAATTGAAGATCCAAGTGTTTTGATTGCAGTGTTTCTGATGGGATATTCTTAATCTGCTGAAGATGGTTACCCTGTTGTTGGATTTAGGGTTACAAATTAGGGGTTTGTTTTGATATCGGTCTCAGTCTCTGCCGCCGCTTCCTCCTCGTTCACTCCTTTTTTTTTTCCTCACCTATTCTCAGATCTGTAAGCTCATTTCTTATAAATTGTTTCAGCAAATATAGATCCGTCAATACTCGTTATTTTTTCCCTTCACCCATTCTCAAAATATTTACAATAAGGTAATTTAATGGTTCGTTTTATGATTACTTTTATTTCCTTCTGATTTTGATTTAGATTGATTATTTTTATTTCCTTACTTCTGATTTAGATTTAGATAGTGTTCAAATTGAGTTTTGTTGTTTTGCTAATTTCAGGTGAAGTATCAAAAGATTTACAAGCAATAAGGTAATTTAATGGTTCATTTTATGATTACTTCTATTTTACCTTCAGATTTTGATTTATACCGTTTGATTTTGTTTTAATTTTGGGGGTTTTCATGAAAATGATACCCTAGGTTTTTTATTTAGGTTTGTACTCATATATGTTTCAGATGTAGGTTGGATTCTTAATGAGGTTTTTTAAAAGAGGGTCAGAAGAGAACTGTAGAATTTTACGAGGTAACAATTGATTTCTTGGTCATACTTTGGCTAATTAATGTTTGGGTCTGGTTCCTAATTTGAATTCGAGTTTTGTTTTGTAATTACAACTTTCTTTGTGTAGTATGAATTAAGATTTTCTTTGAGTTTTTATATCCTGACTTGTTTATTTTTTATTTGTCAAAGTGTTGTTATTTGTTTGCAGGAAACTAAATGGCAGATTGGATGCAAGTCACCAGGTGCATTTTTTAACGCACTTACAATGTCTATGATGTTTACTCGGTGTTCTCCTATTATGTAAACTCTGTCAATGGCCTGCTTTGATGGTTTTTTTATGATGCAGTTTGTTGGAAATCTGATCTCGCTAGCACTGCTAAGAGATGGCAAGGTGTGTGTAGTCATTTATGCTCTTTGTACATAACCATACCATATAACTAAATTGCTATATGCTTCTATTATTTCTAGGTGTTATAAATTCTTTCCCTATATTTATTATTGGCACATGTCATTGATACTGTTGAAGTTTAAGTTGTTTCCTCATATACGTATTATTGGACAAGGATAAATTCAATTGACGGTAATGGTAATGTCTCAACTCTTGCAGGAAGGAAGTACAACTGGAACCACCTTATTGTTTGTGGTCTTCCTTGGGTTTATGACACTGGGTTCCTTATTAATGTGCTTCTTGAGTAAAAGAGACGATGATGGACGGGATCGCGCAGCACCAAAATCTTCCACTTTTTTGGATTCAGTTGTTTCTCTCTAGGATCTGATTGTCGCTCCTTTGCTTGACAAGCGAATGTTGTTAATTATCCCGCTTATTGCGTATTCAGGCTTGTAATAAGCTTTCGTGTGGTGAGTTCCTGATGTATGTCTAATCTTGTGTACTATGATTCAGTAGCTTACCAATAATTTTCTCATAATTTTCCTTTTCCTTTGTGTTTCTGTGTCGGGGATGAGTTCACTAAGGAGATTGTCAAACCAGCACTAGGTGTGTCAGGTGTGGGTGGTTCAATGGCGGTGTATGGAATTTTTGATGCAATTGTAAGTAGAAAAATCTGATAAGAATGATTATATAGTTGAGTGATGGAGTTAGAGGCTGGATATTTTTAATTGATATTTCAGACCTCCCAATAGTTTACGAACGTAGAGTAAACTTCACTGGTTTAATCACTTTGGTAATTGAATTGGTATCGGTTAATCTGATTATGAAGGTCTTTGAGTGATGGAGTTAGAGGCTGGCTATTTTGTAATTTCTATTTCAGACTACCAATAGTTATGAATGTAAAGATAACTTCGCTTGTTTAATCACTCTGGTAATAGGGCAATCACATCGGGTCCCTCTTCAATTACGTTGATAACTCCTTCTGGATCTTTTGTTCAGCTTGTTGTCCTTTTGTGGTTCTGTTGGGTTGCAAGTGCATATTCGGAAAACCCATACTTGATCAAAATTATCTGGATTTCGTCTAACTGAGTGTGTTTGACATGAATCCGCTGGCTCTGTTTGGAAATTTTTCTGTGAAACAGTGCAACTACTGGTGTTCTTGGCTATGTTTACCCACTTCTTATGGCAGGCATGTTTGGTGTTGGATATGGAATATTCAATACACAACTGAATGCATTGCTTGGAATCCTTTTCAAAGATGACACGGTATAAGTTGGATTTGTTAAACTTGTGAATCTTGACATTGAGCACTTAACCTTTAGGCTTTGTTTGCATCCATCGGGATTACTTCTAGTTCTCGTTGTTATTTTATTAATGTTAATTAAATTTAAGGATGAAACAGTCCTTAGCTAAGACAAAGTGTTTCCTAAACACTAAATGCTCTTTAGTTACGTAGTGATATAATGTATAGCCTTGAGAGATTTAGGCTATACATTTTATTTCTCTAGAAGTAAAAAAAAAAAAAATCCATATACCGTGCATTGACACTTATATTTTCTAATTCTAACCCTAATTCACTTTTTGTCTGTTCTTTTTCATTATGCAGGCTTCTTGCTTTGATTCATGAGGTTCTTGCTAGCACTTTATTTTCTAAATAGTGTGATGTACTGACTTGGATAATAATCTTGGTTGACATTGTATAAGACGAGGGATTTGTGGATGTCATTCGGAAGGTAATTATAGCTTTTGGTCCATACACCTGCTTGGTAATTAAGTTGTGAGGATAAATTTTCATTCTTACTTTCTATTGGTTGATTATTTCATATCTGCGCTTCTTGTTCAATTTGTGGTTGCTTAGATAAATGTGTTTCTACACCTCTGGGAAATTGCTTGATATCATGTACATTCCTTGTGTGCATGTTTATGACATGGACAAATAGAATGACTCATTGTCATTGTTATTTCTTTTTCAGGTAGTTTGGAGGTAGTTTATGTGGTGTCTCCAGCAAAGATAGCTGAATCAGCATCCAAGAGAAAAGAAGGGTGTACAACAAAGCCAAGAAATATCAGATAAAGACTCGGATGAAGATAGTACTCACTTCTGATAACTCCTTACAATTTTGGTTTCATTTTTAGTGTTTGGCTTGACAAAGGACAAATATTCATGCTTTTCTAGAGGATGTCCCCTTCAAAAGCTGTAAGTGTCGATTGTTGCGGCTGCATATCAATTACTTGCCTAGTTGAGTGGCCATTTCTGAAGTGTGCAGCTATACAATTCGTCCATGAGGTGCAGGTGCAAGGTTAACTTGTTGAATGCTTGTTGCGTAAAGCTTAATGATTAGATTTTCTTTGTAATTTATCTTTGTTCATCTATGCTAATTGTAGTGATTGAGTGATTGGAAATGATGAATTAAAGGAAATTTCTTCATTTGTTTTTTATTTTTGATTAATTACTGATATATACTTTACCAACCCCGTGAGCAGCACAACTGATAGCGGATGAAAACATTTGAGCCACCCAATTTGTGGTGGCTTAAGCCCTTGGTCAATGCCAACAACCAAACACTATCGACTACAAATCTTCACCTACTATACATTAGGTGTCTACAATACTTCACCGACTAACCATTTTGTGGAAAAAATATTTTAGCAGTTGAGATTTCAGTGCCCAGAGCCCTCAACCAACTCTTAAGCAACTAAACATTTTGTGGCAGAAATCCTTGAGCCGCTGAAATTTTAGTGGTTAAAATCCTTGGCCAACAATATTAAACACCTTCACCAACTGAAATTCAGTAAGTTAAAACCTCTAGCAGTTGGCAACGTTATATAACTGGCCCATCTACCAATGTTGTATTTGTATTCAGCAACAACAAATTGTGCGGGTAAAGTATTTCAGTAACAAATACTTTATGCTTCCACCAACGACACCCAGTAGTTATTGGAAATTTCTGGCGATCAAAAATTTCGTCGTTTATTCTAGTTGAAAGATATCTCTACCAGCAACATGGTTGGTCTAGGTCTTTAGCAAAGCAAGCTTTAGTCACATAGCGTATCTGTTGCCATACTGGCTGCTACATAGTTCCACCCGCTAAAAACGGCCTTCTACCCACTGAATGAGAGTAGTCGCTAAATTCCAATTTTCTTGTAGTGAGGGCAATGTCCATTGGTTTTAGGTGAGTATATTTCAAGTGCTCCTCTAATCCCTCTTCTCAAACTAGTGGCAGACTTAGGCCTACTGATGTTAGCACTATATGGAGGAGATTCTGTTCAAAACTTGCAGTTAACTCAGTTTGTAAGGACACGGTAGTACTTAGGAAATCATCAATTTGGTGTGGGTATCCCATGTGGCGCTGAAGGTATCACACATTATTCCAATAGGCTCTTGGAGATGAAAGGTACTCAGAACTCTATGTCTATATATGTTGTTAATCAACTTTTCTAACTCTTTTAATCTGGTTGATCGAACCACCTTAATCCATGAGGTTAGACTTAGATGTCCCAGCATCTCTAGGTGGGTTGAGTTCAGTTATGCATCTCCGGCAAAGCTTTATTATAATGAGTTAGTTCTTTCTTTTGTCACTAGGGTCCAACAGGGTGATCCTTTGGGTCCTTTATTATTTTCCTTAGTTCTTCACCCTCTTGCGAATAAGATATCGAGTAATTGTAGCCTTGATTTTCACACCTGGTACTTGGATGATGGTACGATAGCTGGTGGCACCATGGAGGTGGCTAAAGCTCTGTCGATAATTCAATCTGAGGGTATTTGTCGTGGATTATATCTTAATATCAACAATACAGAGCTTTTCTGGCCTATCATTGATCCTAGAAGTCTTGAAGATGGGGTTTTTCCTTTCAATATTAGTAGGCCTGATCAGGGTGTTAAGCTATTAGGAGGTACGGTAAGTCTTAATTTACAATTTTGATGTGACCTGGTGAAGAGTAAGATTGATTAAACTATCCATATTATGGAGTCTGTTAAACAGTTACAAGACCCGCAATGTGAATTGTTACTACTTCGTAGTTATTATGGTGTTTCAAAACTTTACTTCAATTTGAGAACAACTAATCCTTATGCCCTTTAACAGATAAGTTCCTGTTATGACCAGCCTTTAATACAATTTCTGCAACACATAGTTATAGGTGATGGCGCAGGGTTTGGACCTCTTCAGCAGCGTATAGCAACTCTTCCTATGAAAGATGGAGGAATTGATGTTTACACGATGGCAGATACAAGTCATTTTTGTTATCTTGCTTCTTGTATGCAAACGAGGAATCTGCAAGATACTATTCTCAAACTACAATCCGACTCCAATACAAGCCTTGGTTTCCAACAAGTGATGTCTAACTTCATACAGGTTTGTGGTTTGTATTCCTTCAACATCAACATTATTGCCTCCTGTCCCATGAAAACTTTGGAAATACAGTATTTTTACATTGTTAAGCGTGACATTCCATCCAAATTTTCTATGTCAGACCGTGATGCTATACTTTGGAAATGTAATAAACTTGAACATGCCCAGGATTATCTCAAAGTGGTTCCCATCATTGGGATTAACCAATCTTTGGGGGATCGCCAGTTTAGGGCAGTTGTATGTTACAGACTTGGTATACCAATTTTTAGTAATGTTAAGTTTTGTGCTTGTTGTAAATGGAAAATGGATGTATTTGGTGACCATGCACTTCACTGTGCTAGGGAGGTTGGGGTCAAATTCTGACATGATTTTGTCAGAGATGTTGTGGATGAAATTTTATACAAAGCTGGGGTTGCTTTTAGGAAAGAGGTTGATTTGGGTTTCATATCGGAGGAGGGTAAAGCTTTAAAGCCTGTGGATTTACTTGTCTATAATTGGATGAATGGAAGGGATGTTTGTTTCGATGTTACTGGGGTTTCCCCTTTTTCAGTTTCTAGTGGTCGTGCTTTTGTTCCTAGTGCTGCCATTTCGAGTGCTATTTCACGTAAATGCACAAAATATTTAGATATGTGTTCCACTCATGGTTATGGTTTTGGGGTTCTTGTGGTGAACTTGGTAATGACACTGGTTTTATTGAAAAGATTGAGAAATTGTATCTCCAATTATGATCCTAATCATGAAATAGGTAACTCTTTGTTTTATAGATTAGGTCTTTCCATTCAGAAAGGTTTGGGGGCACAACTTGTTGCTAGGTTACCCTCTACTGATGTTGTATCTTGTATTTGATTCTTTTGTAATATATTTACTTGTAAAAATAATGAAAAAAAATAATATTTAATAATAATTATAATTATCTGAAAGCAGTCTTATGGCAAAGTAACAAGTTGAAACATGCTATGGATTATTTGAAAGCAGTTCCTATTGCTGGTCTGCATCAGACTATCGGGCCGAGACACTTTCGTGCCATCACTCAATACAGATTGGGTATACCTCTATTCCATGTAGACAATTTTCACACTTTGTAAGCGAGATATGGACGTTTACGGTGACCACGCTATCCACTGCGCCAGTGAAGTTGGGCCTAAATTCTGTCATGATTTGGTTCGTGATGTAGTGATGGACATTTTATTTAAGGCCGGAGTCGCTGCAATCAAGGAAGTACATATGGCCTTCTTGTCGGACACTAACGCACCTTTGAGACCCGCTGATCTACTTGTCTACAATTGGGAGAATGGCCGGGACGTGTGCTTTGATGTCACGGGTGTCTTACCTTTTACAAGAGGAGGGATTCGTAGCTTTACACCAGTTCATGCTCTTTCCATAGCCACCACCCGGAAATGCAACAAATACTTAGAGAAATGTACAACTCATGGTTATGAGTTCGGTGTTTTAGCTTTTACAACGTTAGGAGAACTTGGAGATGATATGATTTCCTTATTGTTGAGATTAAATAACTGCTTTGCTAGTTATGAAGCAAAACACAAAGTGGGTAGTTTTCTCTTTCATATGATAGGGTTGGCTATCAAGAAAGGCGTCGGGGCACAACTTTTTGCCCGGCTTCCAACCATTTCTATGTAAGAAATATTATTAGAATATAAAATTATTTTTATAATAATAAATAATTACAATAAGATAATAATAATAAAAAAAAAAAGGCACAGCTGGTCATCCATGTTTCCCAAAGTTTCATGTGCTCCAGGAGGTCCCAGGTTCGAGCCCCCCAATGACGTAATATTTCAGGAATTAACATGGAAGGTAGAGTTAGCTTTCCCCCCTTATGACACAATCCGCTTCGGTTCCCTTGACTAGGTTACCCATGAGGCTCGGTGGTAGGCTAGCATATCAACCTGTTCAATTAATGTAGTAGTACATTGTTGAAGCTTAGCTTGTTAGGTTTCTAACTAGTTAATTAATACTCTTTATCTAATTATAAAAAATATTTAAAATAAATAAATAATAATAATAATAATAATTTAAGAGTAGGTGGTTTACTTTTTTGAAAAAGCGGGGGTCTAACAACACCACCCAATATTTCGATTAGCAATCTGTATGGACAACTCCGAGTTGTTTTCTAGAGAATCAAATAGACAGTTAGACTCAATCAATAGAAAATACTCAAGGAGTTATTATCTCAATCTCTCTATTTTATTTACTCAAGAAAATTTAATTCGCAAGTCTAATCAAAGAGAGATAACTTGGATGGTACCAAAGACCAATATCCAAGTGTCAATCTATTTAAACCAACAACCAAAATGGTCGGATATTCTAATTGATTGAACAACGCACAACCTGTATTATTTTAATTATATAAAAATATAATACGAAAAAGAAATAACACAGACACTAGAATTTTGTTAACGAGGAAACTTCAAATGCAGAAAAACCCCGAGACCTAGTCCAGATTAAACATATACTGTATTAAGCCGCTACAGACACTAGCCTACTCCAAATTAACTTCGGTCTGGACTGTAGTTGAACCCCAACCAATCTCACACTGATCCAAGGTACAGTTATGCTCCTATGCCTATGATCCCAGAAGGATACTACGCACTTGATTCCCTTAGCTGATCTCACCCACAACCAAGAGTTTCTACGACCCAAAGTCGAAGACTTTAATAAACAAATATGTCTCACACAGAAAAGTCTACAGGTAATAGATAAATTCGTCTCCCACGAATAAACCTACAAGTTTTGTTCCTTCTTTTGATAAATCAAGGTGAACAGGAACCAATCTATAAAACCAGACTTATATTCTCGAAGAACAGCTCAGTTTCATCAATCACCTCACGAGAAACTTAATCGATACGCGACGAAGAAGATTATTGAGGAATCACAAACAATGAGACGAAGATGTTTGTGACTACTTTTATCTTGCCTATCGAAGATAAAAATCTCAAGCCAATTATTACAATTTTACTCGTACGATAGAAACAACAAGATCATATCACACAACTACAATAAAATTAGTATCGGTCTGGCTTCACAATCCCAATGAAGTCTTTAAGTCGTTAACCTAATTTTAGAAGAAGAAACCCAAAGGTTAAAGAAGAATCGACTCTAGCTTTAGCACACTATTATCACACAGAATGTGTGGGTATTAGGTTTCCTAGTTGATAGAGTTTTCCATTATATAGTCTTTTAAATCAGGGTTTGCAATCAATGTTAGCTTACTAACAAAGCATTCAATATTCACCGTTAGATGAAAACCTGATTAGATACAAGATAATATCTCTCAACCGTTAGATCAAAAACTTAGCTTGCCATACACACATGTACTTGACGTTTTGGGTTTGTGTAACCGTACCCAAACGTGTACAATGGTTGGTTCAATAATAGTCAACCAAATGGTTATCCAAATGATCAATTTCATATCAACCATATTCTTCTTCACCATAACTAGTTCAAATGACTCAAATGAACTAGTTAGAGAGTTGTTCAATTGCTATGAGATCTCATGTAATACACAAGACACAATTGAATCAAAAATGATGTGATTCACTCGAATCATTTCATGAACTATAAATCCACGGTTTGAAAAAGTATTCCTTAGTAATTTAAGATAAGTTCACGAACAACGCCTTCAGACATAACCTCTTGAGTTCGCGGACTAAGTTCGCGGACTCAAGCAAACTGGTTGAAGTTAATAAACTCCAACAGAATTTCTCGGGTCGAGAACTTCCGTCAGTTCTCGGACTTCCCCTGAGCTTCAACTTCAGCAGATATTCTCGGGTTCGAGAACTTATGCCAGTTCGC